>JAWWNJ010000169.1:0-499979 GCA_037176885.1 Favolaschia claudopus
GTCAAGTCCCGTCATCCATGATGCATCTGTGATCGCTTGTTCTCTGCGCACTGCCTTCTTCCAAAAACATGAAGGTACGTCAGCTGGTTCTAAATCTCATCCGTACTTGCTTAGACACTCAGCAGATGACCTCCGCGCGCCAACTCTATTTCTATTATTCGTCAGCAAGCGACAGGCTGCGGGAGATGTATCATTTCCTCCCGTTCAACAAGGGGTCCATGATCGCTGCATTTGGATCTTCTTTCCATTCCCTTGGTCGTCAGAATGCCACATATCGCCGGCAGCCTCGAATCGGTTCACCTTGGGAGGCTGTCTCGTGGAAGCGGAAGCATGCAGACTGTCTCCACGCGAACTTTGGAACAATACTTGAAGTACACCCGGGTACGTACACTTCACAATCTAACTTTATAACCTTCCTGCCACCGCTGGGTGTGTAGCTATCACTCGAGCACGCCCTGAATTTTTGGTTTCGAATGACCGCGAGCCACCGAGCTGAATCAAGCACAGCGCGTTCAACAGATCAGTAACCACAGGGAAAATGACCTCGGCGCCCAAGAAAGATCGGGTCTGTGTTGTACAATGTATTGGACGACGGTCTCGCACGGAACGTTAGCCGCGGTCTATAACTTCGTATTAGCGCTCTATCTTTAACACGTTTCTATCACAGTCTTCCGTTTGGTATAAGAGCAGATGCGTGAGTTTCAAGCACCCATATCCTACCTTCGCCGCATTGATATGAAGCTGCATCTGGTTGGACTTCCCTTACTCTCAATGGCCGCCTTGGTCCATGCCTCCCCTTCGAACACTACCGCCTTGAAACGCGCAGGGACGCCAAAGCTCGTCTTCGCGCATTTCATGGTGAGTCTTCATCCAGTCAATTTTGTTTGAAGCATTGATTTACGTCAACATCGAGGTCGGCATCGTCGACGGATACACTCAAGCGGATTGGGCGAATGATATAGCCCTCGCTTCTGCCACCGGGATCGATGGCTTTGCGCGTGAGTTCGAGGTATCGAGATTTATACTTAATTCGTTTCTCATATCCTTCATCTCGTCACAAAGTCAACATCGGAACCGACACTTGGACTGACCCGCAATTGGTACTCGCATATGCCGCTGCACGGAACACCAACTTCAAGCTTTTCATCTCATTCGATTTTCTGGCTGCCCCGGGCTTCAACGACTTCAACACCCAGATCGTTCCTCGATTGAAGCTTTATGCATCCGATCCCGCTCAGCTGCAGTGGGGTAACGGCGCTCTGGTCTCAACCTTCGGAGGAGGTGCGGTTTTGTTTATCCTGAATAGAAATAATATTGATCAACTTGCCCTAGATGGTTTCGACTGGTCGGCGGTCCGAAATGCTGTGGGCGCCCCGCTCGAAATAATCCCATTCTATCAAGCGGCATTGGCTCATCAAGATAGCACTGACGGCCTCTTTCAATGGAACGCTTGGCCGTCGGAAGACGATCAACCCATTAATCAGCCCATGTCTACTGCTGGTGATCTATTGTTAGTGGAAATCAGTCTTCTTGGCAATCAAATCACAACTTTTTTTCCTGTGTCTCACTTTAGTTACCAATCTCAACTCGGGACCTCGCCCTACATGGCGGGAGTATCACCATGGTTCTTTACGCATTATCGTCCGCCACTCGATAAGAATTGGCTCTACCTCTCGGACACACTCTTGATTGATAGATGGAATCAAATACTGAACTTGAAGCCTCAGCTGGTCGAACTAATTAGTTGGAACGACTTCGGCGAGAGTCATTATATTGGTACGCACACCCTCATTCTATGATTAGCATGCCATTCAGCGCAAACTCTTACTATAATTAGGCCCCCTGCACCCGGAACGACCTTCTGTGTACGCCCAATCTGGTAATCCTGATGGTGCTATTCAATGGGTGAGACCAATGACTTTGCTCGTTGCGGTGCTTTTCACGTTTCATTCGTTCAACTAGGCTCCTGGATTCCCTCACGAGTAAGTCTTAAACTATTCAGAAGGTCTTTCTATGATTGAACTCACGCCTCAGTGCCTGGCGCAAAATTATCACACCATACATTGCTGCCTATAAGACCGGAGGGCCAGTAACAATATCAACTGCTGTTCGTCTTTCCCTCCTGCTCCGAAATTTTCCTCATTTTCTCTTTCTTACCATAGCAAGAGAATATTGTGTATTGGTATCGACCCCATCCGAAGGGATTAAGCTGCTCTGATCCCTTCCTCGGTCCTCCCACTGGGCAAAGCTTTCCTGTGCGTTGAATTTTTCGTACTATTATTCTTCTCAATTCATCCTCTTTTGAGTCTGATGGAATCTGGGCCGCAACTCTCCTCGCTTCACCCGCTACAATTACTATCACTTCGGGATCCAACACGCTCAAGCAGACAGCCCTGGCTGGCATCAACTACTTCTCAACCGGAATGGGCAGCGGTCAACCTACGTTCAAGCTGGAGAGGAACGGAGCTGTCATCACTCAGGGCACGGGCGGGCTTTCTATCGATTTGAACTCATGCAACATTTACAACTTCAACGCATTTGTTGGATCCACGCGTTAATGTGCCTATCTTTACTCCGTGCTATATGTATTCAATTGCTACGGAAATCGAGAATATCTCTTTTTGCCCTTGTCCGATCAATTCTTCAATAATTGAGTAATATGCTCTCCGCTGGAAAGTCCGCTGGCGGCCAACGCTGGACACCGTTGGACACTGGCGGACGCTGGCGGACGTTGTTAGGCAGTGTTTCCCACCGGCGGAGTTGGACCGCTGATGTCCGTTGCTCCGCGGTCCTGCCGATGGGATCCGTTGGAATTCGCTGAAATTCAACGGCGAATGGAAGTTAGGCATGTTATGCTCAAAGAAAAACTCAAGAACCAGAGAGTGTCGTTTGAGTGAGGTCTTTGAACTATCATAGAGTGGAGAGACAACTCCACTCAAACTTCCAGCGTAAGCTTTGGCTACTGGAAATTAATTCAAGTTAGGATCCGCCCAATTTGCATCATGTTCCCCATTGAATTGAACACTAAGATGGAGCTTCGGACTCCCCAGAGGGATTTAACGACGGTTCATGGCCCCTTAAAGCATGAAGATTGTTGTGCCAAATGATTCTTTACACAAAACTCATTGGTATGCATTTTATTAACAATCCCAGTTGAATGGCCATGGGACACCCTCACATACTATTCTCTGGGTCGATTTAGACTCATCGAATATCGCAACATCGTTGTTTATCGACGTTCAAATCATCGTCCCGTTTGTACCTTTCAGAAGAGAAAATGCTGAGAATCTTTGGGATTACAGCGGAATCCGCTGGATTCCACCGGAAATCGTTCCCGCTCGATTCCAATGGAATCCGTTGGTTTCCATTAAAGTCCAACAGAAGCCATTGCAATCCGTTGCCGGGTTGCCGACATACAGTGGATCACGGCGATCAACGCTGGAAATCAGCCGGTTGCCAGCTCCGTGCACTCTCGACATTCCGCCGCTGATGTGACACCTGAAAAAGGGAATTTGATGGTGGCTGTTCTCACTGAACAGATATCTCAGTACATTTTGATGGGGACTACGATAGACACAATGTGTACGAAAAAAAAGGCAAACCAGCAATTACCAGTTGGTGTGGAGGTTTTAATGGTAATCATGAGTTTATGCTGCACAAACAGTTTGCGGGTTCGATTCTTGAATGTAACACAATTTTTTTTGTTAATGCCGAAGGCCAAAAATTCAATGGTTAAGTGGTTAGGGTTTGTTTCCCCCCAAAACACTGCCGAAGGCCAAAAGAATGCTGGGTTAGGTACTTGGTTAGGGTTAAGGCTTAGGGTTAGGTGGTTAGGGTTAGGGGGGGGTGGGGGGGGGTGAGGAACAGAAGAATTCGCGCGAACGAGGCTTTAGAGTGCCAACCTGAGCGGCCCGGCTTGGGGGACCCCCCGAGCGCAGGGAGGGAGGGGAGGGCCGCGAATGGTTGGTCCCCTTCGCGCAAATGAAGGACTAGGAATGCAGTTGCTCTGAATTTCGCTGAGACGTTGGGTGCCATCAAATTTCCTTATTCGGATGTCACATCAGCGGCGGAATGTGGGCAAGTAGCTCCGTGTATATTACTGGAATTGATCTTTGGATCCGAGCGGTCATCGATCATCTGCCGCCGAGCCACGGAAGGCTGCCGGAGCGTCTAGCTTGATAAGAATGATCGCCGCTCTCGGAACCATGAAAGAAAACTCTCGTCGAAATTGGTTCGAGTATCAGAAACGAGATACGTATGAGCTATAAGTACAAGAGATTCAGAGTTGTACATGATCACAATTTATTTTACATGTTTGATCGAAATGCTAGTATGCAACGCGGAAGTTCAGCCCATCAAGCTCGCGTTTCCAGCATCGATGCTGACTGATTTCATATGCGAAGTTCGACATGAACCCAGCCTCACCGCCAGTCACAATTTCCAACGCGTCCGTTGCGATAGAGCCGACGTTGTATTTGCCGGTGGTGACAACGCCGTAAGACGAGGTGACGGCGGTGTCGTTGGAGGACGCGAATTCGAGTTGCGTTACTTCAAGTTTCAGAGCGCGATGGAGGACCGAGACAGCTGGGAAGCAGCGAGAGATTAATGGAGGCACGGAAGTTGTAGGTAGTTGACGCACCTTCACCAACAGCACCGATAGCTTTCAAATGTCCGAACGCCTCTCGAACCCAGTGGATGCATCGCCCACTGGCGACAAGGGTATCGGCCGACTGCTGTCCCGACGGAATCAACAACGCGTCAAACAAGGTGCTCCGTTGTCCCTGCAAATCCTCTACCGTCAGCGTCCGCAACTTGAAATAATAAATAATCTTACCTCGAAATGATGATCCATCAGAACCCCACCCTCCCCACCAAACGTTTTCCCGCAGGCCATATCTTCCCGCGTCTCGGCCCAATCATAAAAGGCACCGCGCCACCCGCCTTCAACAGCGCCTTCATGGCCTCAACCTCTGCCCCATTAAACCCATCCGCCACCAAAATCGCTACCCTTCGCGACTTGATCGTCGGTTTCTTTGGCATATAATACCCCTGCGAAAGCGAAGCGCTTTTCTCATGATGCGGCTTGCGCGTGGGGGAGGAATGAACTTGACCGCCAACGTTGGCTGCAACGGTTTTGGCCAGGTCCATGTTGACGGCGCAGAGGAGCTTCGTGTAAGTTTCGTAGACTTGGGGGTCGTCGCAGTGGCTGAGTTCAAACGAGAAGGCGTCAATGAGGTGCATCTAGAAGTCAATCCATTAGCATGCTGCGGAGAAACAATAGATGCAAGTGAGTGCGCACCTTCTCATGCTCGCTAAGGGAATTCAAGAACAACTCCGCCTGGTTATAATGCTCCCCGAACTTCGCCCCTCGCACTCGCGCTTTCATGCCCTCGATCTTCTGAGCGAACCTGTACACGTAGTCAGCGTCGCAATAAAAAGACGTCGAGGAAACTTACTCGATATACCCGCCGTTCTCCTTCGGAATCGGCGGTCCCGCCTGGAACCGGTTCGGCCAATAATTCACCTGCCCTTTGATGATGCGATTCTGATGCTGTCCACCGCGATTGTGATTCATTACAGGGCACACGGGACGATTGATAGGGAGTTGTTCCCAGTTGATACCTAGACGGGTGATTTGGGTGTCGAAGTAGCTATTGTGTTCAATGATCAGCATTCAACATCAAAAAAGACATGAAGCAAGAAGACAAAACACACCTAAAATTCCTCCCCTGCAACAACGGATCGTCGCTGAACCCAATCCCGGGCACCACATGCGACGTACAAAACGCCACCTGCTCCGTCTCCGCGAAGAACTCATCCACAGTCCTATTCAGCACCATCTCGCCGATTTCTTGCAAGGGGACGAGCTCCTCGGGCCATATCTTCGTGGCATCGAGGATATCGAAGGGGAAGTCGTGTTCGCGGGAGGAGGGGAGGATTTGGAGGGCCAGGGTGTATTTTGCGGGGGCGCCGGAGTTGATTGCTTCTTCGAGGTCTTTGCGATGGAAATCTGAGTTGAGTCGGGTTGAGTTTTCGAATTGTGGAGGTTGTGGACGGCAGGAAAGAGAATCGTACCTGGATCTTGCCCGGAAATCTTCAGCGCCTCATCCCAAACGAAGGAATGCACGCCGAGTTCGGGAATCCAATGGAATCTATTCAGGCCGACGACGATCAGGACAACCATGTTCACTGCTCAAGAGGAATTGACGTCGAAGAATGGAACGCACTTGACAAAGAACCTCTCCCCCTCTCCGTTAATCAATGTAAACGTATTCACACCAAATCCTTGCATCATACGATAGGAACGCGGAATTGCACGGTCGCTCATGGCCCACATGACCATGTGCGAAGCTTCCGGCTGCAAACCTGATGTCGTCGCAGATATGAGCATGGTATAAATATAACAAGGAGGGAAGAAGAGATGAAAGAGGATTGGAGAAGGGAGAGAAAACTCACCGACGAAATCCCAAAAATTATTATGCGCCGTCTGACCCTGCGGCACCTCGTTATGCGGCTCCGGCTTCACCGCATGCACAAAGTCGGGGAACTTTATCGCGTCTTGGATGAAGAAGATGGGGATGTTGTTCCCTACGAGGTCCCAATTCTACACAGACGTCGTGTCAGGCTTCGCCAACTTCATAAAGGATAAAGGACAAGAAAAAATAGAAACAGATTGAAACGGGAACACGTACCCCCTCCTCCGTATAAAATTTCGTTGCGAACCCTCTCACGTCACGCACACTATCCGCGCTCCCGCGCGCACCCTGCACCGTGCTAAAACGCACAAAGACGGGCGTGGTGCGACTGGGGTCGGTGAGAACGCCTGCGGTGGTGTATTTCGTGGCACGGGAGTCGAAGACGCGGAAGTAGCCGTGGGCGGCGCTGCCCCGGGCATGGACCTGTAGGCCGAGTACCAGTATCAGTATTTGTGGTTGGGAAGGGGAGAAGAAAATGAAGAGGGAGGTGAAGAAAGCAGGACGTACCACTCGTTCTGGGATACGTTCGTGGTCGAAACGATGGATTTTCTCGCGGGCGATTTGGTCCTCGAGGAGAAAGGGGCCTGTGTGAGTGCCATCGGACGCCCTCAACCTGTTTTCCATGATAAATAGTAGCCGAATCTCCGCGTAGGAGAGTGCGTACCAGTTATCCGTGTCGGGTACAGGCACACCGTGGTCGGTCGTAAGCCCTGTCTTGCTCGTCACTTCCAGAGTATCGGGTGCGAGATGCTTGATTTTGGCAGTCTCGAATAGATTTTTCATTGCTGTGGTCATTGCGTTCTCAGTGACAGGATTCAGAGAGAATACAGCAGATCATATGCCGACTGGTGGTGTCTTATACCTTCGACCCTCTTGTCGTAATGAATGACTCGTGGCCCGGGCTTGCTGGGAAGTACGCCGCCGATTCGCATAGTCAACCGTCATAGTGGCGTCAGAGGCGACGTTGTTGAATCTTGAAACAACGAGCAGCCCATTCTTGAGAAAAATAGGAGAGCAACCAAACTAGAGTCGAACTTGGCATTCATGAGCGCGCGGTCTAGGTGGAGGATGTTCGTATTTCGGGCTTCTTATTGGAACCGTGCAGTTGCTTGACGCAGAGTTTTCCGTCTTTCACGGCCAAGAACGGGAAATGAGTGAATTTACAGACGAGGATGCCAGAACGTTATCGCGTCGGGGACTTGGGATGCCTAGATGGATCCGAAAGCCTCTTTTCTACACATGTAAAGCTTCATACCGAGCCCTATAAGGTCGCCAAAGTGTAAGTCTAGAATTCTGCCATAGTGGAGTCACTTGTCGAGGCGATAGGCTGGATTTCCAGAGAATGACCGCAAAGGCGGAGAGCAAGCCACGTCGGCAACTCGGCATTTGATGACGAAGCGACGTGACTTCGTGACTCGTCACACCTCTCTTCCTCTCCCATCACCTCGCAAGCGGCCACCAACGGAATAAGTATGCCTTCGGCAGTAGTCCTTCTCGCCGATGGGACGGAGGAAATGGAGTTGTATGCTCTGAATTCTCGTCTATCCACGCTTCCAGGATTCCAAACGGGATTTTAGCACAATCACTTTTGATACGCTGGTCCGCGCCGGAGTGAAGTGCTGTTCCGCCTACGTCCCTCCTCAAACCGACGTGAACCCTCCCGCATATGCCACTGGATCCCGTGGGATCAGGATCATGTACGATGAAGTCTTTGATGCGGCGCGATTTTCGCCGGTAGGTCTGGAGGAGCTGTTTTTTACAGTTGAGAATGAGCTGATCATTCACTCGAAGAACTCATATGATGCATTGATAATCCCCGGTGGCGCCAAGGGTGCGGAAACCATGTCTAATAACGCCGGGGTGCAAGATCTCGTTCGAGAATTTCTTGCGCAAGGGAAGATTGTAGGGATGATTTGCGCTGGTGCGTGTGTACCTTTATGATGCGTCGACTTCAATAATCTAAGTATCGTTCCACGCAACGAATTCACTTAGGAAGCCTCACGGCGCTCACCTCAAAACTTCCTCGTCAGCCACTTACCTCGCATCCAAGCGTAAAGACCCAACTTGCAAACGGTAAGTTATATATATTGAAATTCGACTTCCCTCCCCCACTCACACGCATTACTTGAAAGATTACGACTACTCCGATGAATCCGTCGTCATATCCGACAAATTGGTAACCAGGTAATTCAAAGATTCTTCCCGTACATCCAATTCTCGCTAACGCCAAACCACCCACCCCAGCCGCGGCCCAGGCACCGCCTTCCCCTTCGCGCTAACCCTCGTCGAACTCCTCTGTGGCGCGGAAAAGCGAGACGAAGTCCGCGCGCCGATGGTCTTTCCGTCGGGCACGCCGTTTTGAATTCTCGCGGTCTGAACCCGGACCTAAAACTCAAACCGGCGCTTGCCTTCGTCGACCGTCGAACAAAATTAGTCTGTACTTTAAATTACTAACCACTCTGTACGTGTTTCACCTCCCGAAACTAAGAAACTGCTCTCGTTCCACAATCCACTCACAGTCTTGACGAGCTTTTTCTTTCTCCGCTTTCGGTTATTTTCCTTTTTCAGGGTTGATCCAATTTGAGTTAGTCTGCAACGTTGTCTCGGTCGGTGTGCATAACCGCGCCCGCGATACAGAAAGACGCAATCGGTTACGATATAGCGCTCATCAGAGGTGACTCAATTGAGCGCTATAACGTCAAGAGCCCAGGGCGGCAGATAAAAATGTTTGATGCTCGCAGTTATGGTGGACGCTACATTGACGCCACTTACAAAATCTGTGCTCGGGAGTGAGTACTGATCGCGATTTGTCCAGAGAAAATAGTTCTATTGTATGTGGAATCGGTACTCCTCCGCCTTACCGTCGGGTGAGTGAATCATCCAGCAATAGAACTTGGAAGATGTGAACCCGAGACTCCAGGAAGATGACTAACTCCGCAACCCGCTCGAACTTTACTCCCTTGCCGCTGTGGGTCAACATATCATCCTTCTTAGATTCCCGCTGGAATCCACGCCCACGCCATAAAGCCTTTTCCGGCCAATGAGCGTACCACAAGGTATGCCACACATCTTTCGGGGTTCGAAAAAGCCCAGCTGGGGGGACGATGACACAGAACGGCTGCACCGTTCCAAGTACGGGTTTTGAAATCATTGCATCACTCATGTTCATATTGAATATCTGAAGACTGACAGACAAAATGTAGCAAAGATCTATCCCACACTGATACCATGATATGTTGATCACCTGCGGATTTGATTCGGTTAGCGCAAGATACGATCGGATGATATCAGATATGTGTAAATCCTTCTATCTGAAGAGTGGCGTAAACTGTCTATTTTGAACTTCAATTCAATTTCTTGACAGTCTTCTCAAAAGTTGAACAGACTCATATGTTCGAAGTTTCAGACTGATAGTTCAGAGTTCTGTGAATCCCGATCTGATGGCGCTCTTCTATGGCATTATTTATCGGCAAATATTCGAACTCTGAGTTGCGAAGTCGCAACAATCCAGACGGGCTGTTTCGGCCGACACGTTGAAGTGAGTCCATGAACACCATGGTTGATGACCGAAGTCCGAACTTCCTAATCGGGAGACGAGATGCAATGTTCTTTACCGCAAACTTGCAAGACGAGCTCAAGACTCCTGGCGCCATCAGCCACAGTTCCCCTATATAAAGCAATATCTGGCACACTGTGGACGCCATCAACCACACCGCTCACTCAGAATCGCCGAAATGACCATGGTCAAATCTCTTTTCTTCAAGTCCTCTCATCGACTCTGCTTCTCCCTCTTTGCCCCAATCCTTCACTGGAAAAATGGCTGTTCGTCATTGAAGTCTTTTTTGCGATTCTCTGGATACTGATTCTGAGCTCAGACGAATGAGAATCACAACAACATCCCTCCTGGGTTTCAGATTATCCACCAATTTCGGCGATTCCTCGTCGACCACCCGGAATACAACAACATTCCGGCAGCCCTTCCTTCAACGCCGACTCCCGCAGCCAGAACTGGCGCCTCTGCGGAGGATGAAAATCGGGACAATAGTGCAGGTGCGTTGCAAACCCGTCAGAATGAAATTTGACACTAAATTTGAGCACTTTCAGCTCCTGTCCGCGATCGCTATGAGAGCGCACGCGCTCAAACACAGGCACTCGTAGCTCCGCCATCCTATCAGTCCGCTCTGGGTCCAGCCACCCTTGCACCTTCGAATCCTCGTCACGTCAATCAAGAAAGACTCGGAGTCTCCAATCTCAATACCTCTGCCGTCAATCGTGACCGCGTCAATCACGCTCTCGCCACCCTTCCTCGCAGCTCGACATCTTCTCTCGCCGTTCGCAATCGACGCACCAGAGGTCCAGCACGCGGAGGGCCGGTCCTCGCGAGCCGCCCGCAGCGACGAGCTATTCCAGATGTTTCCCACTGCCTCGAGGCAAATGCAGACACTCCGACAGCCAGAATCATCGTCCTTGTATATCCCCCCCTCGTAAGCTCGCTTCAATCTTTCTTTATCCTCTTATTTATCTCTGATTCACAACCTCAGAGTCAGCATGCCGGGCCCCGCGAGTTTCTCGTTTACAACATACTCCATCTCGACTTTCTGGAGATCCTGGAAGAAAACCATCTGCTTTACCGATACATCCTTCCCCTCAATACGCGCGTCAACGATGTCCTGCGCATGGCTCATGGTGACATGGTTGTTTCGGGCGCTCGTTTCGGCTTCGAAGAGACCATTCGGTCATCTGCTGCCGCGGCAGTTGCGGTCACCACCGTCCAGCCGCTGGGACTTGCAGATCGCGGGCGGACCTCTGCCCATTTTACTGGACCCCGCCTTCGCATCATACCTCAACCCCTCGAGACGACCCTTCACGAGCTCTCGCTCGACAGAAACCACTTCGCCGATCCCGGGAGCTTCCGGGATGGATCTTGGATTATCAGACTCGGTTCGTGCCTTTCTTCTTACTTTCGGTTGCCTACTCACGATGTTAACAGCTGTCATGGGAACTGAGCTGAGCTACATTTCTTCGGACGGCCGCCGCCATGGCCATGACTGCCTCGGTCAGCACATTTACTCGCTGTTTCCGTGCGATGGCAACAGTATGCGCTCTGATGACGACGTGAATACGTCGGGAGGGGAGGAAGTCGACAGCGAGGAAGAAGAGCGCACAGTAGCGCGTTTGCTCTGGGTATGTGGAAGCAAAACTCCTTTGCTTTTCTCGTTTCAACTGATATCTTCGCAGCGCACCCCTCGCAACACCGCCGCCCAGACCCCTCGGTTGACGCGTTCGAACGCACACGCTGCACCTGCTCCTCAAAACACTCCAGCAGGCAGCGCTCCAGCCACCACACCAAGCCGTCCGCGTGTGCGCACCACTGCAGACGCCGCCACCTCCACTTCCCAGCTTCCGCGCCGCGTGCTTCGCGATCCCGCCAGTACCGCCAGTGCCGCACCTGCGCCCGCAACCGTCTCCGCCCCACCTGCCTTAACTCGCCCACCTCGCTCTCGCCGTGTGCTTGGTGACCTCCCCGTCCCCCGAGCCCGCACGCGCTCGTTGTCCCGGAGCCCGACTTCTCTCTTCCTCGTAGGATCTGGGGCGACGAGAACACATACCAGCCTCACTCTCGTGGTGATTTCAGCCCCAACCGATTCACGCATGACCTCAGGCAGTGGGCTGTCCAAGGCGCAGGATCTGTCCCTCCCTGTCAATCCGCGGAGCCAATATCGACGAGATGGTGGACGCATTTGTAGCAGTAATAGATCGGCTTGGCAGAACAGGTGATTATACACAGCTCTTGAATCCGGAGCGCAGTTTTGTAATGTAAGTTCTTTCCTGAACTTGGAATCCTTCTTGTCTAACTTCAAGTGCAGGACCACGGATGAGGCAGTGGGGGAAGGGGTGGAACGCGAGGTTGTTCACGCAGCGCTCCAACGGGAGCTTGCCGACGAATCTACCTATTTCAACCACGGAGAGGACAATGTGCTCACCCTTCGCATACTCCCCTCATCCATCCCTGCTTCGCCCGCACGGCTCGTCAAATTCAAACGTTTGGGCGCTCTCTGCGGCCTTGCCCACATCCTTGGTCAATCGATCCCCCCAATCAGTGTCGCTCTTTTTCAGTATATTGTCAACCACTGCGATCTCCGCGCCCTCTCGCGCAACTTTACCTATGAATGGTTCCCCGCCCTCACGCGCCAAGTGCTAGACTTCCTTGCGACTTCCGAGACGGATGATCTTAGTGCTTTTCAAACCCATCTCATCACTTATCATGGCGCAGAGGTGAGTGTCTGCACTGTTTGTTATTTTGTAATCTCAATCGTAGTTCAGGCTGCAGCGTTCCGCTACCGCGACCGTGCTACGCATGACTCCCTTGGTGTCCACATGCTTTATCTGCCTACCGTCGCGAATGACACGTTCGAGAAACCGGAGCCCACCTCTTTCCGCACGGGGTATCTTCTGGCATGCAGAAACGGGGTCAACCTGCCTTGGGTGAGTTGTCTTCATTCACGTCTCAACCTGCTTACTGAATTCTTCACCGCAGGCAATCCGCAACTTCGAAGGCGGGTCAGACACGTTTTTCAGCGTGATGGAAACCTCTCGCATCAGCTCTGCAGACTCTCTGCTCGCTGTTCTCGACATTGTGAACGCTCCCAACTCGGCGGAACTCCTCGACTCTTTACGCGGTATCACAGGCGACATCACTCTCACCTTCCACATGCTCATCGAGCGTTACCTGCGTGGCATCGGCACTCCTTGTCCTGCAATGTTCGCTGCCGCGAAGGGCGCATTCCACTCCATCATCGACCTAGACCGCATCGACTCCCCGGCCTTCCGCTCTCAGATGCTTGCGTGGGCTGCTACAGGCTCGCCCTTCGTTGATCCAGCAGGCGGTCGTATCTCGGTGCGTCTTTCCTTTTCTCTGATTCATAAACCGAGCTTAATTGCCTAACAGTTGGGCCCTATCAACACCCATGGAGAGGGTTATGGAGTTCCTGGCAGTACCGCTGCCGAGCGCGATGTCTTGGCCAGGGAAGGTACTTTTCATATCCAGACCTGCCATCGCAGCATCCGCTTCCCAGTCGAATACGCCCTTCGCCTCGCTGAAGCTCGCTATGTTCCAGAGGGAGAACCTCGCGATTTCCAAGAAGCTTTTGATTACTGGTTTTTGACTCAATCTCTCATCGCTATCGGTCGCCATAGTATGATGTAGTTTTCTCTCTCCTTCAATCTGTCAGTGCTCCACCTACTGTGTAACATGTACTTGCTTTGTCTGCTCTAATGAAAATGGTGTTGAGCTTTAATTCCTCCGAACCTCCCTGAGTTGAGCGAAGCTCTCAACGAAGCATTGCGCCTCAACAATTGAATCCGAGTGGTTCTGATACCCCCATTTCAAAAACCTCATTGCGTCGTCGATATTGGGTCCGAAGCCTTGATTACATTTTTCCTCTGTAGCTCATACAATACTCTATACATATGAGGTTTTTTAGCATGAGTTTCCCTTGAATGTTAAGGCCCCATAACTCAAGTTTTGCGACGCCTTTCTGTCACACCTTGTGACATATGTGACACCTACACCTTTCTGCCGCGCAACCGCAAGTACTACTCTAACAGGGACTCGTTCCAGCTAGTTCTATCCTGTATGCGACTGTTCAGAAGCGCCCCAACGAATTCTACTTCCATTGCTTCTGTTTTGTGCCATCCGAACAAATTCCGATCTGAGTCAACTCAGTTTTCCGCCCATATGGGACTTTTCTTGGACTTTTCTCTGAGTTGCGAGTCCTTTGAGAGCACTGGGATGAGACCTAGGACTCCGGTCGTGTTCTGCTCAAGACCAAAGACACTCAAGATGCATTTCTGACACCGAAATCCGCTGGCAGATATGTTTCTGCATCATCTCTGATCTTTATATGGCTGCATCATATCTGAACACGACGAGGAATGGGAAAAGTGGAAGCGTCAAATCGAGGATCACAAAGGCTGGGTTTCATTCTCGGATCCAAATACCTGAATACTTCGCTAATCGAGAACGGGTTCTCAGACTCGCAGAGATCATTCACAATCTACTCAATATCCCTCGCACCCAGCGTTCCCGTATCCCTCCGTAACATCCCCACCAAATACAACATCATCCCTCGTTTGTGGACTTTCGCTTTCCATAAGCTTCTCGAGTCGCTGCGTCGCGCCTCCTTCACTTCTCCTCTCGCCCTCGAACATCTTCAAGATTTTATCTACCACGCCTACACCTTTTATACAGGCTTGCTAGAGGAAGCCTCGCTCAACCCCTTCAAGAGCGGCTGGCTGGAAGCCTTGGGCGATCTTGCAAGCTAAAAATGACTGTGGCTGCTATGGTTGTGGGCCGTGCGGATACTATTAACATTCCAACAGCAGACACTGTTTCTGCAGCCGTCAAGTCTACTGATTTCTAAGGGGACCTGCTCAATGTACCTGCCCATCCCTCCCCCAAATCTGTCAGCGATGCCCTCGCCGCGCGCATTGACGACTCCCCCTCACCTAGTTTCTCAGTTCCAATTGGTACAAGATTCTACTGGAAGTTTGTGCTTTCCTTTCCCCATTCCCCTCAAACTGATTTGTTTCATTTCTGCAACCTCACAGTGTTGCCTTCAGTTCAGTTTCCCGCCGGCTCATATGGGCGGACGCGACGACCGCCATTTCGACGTCCGAACAGATAAAACTTACTATTCAAGATGAATACTCGAAGTGTGCGCTGAGCTGAATTGAACAAGACTGTGACAAGGGAGACCGAAAAATGTGTTACAAGACTCGATAGTGCAATTAAGGAGTCAGCAAATAATGAACTGAGTTGAACGAGATGTATTTGAAGATTCACCTCGAGCTCAACGCGCTTCAAAATCAAGTTGAAGGGAGTGTCGTTGGTAGTGTGCGATCTATTTTATACAATCAAGAGAATCAGTTGAATAGACTGAAACAAAACCGATTGGCAACTCACCAAAGTACTCAATACAATGCGCTACTCGAATGAAACGAATGAATAGAAAAAACCTGCCGACTTTAGGCGAAGCGACACATTAATATGAAAGGATATCTAATTTGGATGGCTTACCTGGTGCGAGGCTGCGCTAACCAGTCGAAAGGTGCATCTCATTACAGAATGAAGTCGGTTAGTATTGGAGAGATTGGTTGTATGCGCAAGACAAGTAAATCCATTAGATATCTGAACCTGGGTGAATAATGGTCACTGTAAGAAGGAGATGAACCGAGCGAAGCAGATAACGATTAAAGTAAAGTGGGCTTACCTTTAGTTGCATTGACGAACGAAACGAGAGTTTACTTACCTGAACGAGACCTTCGAATGAAAGTTACTGTCAGCCTCGACTTGAGTCAACTATTAATTACCTGTTAGAATCTGTATAGGTGCGCGCGCGAATCAAATTACACCGGCATAGGTTTGCCCTTGAAAATTCAAGTCAGACAGGCAATATTTAGGGTAAGGCCTGAGACGAAATTGGTATAGTTTCGGTGTTAGATTCAAAGTGGGCATATTTTAGGCGTCGAGGGTGTAAAGAGTGAAGTCAGTATTGTATCATTTGGGTGTTGAAGTAAAAAAACATGAATGCTTACGGTACAATTTCGGCTTGGAACCTGAAACACACAGAAAACTTGCGGTGCACTTGCATAGTTTCGGTCTTCAGAAGATCGAAGTCAGTATTGGTATGTGTGGAGAAATGCAAAACAAAAAAAAAATCAGACATACCTGGTAGTGTGTACCCGCATAGTTTCGGTGTCCAGCCAAGACATGCGACAAAAAACCTGTAACAAGTCAGATTGACTCAAATGGTGAACGAGTTGGAAATGCGCATCTTGTACCAAACGCAACCTAAGCTGCGCTTCAAATTCAACACCGGGCAACTCTAGAGTATGTTAAAGGAACGAATGCAGTGCTTAGATTTCTTTAGTTAGATTAGACGCACAAGGCTAAAGATCGTGTTTACCCGAACAAAATCCACCCAAACTCAACACTTTCAAACTGACATTCGTTATATAAGTCAATCCTGCTCGATTTCGTCAATACACGAAGAGCAAAGTGCGAAAGAAACAAAAGGCTGACTCTCCGGGATCCCCGAGTCCGCGTCAAAGTCAACCCATGTCCGAGTTTTGAAGTGTTAGTTGAATTGAAAGCGTTCGCTTGAAGGTATAGGGCGAAGGAGACTAAGTTATGAAAAGAGTCAATTGTCGTGATACAGCCGTATTAGATCTTACCTAGACAGTCGAGATGTGGATCTCACAAAGTCATCAGACGGTCAGTCATTCAAATGTTGGAAGTCAATAGGGAGCTCACTTACCTTGCGCACACAGTCTAAATGTGCATCTCATGCACATTGAGAATAAATAAGGGCTGGCTGATTGTGAGGCTCACAGCGGAATCAACCCACTCAACAAAGTCGCCGAAATGTGAATTGAAGGTTAGTCGGCATTGGGTTGGTTGTCGAATTCCGATAGAAGCAGTCAAGTCCCCGCAAGACCGGCGGAGCATCACACTTGGAATTTTTTCGAGGCGGAGCTGGCATAGAGTGGTATAGAAGCTGTAAACAGCAAGATAGAATTTGATTCGCCCGCTGTATGTGTATGAGGTGGCTGAGCGAGATAGCAGCCCAAAGGCGTAATGTATTAGCACATGCTAGAGAGGAAGCATAGAACTACATACGAGGTTGCGCGTGGGTGTAAAAGGGCTTGCAGAGCATGTAGCAGTCGGCAAAATAAGGCTGCCAGTGTACGAGTGAACCGAATTTCGTTTAAGTCGAATAGGTGACATGATACAGTACTTGAGCCGGCATTCGCGCTTTCAGAAGAGCAGTCGCCGAAGAACGTAGACGAATTGTTAGTCGAGGATCAGTGTTCTGAGAGTCGGAGGCGGCCAGGAGGACTGGCCGCGGCCAATGATGATGTCGATCAATACAACGACAAACTCTCTCCCGCCCTCTCTGCCCAGTGCCTGAGTCTCTCGACGTTGACAAACGCAAACACCTCAACTCAGCTCCCACTTCGGCGGACTCATTTGCCCGCATTCCTCTTGATACCTCACCTCCTGCTGTGTCTGCATTCTTTGCTCAAAGCCCACTAAGTATCAGTGACCTTGGTTTTGAGCATCCCTCTGAAGGTCTGTACTCCTCGCATTGTCTATCACATTCTTTGTCGCTCATTCTGCGTCTTCATTCAGTGCACAGGAGTGTATTCCCCAGGCCGTGCTTGGGATGGACGTCTTGTGCCAGGCGAAATCAGGGCGGCAAAACAGCGGTCTTTGTCCTCGCCACCCTCCAGCAATTGAAGCCCGTGAATGGCGAGGTTTCAGTCCTCGTTCTTTGTCGCACCCGTGAACTCGCTTTCCAAATCAAAAACGAGTACACACGTTTCGCCAAGTACATGCCAGATGTCCGGGTCAGCACATTCTACGGCGGTACTCCAGTAGCCAAAGACGCAGAGACGCTTCGAGACAAGAACAAATGCCCTCACATCGTTGTCGCTACCCCTGGCTTTACACTCAAAGCCCGTCCTGACCAGCGTCCTTCCCCAAAACCCTCCACCCGGCGCTTGCTGACAGCACAAGATTAAACCACGTCCGGGTTGCGCGAACCTGCCCACAAGGAAAACAAAGGTGCGTTATTTCAACTCATTCTCTCTCTTTCTGACGCTGTCAACCCACCCACAGCCTTCCACGCCTTTCCACGACCGCGCATTCGCGCCTTTTCTCCTCACACCCCAAACACATCGCCGACCCGTCGCTGTCGAACGCGACGCGTCCGCTCACGCACATAGTCTACCCCTCTCTTCTCCGCAACCGCCGTCTCATCCGAAACCGCCGCCTTCTCGACTCAGCTTCACTCCTTCCACTCCCTTGTCACTCAACTCTTTCCTCCACTGGACCACACGTCGAGCGCAACCCAACACCAACAACCTTAACGATGTTCTTGGCCGTCTCGTCTCACTGCCGTCCCGCTGTCAACGCCGATGTTTGCCGTCGTCCCCAGCAAACCAATTTGCACGACTTGCTCTTCGCCTCGTCTTCGTTGTCTAAGCCGTGCGTTTCTTGGCAGCTCACTTTGTCTCCTGGTACCCTCACCCTTGTGCGGCTTCGCTTGTGTATTCAAACAAAGGTATGTGATCTAGCCCAACCCCGACCTCGACCTCTCTCTTTGACCGCTTTCACGCCACAGTATCCCAATCAATTCAATAGCCCATTCAGCGTGGACTCAATAAAAGAGATACCGCCGTCTCCGCCCCTCAAGTCCTGCTGTTTCGGTCAAGATCGCGAATTCTTTGTTCAAATCCCACTCAAGTCCGCGCCCATTCAAAGACGGTGCCTGCCTGCCGACCACCCCAGCCAACTGCTGTAACGGAACGCAAACTACGTCGGAGCCACGTCTCTAATGAGTAAAATACAGGTGCGCGATCTACCCCACCTCAACCACTCTTTCTGTCTTTCTGACTGCTCTTACCGGGCAGTCTGCGTTCCACGCCCGCATGTTAGCGCCTTTTCTCCCTCCGTGAATCTCACTTCTCACCCGAACGCAGTGCCGTTCTTGCAGGCGCCAACGACGAGTCGGGATCTGGTGGCAGCCATATGCTGGGGCAGCGAGTGTCGGTGATCGGAGGGGAGGCGGCTCTCACTTGTGTCGCAATGTGTCAGCGGACAGTGGCGATGCGGCTGAAGGGAGAGACCCACAACAAAAGCTGAATCTCAGAAGCCGATTGCCTTCGTTCACGATCGTCGCAACCCAATCGCACATCCCTTTCGATACCATTCTCGTCATCAATACCAAAATCCGTAGGTCCTCCGACCGCAGGTTTTGAGGCATACACACTGTCGCCGCTAACGTCGAGCGCGACTTCACAACAATCAAACGACCGCGCACCGAATGTCGCGTCGGCCCTAGCGCCTCTTCCTCCGTCGCCCTCACACCCTGAAGACATCACCACGCCACCGCTTTCGAACGCAAGGTGTTCGCTCACGCCCCGCCCATCCGCTCCGACGCCATGGGTACTCCACCACGCCACCACCTGCCTCGACAATGACAGACATGTTCGTCGGCGCCACCGACGTCGAGCACGACTTTGACGAGAGTTGTTTTCTCGTCGCTTTCCGAAAGCGACTCGCGGACACCCGTTCGATGGTTCCGAATCGCGTCGCCGACGGCGTTGTCAGTAACTTCGACAATGTTCTGGACCAACGCAGACATTTACCGCCTTCCCCAACAAACCAATTTGTATGACTTGGCCAACGTGCGTCATAATACTCTTCGCCTCGTCTTCGTTGTCTTCGTTTTCTAAGCCCTGTCTAAGCCCTTTCTTTTCAGCTCACGTCTCTCATGTTGACCAACCTCAACACGCCCGATGACGCGTTAGACGCCGGTATCGATACTCCTGTTTCCACCGCCCATCTTCGACCTGTTCCTCCGACATCAGCGGCAGACCTACCTGAGACGGGAATCCGCGTGGTACTGGGGAGTGGGTTTGGGCAGAAGGTGGGTGAGCATCATCGGTGAGTGATTCTGTCGGTGCCAAGCATCTCTATCTAATTGCAACGTCGCCCACTAGACACGCGCCGTGATGTTCAAGAAATCTTCCGGACGACGCCGCACCACAAGCAAGTGATGATGTTCAGCGGCACGTTGGCGAAGGAGATTCGGGGCACATGCAAGAAGTTCATGGCCAACGTATGTTGTTTCGTTTTCACATCTACCCTTGTCTCATGATCCATCAGCCTCTCGAAATCTTTGTGGACGATGAGACGAAGTTAGCCCTGCATGGTTTGCAGCAACACTACGTAAAACTCGAGGAGAACGGGAAGAACAGGAAGTTGAACGAATTGCTAGATTCGTTGGAATTCAACCAGGTCGGTTCTTGCTTCTCAGTGAATGACCATCATATTGACCTACTGTTATAGGTCGTTATCTTTGTCAAGTCTGTGGCGCGGGCGAACGAGCTCGACAAGCTATTGGTCTCTTGCAACTTCCCGAGTATCAGTATTCATTCGGGCCTTGCACAGGAGGAGCGGTATGTCGTGTGTTGTGTGATTCGTTTTGTTATCTACAGCCAGTGCAGTATCAGCCGATACACGGCATTCAAAGCGTTCGAGAAGCGTATACTGGTTGCCACTGATATCTTCGGTCGCGGACATCGACGTGGAGCGGGTCAACATTGTCATAAATCACGACTGCCCGCCTGATGCTGACAGCTACCTCCACCGAGTCGGGTGAGTGTGTTCAGGACTGAATACGAAGAGAAGCTTACGTTGCCGACAGTCATGCAGGTCGGTTCGGTACCAAGGGTCTTGCAGTGACTTTCGTCGCGTCAGAGACAGACCAGCAAGTCATGGCAACGATTCAGTCACGGTTCACAGTCGCCGTACCTGAACTCCCTGATCACATCGACTGTGCTGACGCTACCGTGAGCTGAGGTGAGCTGCCTTCATGTTTTTTTCGTGTCTGCCGCTGATGTTCGCGCTTAGAAAGGACTTGAGAAAGGCGAGAACAGCGCGGCGCAAGATTGATGCGCGCAGGTGCTCGGGCGGGAGGCAAATGGAATCGAGATTGGCGGCGGAGAGGCGAGTCGAGACGAGTAGCGTAGAGTGATGCAGTGCACAATATAAGTATGAATTTGAATAAAACGAAGTTGGTTTCGAAGAAAATGATATGTGCGGGATGAGTCCCAGTTTTTCAGTAAGTGATTAATAAAGAACGGTGTAAGAGCTGAGATTGGGGTTGTAGACGGCCATTTCATGTGACTTGTTGTGACATGTCGTGTCTCTCTTCCACAACATCGACGCGTCGACAATGCCTGAATCTGACATAGCAAAGGCTTTGAAGCATGAGATTGAGAAGGCTCTACGCGACGAGGCCAAAATCTCCCAGGACTGGCCTGAAGGTGCGAAGGTTGTCTCGTTCATATGGAATCCGCGCTAATGTCTTTTTAGGCCACCTCGAGATTTTGCCTAGGTCATTTACAGTGGGAACGAACGTGAAATCGTATACGACGCTCACCGTAGATCGCGGGACTACCTTGAATCTCAAGAGCCTCTCCCTAATCTCCGGTACTACGAAAACAAATGGGACCGTGTCCGCGTTCCTGAAAATGCCGACTGGGCCTATCTTGCGCAACACCAACTCAAGGCTGGACCCGTTCATGTTGCCGTCCGTGGCAAAACTCTTGCTCTTGCTGCAGGCTTTGTGAGTTCATTGGATCGGCCAAACGTCGTCTCCCCTGCTTTACCTTATTTTCTTAGCATGTAGTGGTGTGTCACCTCGGGCTCGAGGCGACTATTATCCCTATGAGAGTGGTCGATTACCGCTCACTGGTTGCGCCTTGGAATTGTATTGATGGTCCCAATGAGGACTGCGATAAAGCCGCCCTCATGCGAAGCTTTGTTTTGCCGGAAAGATTTCGTGATCGTGCCCGCCACCTGGAAGACCCCATTGTCAACGTATTCGCGGCTGTTGTGACTGCCAACACTGCATTCGTAATCTGCGACTCCAGCCGGCTCATTCGCCTCTGTGTCCTCAGCTCGTCGGCTCTGGTCACTCAAGACGATTTGCTCCCTGGCTCAGACGTATAGTTTCTTTTTCAAAATACATCTTGCAGCAGCTGACTCTTGTTTATCAGATGTGGAAGTCTCGCCTCTGGAAGGCGTTCCCCGGCGGGCCTGACTGGGTGTCTGAGCTTCCCGAAGCTTTGGCATGCCTGGACCATTGGCGAGACAATGTTTTGAAGTCGGGTAAACGCAAGACGAAATGCATCGTAGACGTTCTCACCGAGGCGAAGGGCCCTGGTGGTGGCATCGGGAAACACCTGGCCAATGACTTCCTCTACGAAGTTGCTATTCATCCCGACACTCCCAGCTTTGTTCTATGCACCGACGACGCATCCTTCTCTCGCCTCCGCAGCCATCTCCCGATTTTCATGGCTCGCTGGGAGTCCCCTCAATACCTCAAAGCATGCGCCGGCCGAACCAACTCCCTCAATCCCTTCGCGTTTAACACAACATCTGATCGCAATTTCTTCTCTTCATATGTACCAGTCTACCGCCGCACATCGGTACGGGTTCGTCGGGATCTATACAACCTTTATCTTGCGAACGGTCTATTCGATCCAGACCACATAATTGGTAGCGCTTCTCCCACTTCTTTACCGTTCTTTGTCAACAAACCAGCTGAAATGTTTCCAGGGACTCTGTATACCAAACCAGTTACGCTTCTCACCAACGAATGGAAGGACGTCCCAGTGCGCTTTTTTCCCCGCAAGCAACACCAACCGATACCATATCATCAACGCTCAGGTTCCCAATGGCTGGAAAACACGAGTCGAGGTTCGTCATTAGTCTATGGGTATGATTGGTCTGTGGCTCACAGACTTCAGGAGCCTATGTTGAGTGATGTAACGAATGCTGGTTTTGCGACTACATTGGGAAGGGCGTCGTTTCGTGAGCAAGTGAATAATAAGACAGATTAGAGCAAGCCAAGCTCTTAGTACACCGCGGCCGCCCACGTAAAGTCTGTGCGATGTCAATCTTCTGAACCGTTTTTTCTGACTTGGTTGTTGCCAGGAGAAGACGGGACTACCTGGGCGCCCTCGGAAGACTGACACGAAGGCGAGAATCGCTAGGAAGGAGGCTCAGGCAAGGGTAATACACCCTATCGCCTTCGTTGAGCAAGAGAATGATGAGCTGTTGGGAAGTGAAATTCCTGAGGACGGTCCGCGTCGTAGCAAGCGAATTCGTCTTACCTAGCAGAAAATTAATACTAATTCACAATCCCCGCAACTTGATTAGTCTTCACTCTTGGGTGCAGTCTGGCTTGAAAGAGACTCAATTTACAATCTATTGATACAATATTTACAGCATCCAGATTCGAATTCTCTGCATTGTCTTTACCTCTCTCTCGAGTCGCTGACTGATTCCACGCAGTGTATCTACTAGCTCTGTCAATGAGAATAGTGTTTTTATCCTGTACAAAACATTCACCCTGTGTTAGCCACTTGCCAAACCCTTGAGTCTGGATCGAGTATTTGGCGAGTGTAATATTCATACGCGTCACGGTGTTCTAGAGTACCATTGTTCTAACCCTCGCTATGCGGTCATCTTTGGGAACAAATCCTTGATCACATTTTTCTTGTATTCTTTGGAGACTCCTCTACACCCCTGAATTTTTCAGCATAGGTTTCTCTTGAAAATTGAGGCCCCATAACCCAATGTTTGCGGGTCATGATTCCGACTCAGTGTGACAGTTTGTGACACGGACCCTCTCCGCCCGATTTCACGGTGTCCTCACCTCTCTCGCTCTTCTTTCGTCGTCGTCTGCTTTCACCGTCGCTATTTGCTCCGAAAATTGACATACAACACAGTTTATGTGCAGAAGACTGCCAGTTCAGTGCTCAGCTCCTGGTTCTTGACTCACTGCCGCAGCGCTCGTCTACATCACCATCATTAGCACTGAATGCCACACCTCATCCCGCCTCCCAACGCTGGCACAATAGTTCTCCTCTAATCCTTCTTCCACTCGTCCTACCCACACCTCTCGCTACTTGAGAACACCACTTGGTAACTTGAAGCTGCCCTCGTCGTCACGCACATATGCGCAAAGGTGCGTGTCGGTTTGTTTTCCTTGTTTGCTTCCAGCTCGCATCTAGTACATAGAGCTGCTGCCGTCTCCCCTTCTCGTTCTCTTGTCTACCCCTTCTGCGCACACCCTATGTTCCCCTCGTCAAACCAACACTTCCACAACTCACCCATACTTCACTTACACCCAACCGCACGCTGTTCCCGCCCTGCACTTACTGTGTTTGCCCCCCCTCCCTCCCCCCTGACTCGTCTGTGATGATGTTCACGTCAAGAAAGGTCCGTCACCGCCGTCTAGTTTGGTGTCCGCGCCACGCTAACTTCTTTTTAGCTTCTGTCACTTTTACTTCTCTTTCTCTGCCGTCGCACCGACCTCCGCTTTCATCTCCGCCCCTTCGGTGACTCACATACCACAAGTTCCCGCCCCACGTCCCGCCGACGACCCGCCTTCGCTTTGCAAAACCGACGCTGTCATGTACCTACTTACACAAAGAAGTATTCAGATCAACGTACGCCCCGCCGCTTCATCTCGTTCATCTGACTAACAACACCCTCTCCACTCTAGCCCGCCTCCTCCCCACCTTCACTCATATCACGGCCCCACCCGAGTCGATCTGCCTGCCACCGCTGCACCCTCGTTCACCGCCTTTTCACGCCTCCGACGCATTCGTTCCATTCCGCCCTCCCGACTCCACCCTCAACACCCCTCCCACGCGCTAGTCGCTGCAACCACCCTCCTCGATACCTCAGGACCAGCAATGCCGATGATGTCGTTTGCGAAGACGCGTACACGTCCCCTTACTAACCACACTCCTACCCATTCTAGCACCGGCTCGTGAGGGCGGCATGGAGGTGAGGCTCAAAGGGAAATCGGTACAGCTGTCCCGCATTGTTTGTATACCAACCTTTGTATTTTAACTAACCGGAATGAATCATCTTCTTTCTGTTGCTTACAGAATATTTTGTTATGCACCTTGTCGGCGCCGTTCCAGAATCACATTAGAGTTCATTTGAATCGTGAATACAGTACAGTGGGATTGTTTTGGGGAGGACTGAACTGACACAAGTGATCGTAAATACAGTACAGTGAGATTATTTTGGGGAGGATTGACCGGATTATAATACAAATGAATTAAGCCGGCAAGGCAGGATGTGAGAGTTGAAAACATGGGTGGATAGCTGGGCAGACAGAGATGGGGGGGGGGAAGGTGGACAACAAAGCGAAAGCATACAACAGCAGAGGGTGGAATGGATGGAAGGGAAAAGCTGATTATCATAATCACTGAGATAGGTAGGCTACAAGTTGGGTCAGTTTGCTGTAAAGTTCATTCTGTGACAGAGTAGATACACGGCGTTCGTCGTTGCTGCCGAGGGCATCGTTTCTGGGAGGAAAAGGCTGATCACAGAATCCGGTGGGCCCAAACATTGACCTAACGGCTTGCCAAAATACATAGGTAGTATGGGCGGTCGGCGAAGAAGCGAAGGCCGGGGGTGAATTTCTCCAGGAATGTGTGCGAGCAAGAACCTTCGCCTTGCGATAAGCTTTGGATTTTTTGGCGAAGGTGCTTGGGTTCCAGCCAAGCTCAATGACCACGTCTGCTGTGGTGAGCTTCCTGCCTCCGTTAAACTTTACACAACTGTCCTGCTTCACAACGGAGAGCCCAAACCAAGAAACTATCTCGCATGCATGATGGTGATTCCGAATCATGCCCCATAGTGTCCCCAATTCTTGGTGACGGCCTTGAGTTATTTCGTCGTCTGTAAATCCAGCCCTCTGTAGAATGAAGGCTACACCGACATATTCTGTGATTTCCGGAGAAAGCAAGAAGTTGGCAAGTAGGGTTGGGCGGGCAGACAGGAAGGGAGGGTGGGTGGCGAGGAGAGGTCAGGTAGATCTGAAACTGTTGCGGCTGAAGGCGATGACCCAGGGAGGGGAAAGTATAGTTCGGAGGAAGGGTAAGCTGAGCGGAATGAATGTGATTAGATTGGCTTTATAAAAAATACAAACAAGGAGCTAACCATTGTCTAGAGAGTACCCGACATTTTGATCAATTGGGGCTTCTGTAACAAATGATTGCAAAGCAGAATTAGAGGTCGAAGCTTCGTCTGGCAATGCAGGAGGTAGAGATGGGAGGAAGCTGAGGTCAAATATGGGCGAGCGTTGCTCGTGGAGGTTGGACAGAATAAGAATGAAGTGTTTTGCAAAGGATCGGAGACCGACTGCTCGAAGACATCTTTTGTAAGTGAAGATTTCGGGCATCTCCCCCCACGCCCTGTCGAGAGCAACTGAGTCGATACGCCGTTCGGTAGAATATGGAGGAAGAAACTGATGGAATGAACCAAGGCTACGGTAGCCATATCCCGGATTTTTCTTCCGACTGTCAAATATCGGGATTGAAGTCGTAGCAATTTGCATATGAGGACGAAGATGGGGGTTCGAAAGGATATTGTAAAGGAGGATGGGCAATTCCGAATGGGGATTTGATAGGTTTTGAACTTGGAAAAGAATGGAGCCCACCAGGGACGATAGTTGAATGGACGAAGAGTCGGAATCTTCAGGATATAATGCAATGGCTTGTCCAGTGACAAAAAGGTTTAAAAAGTCGTGCGACTCCAAATCAAAATGGGAGGAACCATCTGGGAGAGCAACGACAGTGCAGGAAACAATTTCGGCGGGTGGCAGACCACCCGTCGCCATCGTTGTCATTGAAGCACGAAGGAACGAGGGTTTGTTTGGTTCTGTTTCGAGTCACATGTATCGTGTGCTTGTCCGGCCCGGTGAACTATCTCTCCGCTTTACTGCTATGGCGCTTTCTGGGGCGGCGTCTGAAGAGCTTCTGAATGCTTTTCGACAACATTATCATCGCTATGAAAGCAGGGTTCATGAGGCTATAGCTAACTCTGCGGATGCCATGGTTCTCTGGAGACTCGGCGACGACTTGGAGCAATATCTTGGACTGGTAGACGAGGTAGCGTGAACGTATGAGGCAGTCTAGCATTGGCTCTGAGAATTGTCTGTAGTATCGCGGTATTTTTCCTGAAGAAGAACTCACTCTCATCTTGCAAAACGGAGCAACAATGCAAAATGATATAAGACTACAATACCAAGATGCTGTTGATCGGTCCCACCATGGCCACCCTGTCGTAGTCCGTACTGTTCATACGGGCTCTCGAGGCAGACCCTCCATCGAGATTGACCCCGATTTTCTTCGTTGGGCTTATTCGCTGCGATCTACATCTAGCATCGCTCGCTTTCTGGGAGTCAGCCGCCGCACAGTTAGATATGCTCTGCTCGAGCATGGCATAGCTGCCCCTCGTCAGCAGCCTGCCCCACTCGCAGCTGCCCACCGGGTAAACGACACTGAAGAGAACGACGAGGAGCAGGAAGTTGGTGCCCCCAATCTAACATCATATACCGGTCCTCTCTCTACCATATCAGAAGACGATCTCGACGCTCTACTCATCAGTCTGCGGCGGCACTATCGGAGGGCGGGTGTAACTATGTTAGATGGTATGCTGCGGCGACTCGGTCACCACGTCCCGAGAGAGAGGATCAGACAGTCTCTCATCCGAATCGATCCTGTTCACCGTGTATTCGAAAGAATCACTATACGTAGACGCACCTACCATGTTCCTGGCCCCAATTCACTTTGGCACCATGATGGCCAGCACGGTGAGATATCCGTGACTTCATCTCTCAGTTTTCTCATCTTTTATACTAGGACTGATCCGCTGGCGAATTGTCATTCATGGCTTCATAGACGGATATTCTCGGCTCATTACAGGTCTCCGCGCAAGCGATAACAACCGCGCTCAGACTGTTTTAGATTTATTTTTGGCAGCAGCAGCTATTTATCTAGCTCCATCCCGCATGCGTGGAGACCACGGGGTGGAGAATCTTCTAGTTGCAGCGTACATGGTCGCTCTACATGGAGAGGGCAGAGGATCATATCTTTGGGGCAGGTTCGAGCTTTCATTGCTCGTCGAGGGTAGAACTGACACAGATTTTACAGAAGCGTACATAATGTTCGGATTGAACGGTTATGGGTGGATGTTACGGCTCAAATTGGCGCCACCTGGGCCGATGTCTTCATTCTCTTGGAGCTCCATCACGGCCTCGATATCAACAATTCTTTTCACATCTGGCTTTTACATTATTTGTTTTTGGATCAAATCAACAGACAGCTCGAATTCTTTCAAGAATCGTGGAACCACCACCAGATCCGCATGCGTGACGGGCCAAACCGGAGCCCAATAGACATGTTTGGATTCGACTCGTTGGTGCATGGTGTGCGAGGAACGAGCGTGGCTGAAGAGCCCATGACAAACGAGGAGTTGGAGGTGTACGGGGTGGACTGGGAAGGTTTGCACGATGAGAGTCTCCTTGAGTCGCGCCAGGAGAACAACACAGTCGATGAAGGCACAACTTCTTGGATCGGTCGTATTGGCCCGCCTCCCGAAGACCAACTCAATGAGGTGTTGGTTGATCCGCCGATTGGCCCGCTGTCGCCGTTGGAGATGGAAGAAATGGATGCCCAGCTGGGTCCTCTTTTTGGTGCTGTGGAAGATGCGGAGGTGGCAAATTTGTGGACGCAGGCTTTGGTATTAGCTAGACAAATGCATCCAGAATTGTTTTGACTCAATGACCAGTGTATTCTATTGCTAATCTATCCCTTTCTACCCCTCTATGCTTTTGTTGGGCTGTCTGGCATCTATTCGAGCAGTCGGATGATTTTCTTAGCATTGTCCCGGTTCGTTATTTCGATTATTTTGATTGGGAAGACACGGCATCAGACACAGTTCTGGGCATCAGACACACTTCTCACGGCCAGATCAAGGGACTCCTTGTATCCTCCCAATTTTCAGTTGGTAGTTCATACCTTACTAGCTGTGCTATGTTATTGCGACTTGAAAGTTGCGAGTTCGGAGTTCGATGTTCAGATTACCATTTTCGGACATTGACATGGTAACAATCTCCGCATTGTTCGGTGCTCGACTTCCGAGTTGACAAAAACTTGGGAGTACCGACTTGAAAGTATCCTGAAAGTACTCACTTCCCACTTGTGAGTACATCCAAACTATGCTCTTCGCACTTCCACCTCAAATAAATACCGAAAAATGATCTCATAGTCGTCGCTAATAGTAATATCAAGCGTAGGAAGTGTGAAGGGAGTCTGGAGGATTCGTGAGGATGGCAAGTTGCTGCTGCTGTTTGGTATTGTGAACCGCATTCCTATGCTCTGTAATAAATGTAAGATAGATGCTGGTGTACTTTGTATAGAACTACAGTTCTGACGCTTGCGAGCACATAGTGCTATGAAAGTTTGGCGCGTAACTACCGCTTCTACAGCCAACTATCAAATGGTCCGCCAAGCTACGCCGGCTATCCAGGCTAATTCCGGCTATCAAATTGACCGGCGATCTACGGCCCAGAGGGTTTTTCCTGATGCATCATCAATGAAGCTTGAAGTTGAAGGCCTCCACTCAATACGCACCGTACTGCCTCGCCCAAGAGTGGTATGTCAACCATTCTTTCTCAACCGGCAGCTGTAAGACGTTTCCGATAATAGGAAGCCCAGGCGGACCCGGTGGGAAGGGTCTTCTGCGTTGGCGGCGCAGGATCAACAAGCAGAGCAGACTGATTCCAAGAAGCAGAAACGCGGTGGGTAGCGATGGGAGGTTCATGGCGGGTGGGTGGTGAGGTGGGTCATCAGCTTTAAAGCTTCTTTGAGGAGTTGACGGGTCTGGGACTGCGAATCCTCTTCTGTGGGAGTGAATAGTAATCCGAAATCGGAATATGGGAAGCCAGATCGTTGGTTCTCCCTTCACGACAGATTAACTACTTCTGAGATGATCTGTTGCTGGATCATGCCGTGCTTCCTGCCCCCAGGCTGTCGCTGCATTTTGAGGCTTGTCAATGAATCAACTCCCTTGTACGCTCCGAATCAACCTCCAAACAGGTCGTTTACAGAACGAGGTCTCTAGCTCAAGTTTCAGATCTAAATTGCCCAACCTGAAGCTCTTGTTACTTATCAACCACTGTGTGCATGTCGTTTCTTCTTCTAATCGAATAGAGTCAACCATTTCCGTCATATCAAGATACGGTTGATTTAAACGCGATGTTCTGCTCAGACTACGCCAAGGCGCGTCCTTCTAAGAAATACAACTCCTTATACAATCTCAGCGAATATTTTCATAATATTCTCCTTCCATGATGGAACGCAGGCTTCTGAAGCACGGGACCGCGTTTGATCCTGATCCGGCACTGCCACGCGCGCCACCTCATCGTCTCGACTTTCATGCAACTTTCATGCGCATAGCTCCTGCTCGGATACCCCATGACATCTTGGCGCAACTTGCGGCTTTCGGTACCGTTCTTGACGTCTGCAATGAACCTGCACCCTTGCTGCGTTCTGGGCTCGGTCCCGGGACCCGGAGAGGCTTGGACCAACCGGAAACATTCCAGATTCGTGGCTGAAACTTCTTGTGATATGGCTGGCGACGGAATAAGACTTTGCGGGATGCATTACCGACTTCCCTCTCAAGTGCCGCGCCAGCTTGTCAACGGTTGTTCTCAGAATTTTCTGCCGGCCAGATGGCGTTTTTAACATTCAGCCCATTCTATTCCGCCTTGTCCTCTTGGCTCCTTAGATCATGATTGCATGCGGGGGGCCCATTTCCAAGTATTCAACAAGACTAGTAATCGGTGCCGTTCGCCTGGCAGTCTTTGCTTGGCCTCCCTGGCAATACAGCATTTTGCCATCTCGAATCGTCGTTGATCTCCACTGTGTACCGGCCAAGCTCAATTCCTGGAAGTATAAATTGCGACACAAGGTGCTCAGAGTAATTCATGGCTTCAGAGCTATCGATTGTATCCAACGAGACATCCATCCTTGCGTCCCTCGACGATTTACTTCCCGATACAGCATCTCGTGCGTCAGTGACATGTATCTTCATTCTGGCCCTGGCCTTCTACTTTCTCCGTCGCATCGCCCTCGCAAAGGTGACGCATGAGATGCAATGGGCCATGTACGATGCAGAGTGGATATATTTCTCATCACTTGAACTTGGTCTCCTGCACGAATCAAAAGACGACATCATTGGCGAACTTTTACGGTGAGTGTTTATGTATCAGCAATACTTTAAGCTTAAGGTTGTAAACTGATATTCTGAATATATTCAGGTTGCAAAACATTGCTTCGCAGCTAAGGGAGCAAAGCCTTTGCTCTTCAGTGTCTTCGTGGGGTCGACTGAGTGCGCTCGTTCGCGGACTTCCTTTCGCCATCATGCGTTGCACAGCCGACGCCTGGAGACTGAAAATTCGGCTGGAGGTCGGAACATTCACGTCTCGCTTCTGTGCACCACTGACTCAAACGCCTAGATACAACTCGAAATTTATCTACGCCGCAAGGACAACGAAGGACAAAAACATTTCTTTTGGACAATCTGGAATTCACATTAATTAAATCGAGGTCGTTGTAACCGCACGCTCGCCCCATGAGAAATTCGAGTACGCCGTCCTTCTTCAAAGTCTCCTCACCATAATTCGCGCGTCGTTCCGCGGACTGGATACTGGATGATCTAAAACGTTCAAGTCTAAAGAAAACACACAAGAAGGTCGCCGAGGCTATCGACCGCAACGGTCCGTCCTAATCGGTCACCAAATCTGTCGACGGATCTTCTCGGGCTCTGACGACTTCCTTTGTTATATTCTGGTACTGTCAGTCGCTTGGAACCCAACTGCCGCTCATCATCCTCTGGCTGACGTTTACGACTCTACTAACCGTCGCATTTGAGTTCAATCCTACCATCAGCACGGTCGGCCGTAAGCGAGAGACAGAGAAGTAAAATAGTGAGATTCGCGGTCCTCTTCAGAACTTCGGAGTGAGAATTCACGATTATCTTTTTGAACGTAACGTATGTTGTCTTCTACACTTTACCTGCCTTTATTCTCTAACGGATACAGCTAGGTCGCCGCACCTCGGTTGCTTGCCTGCCCGATGCCATACCGTGGCTGAGAACTGATGTCAACACTTTCTGTCTAGCTGCATCTCTTCTGCCGGTTGCCGATGGCAGTAGAATCTGGGAGCTTTCTGCCAGCTTGGGAAGACAGTGTGTACGCAAGGTATACCTCTCCGCTGCCATGCGCGCATATTCATACGCGTTTGTGGACATTCGTCTGGTGATCCAAAGAGTGCAAGTAATCCACCATTTGTTTGTGCTGAGCCCAGCGACGCTCTGACGTATTTTGGGCGGTAGACCCGATGGAATTCTCGGTCTATAAGGTGTTTGTGCTAATATTATAGTCGAAGGTCTGGCTTCCGTTCCGGCAACAAGATTCACAATTGGTAGATGTGTGGGTCCATGTTGATGGAACTCGCGGGCACGATAATGAAGGCACAGCTAAGCTGTAACGCAAATTAGCGCTTCACCCTTGGCTGCTTATCTTAAAACCTTCCGTCAGGAAGCGATCTTTCTGAATGTTACCCAAGTTCCCTTGTTCACTCTAGAATGCTTCCTAACCCTTACTTCCAACCCAAGAGCTCCGCAGACTATCCAGACGGCACGAGCTTCGACCCATTTGAAACTCCGCCGCTCCCGATTCTGCCACCACCTTCCCAGCTAGAACGGAGACGCCCGTCAGAGACGCGCATCGGACATCTGCCCACTGGCTTCCATGACTCGTTACCAACCGCCCCCCACACTACTTTGTACCCTTCTCTTCCCCGTCCTCACTCGAGCGTAAGTTTGCTTTCTCGTTGGAACGGGTCTCGGGACATCCACTGAACCATCGGCAGTCCGGAGGCACTTATAATGACAATTATATCAAGCTTCCGTCCACTGCAGTGGGGGGGAGAATCTCTCGAGAGCAACTCTCCGTCCAACTACCTCAATATATCCAATTCGTATACTCAAGAGCTGCACAACTCATACGGGGTAGACATACCCAGCGACAGTTCAAGCACGAGTTCATCGCCACACATATTCAACCAAAACCTCGACTGCGTATTTAACGAGGTAAGCTCGATGTGCAGCCCTTCGCAGCAGCTAATTCACAATATCCAGCGTCCCGGAAGCTCTCACTCGGATTATGGTTTTTTTCAAACACCGTATTATCATGGGCGGCCCACTCAGATCGACTATCATGCCAATAGTTTCCTCCACTCGCCTTCATTGCATGATCCCGACAACTATTTGCCTTCCCTGCCCGTGTTTGCATGGGATCCATCGCGCAGGCCTCCCTCACCGACGAACAGTTTCTATGGAACCACATCAGGACCAGGTCACTTTCCCGTCATCCAAGGGCATCAACAATGGCCGAAAACATTCAGAAGCCATGACACAAGACGAGACGGAGTGAAGAAACAGTTACTAGCGTGTCTTTTTTGCCGCGAGAGGAAAATTGGATGTACGCGTCCCCCGGAGGACGCCCCAGACCAGACGTGCAAGTAAGTGCTGACTCGAGCCTGTTTGGGGTTTTCAAGTTTTGCTCACCTCTTTGCAGTCAGTGTGCGCGTCGCAAGCGAAGCTGCATCTATCCGACTGAAAGTCGCAGAGGACAGCACATTCGTAATCGGATGATGTCTAGAAAATTCTGTCCACTGGCACCAGATACCTCCACAACATCTGAACGTCGGCGAAGTGAGAGTTCCTGATCATGAAAAGTTGTATGCCCCAAGTTATGAGAGTTAACTGGATTCTTGTTACATTTTATTTAACTGTGTTCCTGTCTTCGTTATTTTTTTGTCAAGGGGATTTTTGGCACAGTTGTGAGTACCTAGATGCGTGCCTCAGCATTTCTTACGCGCCGTGAGAGGTTTCTCCGTCGAAGATGAACGGAGAATTCGGCGTCGATACAGGAACCCCATCGAGAACAAAGGCTTTCCCCACTTGCATAGCCACCTGAGACTTGTCGTGCAATCGAAACGACGATCGTGTTATCGAGGTAATAATACACACCGCTCGCTTTTGGTTAGACCAAGTTCCCAGCAGAATATCGTTCCTTCCTGTGAAAGACGAATCTACAGCTGAACTGGAATGAGAAACAAATAGCGAATCGTGGGCGTACTCACAAGCACGAGCTCGTATAACAGATGCATTCCCTGACGCTCCGGGCAATTTCATCGGAGCCTTCGGGTTTCGGGATCGTCTCCTTGAAATGGAAGCCACGGTCTGAGTATGTAGCAGTGCTGGGCGCGCGAGGAGTCTGCTTGTGTGTATGCCGACAGGAGACGGAGGCCATATGCGTCCGACTCAGAAGGTCGATCTGATCAGCGAAGTTGAGGCGATGTGTGGGTCCGTCTGGGAACAAGTTAGCGACAAATGCGGCCTCCTCGTTTCAATGAACCGTGATGTCAAACAAACTACTGTCAAGGGTCAACAGAGACGAAGAGGCCGCCTCGCCAAGGGCACGAGCTGTCCGTTCAACGCGGGGGACGACAGCCAAAGATATCCCACCAGTGTCAACGAAGCTCTTCCATCTATATATGTGATGGATGACGGGTTCTGTCGAGGGACCGATTGTCTCGCACCGCGGTCGGACATTCATGGTCGGCTTCCACAGAGTACACGGACAACACGAACAAAACACTTCGCGTTTACGTTCAGGGTCAGAACGAAGCCACCCAAATGTTTCATAAGTGTTGACATTTTTAGGATATATCTATTCAATGGTCAGGAATAGGCACGGTCAACAGTCACAAGCAGCAAGTAGTTCGTCGACAGTAGACGAGAACAACGAATCGAACAAAAGTGCAATGGTGACAAGATCCCCGCTGCCCAAAGCCGTAAGATTGAATATGGAAGACGATGGGAGTCCTAAGTATATGTACTTACTTGCCTCTGATGAAACGGCATCGCATACGCATAAGATTGAGTACTGTCTAGGGCAAACTCGATTTTGGCGTTCTAATTCTCGACAGAATCTCCGAGGGAATGGAAAACGGGTCGCACTATCGGCATTCCCCGCGAGCGATCGGGGACGGGGCGCGCAGAAACACGAAAGAAGGCATCGTTCTAGGCACACTGCACCTGCAGATATTCAGATCCGCAACGGTTCCCATGATGCTATAGAAATGACTTGCGCGGCGAAAGTGAGGTCGCCGGAGTCTGGGATCTCTTCCTGTGGATATTTAGGGAATTTTTGAACGCGTCCAATCGCAGCTTAAGCCATTGTAGGTGCGTAGATATGGTCAGCCTCAAGCAACTGTCTTCCAAATGGCCAAACATTGAAGCCAATTACATCGTCGTACAGATCACGTGACACATCGCGCCGCCCGGCTCCCCGCCTCGCAGCTTTGCGCGGCGTCGAGACCAAGGCAGATCCAGAATAGTATCTGAGGAGCCCATCCCGGAGCATCCGCGACCCGCGCGGTATCACACCGTCGCAGAACGAGTGAAAGTGTTTTGTGGGCATTATCCCCATTGAGGGTCTTCCAGACGACGTGCGAGTGAGTTTGCGAAGCATTCAGAAGGACAATGCGAGAGCATGAGAAAACGCCGGCGTCAAGGGCGGCGTTGTCGACATGCTGAGTTGCGGATGGCGTGCAGGTGCGAGGCGTATATCGTAAATGAGGTGCCACCACGACGAGAAGGCTGATACTGGCATACGAGATATTCAATCCAGGCCTGCGGTACTCGAAAGTGGTGTACGCAGCAAGAGATACGCAGCCCAAGATGTAGGGATTCAGCGGCTTTGCAATCTGCTGCGCGAGGGGTGGACGACGAAGCCTACTCAACTGGCGCGAATGGCGATAAGTACGAGCACCGACATGCAACGAGGGAGAACGCGCCGGTGGGTAGGCGGGGCGCAACAATTCGGTATGGAGGTACGTCGCGGAGATCCAGGATCACTGACGATCGTAGTCCACTCACACTGAGGCGTAAACGCAGGGAGAGAATGATTCGTCATAGCGGACCGCCGTGCATATATCCTCTCCATCGTACGCGGAGCAGGCTTGTCGGTGGAGGATAATGGGGTTGGCATGCACGGGATCAGGGCAAAGAGAACGAATCAGGAGCACTAGTGGGGGATCCGGATGGGCTTCTGCTGCGCATGCGATATTCGCACCGATATTCGCACCGATACAGTACTAGGAGCAGAGCTATGCATTGACGGCGACGGCGACGGAATGTGTATCTGACGGCGGGGAGGGGAGGTGGAGGGGTCCCCGTATTGAGAGAAAGCCGACGCCTTGACTTTTGCACGAAATTGGATTCACTCCGAGTGACAAGCTCCTTCCCTCGAACCAAGTCGAGTCGACCCCGACCGACCACCAGACGGCGGCACGCTCCCTTGTCTTGCCTGCCGCGAGCCGAATAGAAGAGAAATGGTGCCCACCAGCCCACAAAAGAGAACGAGAAAACTGGCGTGGCGTAAAGCGACGGAGGGTATCGTGTCGACGTTGAGTGGAGGAGACGCAGTCCTCCTCGTTCATACCCTCCTCTCCTCTTAGCCGTATTCGTATTCGTAGCCGGCGCTGCATCGAAGCAAGTATCCCCGCAATGCGTTTGTAAGATCAAACGAGACGTCGATGCCGATGCCAATGAAGATGAAGATGCTGAGAGGACGGCATTGACAAGAGGCCGAAACGAAATGGAGGGGAAGGATGCTGCGAGAACGAGGAGGTGTCCTTGCGGCCAGTCGGTAGCGGCGTAACAGACACGTTGCTGGCGTGATGACGGCTGGACGAACACCGCACTAGCAAAGACCAATGACCCAAGGAATCAGCGTGGACACAATATCGGAGAAGGAGCGACTCACAAAGGATTGCAATTTGGAGCATCAGACGCCCCCTCCCCTCACACTCTTCTCACCCGCCACCTTCCCTCATCCGGCGATCCTAATATTTGCAATTTGCATCCTATTTAACCTCCACGAATGCGCATGGGGCTCGCGTCGCTAGAAATAGCATCGCGATAGCGCAAGGACGCGGGGCGAGTCATGGCAGAGTGATGGATTCGGAGACGAGTCGAGAAAAAAAGGATGCATCTATTGAGCAGGAATGGGAAAGCTCCGCCTCGCTTTCCGTTGATGGTATTGCGTCGAGACGAGCAGAGATGGTTCGTCGTCGAAGCGGAGGAGCGAGACAAGAGACAATTTCCCGCGCATCACGTGCCACACCTCCGCCTCCCACCGACTTCCCCCTCCCTCCCTGCCGCAGCCTTGAAAGCGGCCGAACACCGCGCAGGGCCAAGATCGCATACAGACAATCATATCCCGTCGCATCCGCAGCCTCGGATGGATGCTGATGTCGAGGATCAAGCGAAAGTGCGTTTCCCCGCCCGACAGCTCTCCCTCCTCGCTGCACTCCAAAACACGCTCAGAACTCGCGCGGGTCCAAGATCTTATACAAATAGCCATATCCCGACGTATCCGCCGCCTCTGACATGCGCTGCTGTGGAGGATTGAGCAAAGATGTCGATCGGCGTGAACGCGGATAAGAGGGCGACGGGGAGGGAGCGAAGGAAGGAGGAGGAGGGGAGGGGCTGGGAGGGAGAGATGAGGACGAGGGAGAAGGTGTGTGGGCGACGGGGAAGGGAGGTGGAAGGGTGCGCGGAAGGGAAAGACAGGTATGCACTACGAGTTCAAGGCCTCTGAGTGATAGTATCCAGCTGTTTCCCTCGAATCCAGTCGACCACGACCACCATGCCTTCCCCTTCCGGTGGCATCTCCCCCGCTCACAACGCCACGACGCTATCCCATGCCTTGCTTTGCACAACACCGCAGACAAGACAGCAGACGACGAGGAGTAAGAAACCATTCCTGTCCTGTACCCCGCTCGAGAGAACAAGACATACGAGGACAGCGCAGCCTACGACGGAAGGTATCGTAGTCACGACGTGGCGACCTTGAATGGAGGATACCTGAGCGTCCCAGCATGGTGGCAAAAGCCGAGACGAAGCAAAAAACGGCGGGGATACACGACTTCGCAGACGATGTGCATCCTCGCATCCGTATCCGTAGCCTCCTCGCTGCTTCGGAGACTCGCAGTATCCCCCGCGAGTCCGTTCTTCGGGGTAGACGACGTCGACGCCGAGGAAGATGAAGACGGTGCTCAGCGGGGGTAGGTCGAGGTGCGGAGGCGAGGGAGAATCGTTTGCGCTGTGAAAAATGACGCTTGGGGGAATGTCGCTGTGCCAGACACTGGAGGAGAATGAAGGGTAGGAGATGGGTGCACGTATGCCAGTGCAATAGTAGAGACGAGCGCGACGCTATGTCGGAGGAAACGAAGACCAAGAGCCGGATTAGCTATGCCCCATCTAGAATGTCGACGCAGAGACGGGGTGTGCGGGGCTGGGAGTCTACCTCCACATCGCCCGTGTTCGTAGGTGGGTAGGGGAGGCGCACTGCACCGGGAACGCGATCGAGGCATCTCCACAAGTGCAGACGAAGTAAACGACTACGAAGCGGGAAATCGCGGTAGGTCAAGGTGATGATAAGGAGATGTGAGGGTGGACAGCGGAGGGAAGAAAGGAAGCAAAATCTGGAGTCACTCGCGGCTGGGGAAGATTTCGTCCGTGCATGCTCCAACGGATGAAAGTAGGCAATGGTGGTCGTGATATGTCGAGGATAGAATAGACGAGGGCTAGAGAGTGACGTCGAATGAAGATATCACGCATGATATCGGTTTCGGAATGGCCGATATTCAGTGCACGGTCATTGGGTGAGTTATGGAGGCATTGGCATGATGAGCGCATGGGTAGTCGGGCGTGAGCGTCGTGTCTCGATCACAGAGGCGAGAAGGATTCTTTTGCGGCTTGACACGTCGTCGATTTTCGACGACGAGAAGCTGGTACGACTGACTACGAGACATTCAGTCCCTTGGATTCAAGATGAGAGAAGAGGGAGTAAATTGCGTGCCTTTCAAGTGGTGATTTCTGGTACCCAATACTGTAATGCCAAAGCAAAACCAGGCGAGTTCGACGACTTCATCCGCTCCGCGCCGCAGTATATTGGCTACCTGGGCCCTTTCGTAGCTAAGTCCACAGAGGAATTGTCCTATCCCGATAGACTGTGATACACTTTGACATGACACGTCACCAAGACGCGGCGCGCTGCAGCCATGGTTAGCTAGGCATTTAGCAACAGCGGGTGCATGACGGTCTCACCTGGTCCAGCCGGTCGAGTGAGCATCCCCCCGCATCTACACCCGCCGCGCTCTTCGTCTTGCGACCCTCCTAATTGGCGGTTTCCAGAGTTATCGTCAAGTCGCTATATACCTACAGTTTTGAGTCGATTATGAGTGGTATGTTAGTAGCAACCAATCTCGAACATACCTTAGATATCCTTTCCCGACGCTGGGTCCTTGAAGCTTGAAGCTGCGAGGTCGATGAAATCAAGATTTATTCGAATCGCTGCCGCCGTTGACCTGGGGGCCAAGATTTGAGCGGTAGATAGACAGCCTGGTGATCCACCTCACAGTGGAGGGCAAGAATCTGCTTTCTACGTGTATAAAGTCGGGAGGGAGAACATGTAGGGATAGAAAAAGCCAATTTTGTCTGCGTTGTGGGAGAAGTGTGAGAAGAGACTCGGCACACTCGGCTGTTGTTAGCTTCGGGAATTGCCGAAACTCACTTCTCTTGCTACGGCGGCGGGCAAGGCGTCGGGCGCAAGACTTTGGCAAGACTTGGAGCTTCAAGTCGACCAACCATCGACATTCTGTTAGTCCCAGCCTTCATACGAACTTGGAATCGAGAGTATTGGAATCGTATCAACTTTCAGTCTAAGGGCAGTGATTGAACAGCAAATATTTCACCGGAACAGCCTATTTAATATTATGTGATATCAATGGTCCATGGGGAATTTGCGACTCAGAGCCTCTCATGGATGCATAAGGCGTCCCGCTCGCCGCCACAAATTCGATCTATTAAACAATTCGACGCATGCTCACAACAACGAGGAGGGTGGGTAAATTAGTAATTCTCTCCTCATGGGAGTGGTAAGTATGGACATTATTGAATCTGCCAGTGTGCCTCGACATTCTGCGTATCAAAGCAGTCACCCATAACGTCGGTCGTGAAGTGCGTTGGAGGGATCAAGAATCTCCGGTGAGCATTTTGAATTTTTGAATGACGCGCTCAGGCTTGCATTGTTCAGTCGTTCATTCGGCTGTAACACTTGTCTCTGCTTTGAATTACAGCTCTAAATTCAGCCGGGATTCATTCATTCCCCAGCCGCGTTCATCCAACGGAGTTGTTCCGAAACTCTCCCGTTTCGATTGAAATCGCGGGTTATGACGGGGGAAAAGTCAACACTCGACGCGCCTCCGACGTCAAGTGTTCATTCAAAGACGCCAAATTCGTTCATCAGAGATACCATCATATCTTCACAGTTCAGTTACCCTAATCTCTAATGCAACGCGCTCGGTAACTGCGCGCGTCGAACAAATGGGACGAGTCAATTTTGAATGCCTCTCTATCGCAACACAACACAGGATTCATCCGCGGAACCAATTCCTCAGAACAGCTACTAGCCGTTTATGGCGATCTTTCCTCGAATGCGGGCACTACGATGTTTAACGCAAGTACCATACCGATATATGCATGCTCAGTTCCTGAAATCGTTTCTCGGGAGTTGACTCACCCGCAATCGACAAACTCTCGGCCCGCGCCTCTATATAACCTCGCCTCCGCAATCGCACCTTCTTCACTGCCCTTTCTGTCGTCGGTCGCCTATTTCAGGTGCGTACATACCTACCTCCCATTTCTTCTTCCACCGTCTCACAAAAACTGACTCCCCCCTAGCTTCTCTTCCCACTCCTTCATAATGCATCCCAAATCCCTCACACTATCCACCATCCTCGCCTCGGTACTCTCCACCCACGGCGCACCCACCATATCGCAGCCCGCACGCGTCCCCATCATCACCAACGGACCCGCCATCGCCTCGGGCCTCAAAACGCAAGCGAGCAGTGTCGATCGATTCAAGAAGCTGCTGACGGACGGGAACGGAAATCTGCTGACTGGCGACGCCCTTCGCGACCTCACGGTGTTTGACTTCACCAATCAAGCTCCCGCCGACGGTGCCAAGGGCGGCTCCATTCTCCTTGCCACTAGTATGCTAACGCTTGTCTGGAATCCAATTTCCTCGATACTAGCTGACGTAACTTACTCGTGTAGCCGACAACTTCCCCATCCTCACCGACCTAAGCGTCGCCGGCGCCGTCTCCCTCATCCAGCCCTGCGGATTGAATATCCCCCACCTGCATCCCAGAGCGAACGAGATGCTCACAGTCATCGACGGCATCCTCGACGCGGGTTTTGTTTTGGAGAACGGATTCAACACGGAAGTCAAATCCGCCCTCGGGAAATTCCAAGCGACGGTATTCCCCGCCGGGAGCATTCATTACCAGCAGAATCCGACTTGCTCGCCCGCAGGTACGCACTGTTTGCATATGTCTTTTGAATTATCATCTATTCGATTCAAGTATGCTGATTGAATGTATTTCTTTGATAGCCTTCGTCGCGGGGTTCATCTCAGAAGATCCCGGCCGCAGCGACATCGCGACCAACTTCTGGATGCTCCCCTCCGACGTCATCGACGCCGCTCTCGGTTTCCCAGAAACCATCGGAGGCGAGAATATCGATCAATGGAGGTCGCACCTCCCTGTGAATCTCGCTGCGGGGGTTGATAGCTGTCTTCAAGCGTGCGGACTTTCGAAGTAAACCTCTTTGGGTGACGTCGAGTCTTTCGATCCTTCCTTTTTGACTATACATGTACACGATGAATCCCGGTAATGGACAAGTAAACAAATTAAGAACATTGTACTCTCCTTCATGTATTGTTAGTTTAATTAAATAATTGTCTGAGGCATGTGTCATTTACCTATACTACTTACTGGAAATTCTACCGAGGACGAGTGAGTTCTGTCGACAGAGTCAGATTTGAATCGAAGAAGCGAGCGGCGCCCAAATCTCTCAAACTAAGTGCCCTACGCAATATTTACACTAAATATTGAAGGCGTCTAAACTAAATCAAACGCAATGGAAATTTAATTATCAAATTACATACGCCTATGCGCGGTCATGTGATCGCGTTTGCTCGATTGATGCTTTCGGCCGTGCTCGACCGATAAGAACTTTTTAAGTTGAGTTATACGAGTAACGAAGCTTCATGATGTGGGTGCTGGGAAAGGAAAAGCCTGAGACATTCCGCGAGAACAGCGCCACTAACACAGCAGTGGAGCCGTGGAGAAATTCAGAAAATTGCCATGGCCCATGAGGCTAGCACGAGTTTTGTTGCACACAATTCGCCATTAGACAGAAAACCTTCCACGCAGAATATTTATTGTGTGTGCGATTAAACCGCTTGAAACGTAACGAATCCGCATTTTTGTTAAGAATCTTTATTCTTGACTCAATCCTCGCACCAAAATTAAAATAGTGGATACATTCCCTTCTAATCTGGGGGTTTTACTTGACAGGATAATACAAAGTTCGAAGTGTACTGTTTCGAAATATCCGCAAACCCGTAAGGAGAAATTGTTCATACGACGGCCAACGCAGCGGGCGAAGAAGGGAACCCCTGAGTACGAAAATCCATTCAACCTGCCTGAGGCTTTCAGAAGTGTATGGTCGGAGGCGGATATTCCCCATTGAATGTAGAAGGAACACGGCGCATGGAAGTGGCAGACTCCATCCGTGTATTCCGAACTGGAAACGGGTCTGCGTCCTGCGGGAAAGGTAGGGCCATTACCATCGCCGCACTGGTCTGAAGAATTTGTCTCTGCTGTTCATACACGTCCTGCAGCTGGGCAGCAACACGATCTTGCGACGCGGATGGCCACGCTGAATTTGGAGGCGTCGCAGTCATTCCATGACCAACTCCGTATTCATGGCGAGAAGGCCCAGAGCTATAAAGCAAATCCGCCTCCGCCGATCCTGGGCTTTCTGCTTTCAACTGTCCAAACGGAAAAGCATGAGTCGGCGGAGAGGCCGAAGCCAACCCCGAAGGCGACGAGGGAGCGAGCATTCCGGCCCCGCCGTAGGCATACCTAAGATCCGGTGGTGACTGAAGAGTAACGGGAGATGTTCCAATGGTGTCCTCTTCGTCGCTCTCTTCTTCATCGTCGTTGGGAGGCTCACTGCTTTCTTCAATATCTGCGTTCACAGATTCGCCCCTCATAAGCGTTTGAAACACTGGGGAGCGATCGGTGATCTCGAGGGGAGGACATTGTGCTCGAGCACGCCATTCGTTGACTTCCTACACAATTTAACGACGCTCAACAGACGAACAGAGAGTAAGGCTTAGTTCACGCACCATTCTCAATCTCTCTGCCTCATCATTGAGACTGCGCAGCTCGTCTGCAACTTGAACGCGATGACGGGCACTCGCACTCAGAGTAGCGATCCTAATGAATGGAAAACAATAGTGGTTCAGGGTAAGGAACGAAGATCAAGTAAACGATCCGTACGCCGAGTTGATAATGGCATTTTTGCTCGGCCTGCGAAACGTAGCAGTCGGCGGGAGCAGCGAGGCAAGGGTCTAGTATTCACGCGTGAATTAGACAAACAGCACCAGGCAACTAGGCGCTCACCAGAAGCTTTTGATTAAGAGCTTCACGTCTCACTCTTTCCACGGCATTATGAGTGGCACGGCGCTCAGAATGATTCGGGTAGCGGGAAGAAGGGCGTTTTGGCGCACCATCGTTGGCACTCTGTTCCAGCAGATTAGCCTCGAAGTAGGAACAAAAATCGGTAACCTACCGGCGTTTGAGACATGCAAATAAGGACGAAGCCAGCAGACTTGCACGAAGTCAGATAGAATGTCAACGGATACAGCGCAAGCGAGAAAGACAATCGTGCTTGCGGTGGAGGCCAGTCAATCTTCAGCGAGTGCCAACGTAGGGATTTCGCACTCACGTATTTATGTAGTGGCGGGTGGAGTCGGATAATAGAAACTGCAAGGGTCGCGAGATCTGTATATGGAGTCAGAATTGCAGCAATTAAATCCAACTGCACCCTTCCAGCACCCCAAACAATTCGCAAAACTCCGCCGATTCGACCCTTCTTTTCAACCGAAATTCCCTCCACTCTTCATGTCCGCCACGCACCAAATGAAGGAAAAAGATAGCTCACTTCAAGCGGTATCCTTGCAGTAGGGGGAGACGGAAAGGAGAAGGAGCAGATAGGGAAGGTTAGAGTGCGGGCATGGGAAGACGAGACGAAGCGGCTCTACATGACGGTTTTGGCTGAGAACGAACGGAAATCAGCGGGCACAAGTGATGAGTACATTTTTGATCCCCGTTAACCTTATGACGGTCGAGTGCTACAATGGCTTTAAGGTGCCATTGGGCAATCCGAGGTAGCCGACCAATGATGGTGGCGTTGAGCGTCCAAAGTAGCCTGGAGCTTGAATCGAGTGCAGGAAAGTCTGTTTTGAATCCGAGGCGCTTCAGTCTTCACCCCTTCCCATACGGCCTCGACCCTGCGTTTGAATATTTCATGTCAAGTAGGGAGGAGACATGCGCCGAAGAGAATTGTGCGCTGAGGAGTGCCGTGCCGTTACGCACCGTAATCGCCCATTTACTGTGATCCTGTAGTACGAGTCCGCTGGTCTAAGTCTTGACATTCCTAGAATCACATGTTGAACTCTGCGACGCACATGCGCGATGAAACTCCTTGGGCATCTACTGGAACTGTTCGATGGGCGCATACAGACACGCAGAACTCTGGACGAAAATGAATGTTTTTGAAAATCCCTGTCCTTCAAGTAATTCTGTGGAGTATAGAAGATTTGAACGATCACTTACGGCGCAATGGGTGTGAGTTGAACCGTAAACTTGAATTCACGTCCAGACTTGGTAGACCGGCCGAAGCGAGATACGGATATCAATCCTATCGAGGACCTCTTATCAAGCGGCGACTCGAGTTAACTCGACGAATGTTTGTAAGATGTTCTCGCCAGGCTAGAATACGAACCAGTTGCCGCGTGCCGAGCGCAATCACACTACCCAGTTCAGCCAAAAGCTAACGCTGCAAAACAAAAAAGCTGTAGAGATACTGAGAGACCATGCGATGCACTGGGATTCTGTGAGCGCAAGACCTCGGCATCGCGGCAAAACTTACGTCTCTGGTGGCATAGTATAAATAATGTCACCGCACCAGATGGTGGTGAGAATTCTTTTCTTTCCACCGGCGGAGCATCATTAACAGTGGGGTCGCGTTAGTAAATCTATCTCGAGAATCGAGCCGACAACTCACTTGAATTAAACATCGTCGCAAGGCATTCTCGAGGATTGGCTGGTTCGATGACCGACAATGCCTCTCAAGTGAGCAGGAGTAGGGTAGTCAGAAATACTCCATTTATAGCTGGTTTCCGGAGGAAGACCCGGTTTACATGGTGGGATGGGACAGGGATGTTCTCCGCCGATTGGAAAATGCCAGAGACTGTCAGGGACATTCACCAGAGATGTCTGTCGTGTCTATGTGTGGGATATTTTTAAGAGAAATCGCGATTCGCGATATCCGCCCCGAAAATCAGAACCGCGCATAGGCAATTATTTGAACTGGACGTAAGTGTCAACGTTAAACGAAAAGCGCACCTTACGAGGCCGTGAACTCGCGGGAAATGTGCCGCGAGCCAAGCGATGTGACGAAATGCGGAGCAGTGCTGTCTTCTTTCTTTCGTACTACTTCGAATTCGGTTCCTGGTTTGTCAAACGGAGTGACTCTTCGGCATTTGCACAATGGATAAGGGAATGTTTCGTATGGGGGTGGATTGTCCCATCTCACCGTGTCTCCGTCGGAGGCGAGGAGAAGCTTCAGAGGGAGTACAATGACGGCAAGGTCAGCATGAATTTCGGAGACCTGTTGAAATACCGTTTGTTGTGGATTCAATTCAAGTGACGAATTTGGCGGGATGAAGTCTGCGTCGCATCGGGACAGCGTGCATTCTCGAAATGATCCACGATGCGAAAGAAGCATCTCCGGTGATACAACCCCGCTGTTCAGACAAACCAACTTCATTAAAGACCTGTCAAAAACAGGGTAGAGAGATTCTTACTTTGTCAGTTGAAGCATCACGATCCACCCCATACACTGCAAAGGCCACTTAGCTGAAATCAAAATTAGAGACTGGAAATATCCGATACACACTGGCACCGATGATATTTATCAAGGTTCGATGCAAATATCTGAAGCAGTGAGTGAGGAGAGGCAAAGGAGAGGTGCGAATGTAGTCTGTATTTTGCCACGGGGGTGATGCACGGAGGTGGGCATAATGCCGTAATGTACGGATTGGGAAATAGTTCCCACAGGCCATTGACAACATACCACTACTGTCCCCCCGGTTATTGCTTGACTTTGAATATAGATCACTCAGAATAGCCTAGTTAAATATGTGTGCAAAGTTAGAATAGATTATTTGAGTGATACGAACGAGAACTTGCGATACAGCGGGTGGCCGGCGGCCAACCCGCCAAAATCTGATCTCCTTCAATTTTGAGCCTTTTTCTTCCATTCAAGTGGGAGTATTGTTAGATCTGAGCTGTAGAAACACTCCGGAAAAGAAAATAAACAAATACGCGTTGTAAGATACGCAGCGACGCGATTGATTCAACTTGATTAAGATCATTACGGCATTACGCTCACCTCCAATCACGGATGACAGCAAGTCGACAGACTACATACACCGCAGGTACGAGGACCATTGTATGTAGCGTCTGTTTATAAGAGACTAGTGCGAATGTCACAATGGTGCTGAGCATATAACAGTTGTGGGTCAGTTGGCTCAGTTATGTTTTCGGAACCAATGCGAATAGCTTACCGACTCGGAGCGAATCTGCAGCGCGAAGGGCGGGTGTGAAGATCTGAATCCGAGCATGCCATGGTTGAAGCGTCTTCCAAGAATATTCGGTGAGGGCGTATTCCATGGGGTGGAGCGGAGTTCCCTGACTTCATGGCACTAATTTGAAAGCGTCGGGTTTTTCTACGTATGGCAGGCAGTCTTGCTTCGGTGGAACACCCGTCCGGGACTTTGAATCGTGGCTCTGTACAGGTAGATTGACATATGAGTGACGAGCAATATTAATTTCGATTCGGAAGATACTCACCGCTAGAAAAAGAATGGAACAACGCAGAGAACCGAGACATTGTTACTGGAGATTTGACGAAAGAAACTCGGAGATCTGTTTCAAGCTGGCAGCTCACTGCTCGACGAGCTGACTAAATTTTACAATACCAATGTGATTTTAGCGAGCCGAAATGATGGAATTTGGCGCCAGAAATCGTCAAACAGCGGAGGATTTCAATATTAAAGGCCCTTGTTGGAGAGGTGAGCTGAAGCAGCTATACTGAGCCTCGTGTTAACGAATTCTGGTTGAAAACAGTGGTGGTGGTTCTGGTCAAGAGGAATTGCCCAAATGTGATGGCAACAATGAAACATTGATCCATGCCGTAACTTCGTTGTTCTTCTCTTCCGCCACCACCAAGCCACCACCATGGATGGGCTGTATTCAACGACGCACCCCCTCCCAATGTTCCACGACGGTCCACCTCTCCACATCCACCAACGCTGCAGCTCTTGCCTTCAAGTTCAACGATCTCACGCATCCCAACTCTCTACTTGCGGAGGCTGCGGTGTCGCCAAATATTGTGTGAGTTCTCTGTTTCCAGGTCTCTTCCTTTCAAAACTAACTACATTCAATATTTTTGAGTCAAAGGCCTGCCAAATCGCCCACCGGCAGGCTCATAAAGCCGAATGCAATGCCCACAAAGCCGAGCGCCTCCACTTGGCCGAAAAAACCGGCATGGAGTCCGCATACGCTGACTTGACGGCGTGGATCCGGTACTACGACGCACCTCTGAGGAACTGCGTCATTGCTTGCATGCGTCTTCCGGAGAACCCGCACATGGAGCGCGATGAGTTTTTCTGCGTCGTACTCCATCACACCGGCGACCTCACCTTGCCGATCCACGACAGGTTCATCGTGCGCGAGATATCCCGGCGGGGTCACGACGAAATTAGCTTACGCCCGAAGCTCTCTGCCTCGGTCGGTCTCTATCCGGAAGCGTGCAACCGTGGAAAAGCCGAGTTGGGAAAACATTTTTACGGGTGCATACGCATGGACATTGTCTCGATGTTCGGGCCAGACATGGAGGCGCCGGTGACGATGAATGAACGGGTGATGCATTTCTCTATTGATAAGAGACTGGCGAAGGCAAATATTGTGAGGCAGGATTGGTTTGTTTTGTTGAGGGAGTATGTGGAGCTGGGGGCGAAGATGCATTTTTGTTGTGGGAAGGCTCCGGAGCGGAGGATATATGCTGTTGCGGTGGGTGGGTTCACGAAGAGGAGAAACGGGTGGGTGACTTTGTTTCGTCGCTATGGGTTAATTTTGACACTTGCTCAGAGAGCGTTCACGAATATTGGGAAGAAGGAAGAGGAATGAATGATTTGGTAACGAGAATTTATTGTTATAGTTCTGGTCTCCGCTATTGACATGCTGCATTTTGTAGACTTGACTCGGATGACTGTAACAAAGACAACCCTTAATGACGAATCAGATTCAGTTCATGGAGAAACTCGGATCGATAGTCCCAAGCATTGATGCGTACGTATTTTGTTAATCAAGCTCTGCAGAGGCGTACGCCTCGAAATCCGCTAGGAACGTCAATTTAGTACCTACTCTGCAGCCTTGAGGAATTCCCCACCTCGACTATTCGAATTTCATCTAATCGTTGAGTAAAGAACATCGACCTTGGTGGAGAGAAGCTGAAGTCAAAGTTTGAGCTTCTCCCTATCAGTCAGACGTTGCATCTGATTCCCCTGTACAACCCAACAGTTTCACCGACAGATATACCCACTTTACTTCCCAGCCACGTCGTCACCCTCTAAATTTTGCCGACCAATCAGGATCCGTGGCAGGTACTTCTTAACGAGGGCCACCCACCCACACGACCGTGTATCGCTCCTATGACTTCCTCCCTGTCTCTCGTACATGCCTTCACATCTTTTCGCTTTGGCTACAGTCCATGGCCCCAGCAGCGTATGTTCTAGTTGATCTCAATCGACCTTATATTTCACCATCCGGGCTAGCTTATCCGGGACGCTGGACGACACCTCTGATCATTCTTTTCTTCGCGTTTCTCACCAGTGGCTTAGTCTGCATAAACAGTGCGTCTGATTACACTGTTGGACGGTACTGACTAGGACTCTACTTCATCTTTTACAGTTCCTCTCTCTGCGTACGAATTTATACAGGAGTTCACTTATCGTCCCAACGATACAATTCCTGCTCTTCCGTTGAGCAACTGGCTTCCATCATTTCTTCAGCTACCCAAAGTCCCTTTCACGCCCCAGGTCCTGCCAGTGGGCAGCACCATAGTCCTGAATGGCTCCATGTTCAGCTTCAAGATTCTCGACGCAGTCAATTCAAACAGCAACGAGAATGAACCAGTGTCAACCTTCGCGTACTCCAACAACCCGTTTTCTGATGTTTGTGATGTGGTTCGTGCACTGAGCTTTCAGAGCTGTAATTTTAAATTAACTGGCGACCAAGATTAACATGACACTGTCCTATGAAGCTTCTGCAACAAAATCAGGTACAAGCTTTGATATAGGAATTCCATCTGCTCAGGTCACTTTCGATTTGGGCAGATATTGATGGTGCTGATTTACGCCACCCAGATCTCCGCCGCCGTTCTCTGTCACACTCCACAGACAATATTTACTTGCGGCTGGGATATGAACAGAAGTGATTCGGATCCGCTGCCAATCATCTCAAACAACCCAGCGGAAGATATGCTGGCGGGGATGATATCTGATTTTGTTCGTGATCTTAGTAGGAACCGAAACAACTCAGCTCATACTCATGCAAGGACTCTGCGCTTGTCGATTGGATAAACGGTCAGTTGTCGTCGTCGTGCTAGGAAATGATCTCACGATTCGGTGCCAGTTGCAAATCAGCCCTGGAGCGCCCAACCGAACTTTGACATGCAGTTTTACTTTGACTGCACTGTGGTTGCGAGTTGTCATGCTGGATCCCATGCATCAGACTCTGGTTGCCTGAAAAGCCAACCCATTCGAATCATGAAGGTACCTGAGGCATGCACAGCGACAGTTACTCAGCCTGGATCCTCCGAAAACGTTTTTCCCAACGGAACTTTCCATTCCAACGGTTCCGACTCTACTTTGTTTCCCCGCTATACTAACGATACAGTGCTTCAATTGACCATGTCATCCATCGTTCAGAACATTTACCAAACCCTCTTCCATACTCTTCGGCTGGAACTCGGCTTCATTGTTTCCAACCAAATCTTCGCCGCTCCACAGGTGTTGAACCTAAGCATCGCCCCAGTATCCACACCGTCCGCTTTCACTATTCCGTTCAGTTTCGATACGAGCACGAATGCCCGCGCATCCACCACGAACCAAACCGTTCTCACTCAATGGAAGGATATGGTCCATTACTTCAATACCACAGACCGAGTTCCAGTCATGGAATACTCGCGCACGGTGCCGAGGTTAAAGCCACTCGGTTCCGCCATCACCAGCGTCTTTGTTGCGACATTTGCGATGCTCTCCTCGATATGGACCATTTTCTCGCTAGTCGCAGGGACGCTAGCAAAGGTGTTTTCTGGTCAGTTGTCCGATCCTCGTTCAAGGTGCGAACGACGGGGGTATTGATTTTGGTTGATTTTCTTCAGATCGCAAGAGTGTAGCCCCTGATCACGAGAAGCAAGGAGAATTTTCGGAGGGGGAGGCATGCGTCGATGGTGAGTGGCGTTGATATTGAATGGCCCAATAATGGAATCGAGCGAACTGAATGGTACGCAGAATCTCTTCTTCTGGAGACCGATCAAGAGCTACGGTTGAAGAATTTAGAAGACGAATTTGCGTCTCATTTGGAGAACGAATTTGCATCTCTGAAGGAGAAATTACATCAAATTGAACTCACGCTCCGGAAGCGTCGGCCGGCTGCATGGACGGAGTCGCAGTCGGGTTTTGAATTTTGAGCTCCGTTCGTCGCTCGAACTTGGATTGAAAAGGAGTATACTCAAGAATGATCAGTTTCATTGAATACAAGAAGGATGAAAGATAATCATGCTTGGACGGCAGCCAGCGCGTAGTACTGTTTTATGGAGTATCGAGAAGGCTCGTAGCGCACGGTCGCTACTTCGCGCTCGGTGAGGCCAAAGCATTTCATGGCATCTTTCTTGAACGTGAGCCTCATGAAAGTTGAGTGAGTGGCAATTACGGACAAGACGATAAAAAGACACACGAATGTACCTTCACGGTGGCCAAAATTGGGATCAAGTAGCTTCCCAGGAGACGCGTAGGTCTTTTCAGGGCTTTGTTCGTCGCGCGTTTGATCTTGGCTTCGTCTTTTTCTTCCCCTGTCAGGATTTCCTTCGGGCGAGGGGCTCGAAGGCGTTTGGTGGGGGGGTCATCATTCAGGTACGCGCAGCACATCTTGGAGCGATAGGCGGGCATTGTTCTGGGAGGGCGGGATGCGAAGATAGGTGGCTTGTGGTGGTAAGGAACAAGACGCGATATGTCACAGCGTGACAGGACGCGTCTTTTGGTCTTGTTTGCTTCCGAAGTCTGTATCGCCAAGAAGGAAAGTCATGACTCACGGCGTTCTCTCTCACCGCCATTGGAGTTTGCGGAGACTCACAGATGCTGCCACGTTCCACGAAAGATTGCACTTCCGTATCTTCCCTAGGTGGTCTACCAGCTCGCTCTCGTCTCGACTTCGAGTCTTCGACACCTCCTCCGAGTCGAGTATTTAAAAGTACTGTACTGTATCATTTCGACCGGTTGTTCACATAACGGGTAACGGCCACCTGTGAACTGAACAATTTTGCGCCTCGTAACGCGTAACGGGCAATTTTCTGTCCCAAAGAGGCAAGAAAATGTCAAAATTTCCGGTCCGGCTACCGCCGGACTACCATATCGGGTAATTTTTCTTTGATTACCGGCCGGTGAACAATTGGTCCAGTGAACAAAAGGTGTAACGCGTAACGGCCAGTGAACAACCGGTCGAAATGATACAGTACTATTTCGATCAATTCGTCTGTCACGCGTCACAGGCACCTGGATTGACGAATATTTTCGCGCCTGTCACAGGTCACCGAGGCCTTGAACGAATGTGACAAAAAAAAGTCTTGAAGTCCTCGAAAAATGCCGAAAAAATACAAATTTTTCTCTGCGCCGAATGGCGCGCTTTCGCGGCAGGGATATCGCGCATGTCACCCGAAATGCCGTTTTCTGACATTTCGCTCCGTTTTCCGGCTTCTTTGGCACCTGCCGCGGCTGTATCTCGGCCTATTTCGCCGTGTACATGTTGCATTTTGAGTTGATTTTGAGAATAGATTTCCTCTTCTTCTAAATTATGCTTGCATGCTCTGTAGAAGGGGAGTAGATTGGAGTAGAAAAGAACACATTTTCGAGGCATTGGCGAATATTTTTGGGGTGTCACAGTCTCTCGGGCCCATTGACGAACCTTGAATTTCGTTCCGAGCTGTCACAGGTCACAGGCCGGGCGAATTGACCGAAATAGTACAGTACTTACTTGGAAGTTCTCGACGGACCTAGTCTCTTGTAAACAGACGCTACAACAAAAAATGTCCTCGTACCTGCGGTTTGTTGTAGTCTGTCAAAAAGGTCCATCGGCCGATCGCTGCCCGACCTTATTATATAATCATAAATTTCTCGAGACCCTTTCCGCAATGCTGAACGCGTTTTTGGTAAATCTTTCTTTCGGAAACATATCAGACCCCTCTTTGACAATCCTGTCAGCCAAAATTAAGCAAAATATGCACACAAAGGTGAGATTGGAAAACGCGCTGACAAATCCTGACAAATCATGGATTCTTCGTTCAACCCCATTCCAAAGCAAATTTCGTATTCTGAGTAGGCAGAGCCTTATAGACCATGCATATATTAGATTTACTCAGCTAAACCTTACCCTCAATGAATGTGCGGCGGCGCAGGAGGCAGCATAGTGTGTGGGAATAAATTCAAACTCCGATGATTGGTAATAAGGTCGAGCAGCTGTCACAGTGACGCGGTTACTAACAGACTACGACGGACCCGGTCACGGACCCCGACGACTAGTACAGTAGTACTTCTATGAAGGTTCTCTCTGTCGTTTGGAAACAATCTGTGGCCTAGTCGACGTTCTCAAAACCAGCTGCTACATGATCATATAAATTCCCTTCTGCCTTGAGAATCTGCCAGCATACCGGTATAACCGATCGTCTTCAAGTTTCCGCCCGGCCTGCGGCAGTCCACCCATCCGGCAACAGTTTGAATGTCATATAGCTGGATCTGAGTTCCCTGTTTCCTGGCCTCATACCCTTTGAAATCTGATTACATTCGTTATCCTCTAGTCATAAGCCTGCCAAGCCGCCCATCGACAGGCTCACAGAGCGGAATGCAACGGCCACAAAGGGGTGCCTTCACTTGGCCGAAAAGGTGGAAGGCGAATGAATATCGTGAGGCAGGATTGGTTTGTTTTGTCGAGGAGTATGTGGCGCTGGGGGCGAAGATTCATTTTTGTTGCGGGAAGGGCCCAGGAGCGGAGGATCTATGCTGTTGCGGTGGGTGGGTTCATGAAGAGGAGAAACGGGCGAGTGATTTTGTTTCATCGTTATGTAGTCCATTTCTGACTGTTACTTAGAGAGCGTTCACAAGTATTGGGAAGAAGGAAGAGAAATAAATGATTTGGTAACGAGAATTTGTTGTTATAGTCCCGGTCTCAGCTATTGACATACTGCATTCACGGATAATTTGCCAGAGCCAAACTCCGATGACGAATCAAATCCGGTTTCTGAAGAAATCCGAATGAATGTTTTCAAGGCGATGATGGGTACGTATCCTTGATATTCAAACCGAACGGGAAATTGCAATCAGACGTCTTGAAATCAGCTAGGAACGCTAATTTGATTCCGACTCTGCGACCTCGATATATACTATCTCACTTTTACCTCTAGCGTCCCTAGAGCTGAGACATTGCATCTGATTCCCATGCACAAACGACCCATTTCACGACGGTTATACCCACTCTACCTCCTGATTACGTCGTCGCTTTCCAAATTTTGCCGGTCGGAAGCGAACAGAGTGCCATCTGAGTGTCACCAATCAGGATGCGGTGCAGATAAGTACTCAACCTCTTTAACCAGGGCCACCGAGATCCAAACGGCAGTGTACTGCCCTAATGGCTTCGTCCCTCTTTCATGCCTGCACATCTTTTCGCCTCGGCTACAGTCCATTGCCCCAGCAGCGTATGTTCTGGCTACTTGATCTCAATGGGCTTGTATCTCACTATCCGAGCTAGCGTATCCGGGACGCTGGACGACGCCTTTGATCATTCTTTTCTTCGCGTTGCTCACCAGTGGCTTGGTCTGCATAAACAGTGCGTCTGATTACACTATTGGACGGTACTGACTAATACTCTACTTTCATTTTTTACAGTTCCTCTCTCCGCATACGAATTTATCCAGGAGTTGACATATCATCCAAACGACACAATCCCTGCTCTTCCGTTGAGCGACTGGCTTCCGTCATTTCTTCAAATACCCAAAGTCTCCTTCACGCCCCAGGTTCTGGCAGTGGGTAGCACCATAGCTCTGAAAGGCTCGATGTTCAATTTCAAGATTGTCGACGCAGTCGATAAGAGCAATAAAAACAACTCAGTATCAACCTTCGCGTACTCCAACAACCCGTTTTCTGATGCTTGTGATGTGGTGTGTTCTCTTCCAATCTTTCAAAGTTACGATTTTGAATCCGTTGGTGAAAAAGACGAACATGACACTGTCCTATCAAATCTCTATCACAATGTCAAATTCAAGCTTCGACATAAGAATTGCCTCTGCCGAGGTCACATTCGTTTCACGTTGAGATTGATTGTGCTGATTTGCACTACCCAGATTTCTGCTGTTGTTCTGTGCCACACTTCACAGACAATATTTACTTGCAGCTTGGATATCAACAGTGCTGATTCTGATCCATCAATCCTCTCAAGCAACCCAGCGGAACCAGCTGAAGATATGCTGTCGGGGATGATATCTGACTTTGTGTGTGTTATCAACTGAAACTGAAACCAACCCCTATTATATTCACGCAAGGAGTCTGCGCTCTTTGATTGGATAATGGGTCAGTTATTATCATCACCCAGGAAGGGAGCGAAATCACAATGCATTGTTAGTTGACGACCAGCCCTGTAACGCCGAAACAGAATTTAACACGGAATTTTGGTTCGCCTGCACGGTAGTTGCGAACTCGACTTGTCACACAAGCTCAGACTCTGGTTGCCCTGACAATCAACCCGTTCGAATCAACCAGGCGCCATTCAATAGCGCGTGTTCAGCGGACCTTTCCCAGCCCGGATCCAAGAATGTTTGGCCAGAGGGAACTTTCTCCTTCACCGATTCCCCCGAGCCCTATGTCCATACTGACGACAACGTTTCTGCCAATGCTTTATTTCCCCGCTATACTAACGACACCCAACTTCAACTAACCATGTCAATGATCGTTCAAGACGTTTACCAAACCCTCTTCCATACTCTTCGGCTGGAACTCGGTGTCATTCTTCCCAATCAGATATTCGCCTCTCCGCAGATGTTCAATGACAGCATCATCTCGGTATCTACGCCAGCTGCTTTCGAGCATTCTGCAACGAGCTTCGATACAATCACAAATGCCCGCGCCCCCACCACGAACCAAACTGTTATTTCTCAATGGAAGAATATGGTCGATTATTACAATACCACAGACCGAGTTCCAGTCATGGAATACTCCCGCACCGTACCGAGGCTGAAGCCACTCGGCTCCGCCATCACTAGCGTCTTTGTCGCGACATTTGCGATGCTCTCGTCGATATGGACCATTTTCTCGCTAGTCGCGGGGGCGCTAGCAAAGATGTATTCTGGTTAATTATCCGATCGTCGTTGTGAAGGTACGAACGACGGGGAAATTTTACTCAGATCGCAAGAGCCTAGCCGTCCCAGATCCTGAGAAGCAGGGGGAGCTTTCGGCGGGGGAGCTATGCATGGATGGTGAGTTTCGTTGATATTGAGTGCGAGAGACTGAATGGTCCGCAGCGCCTCTGCTCTCGGAAACCGATCAGAAAACACAATCTACAGATCGCGATCGGCTGAGAAATCTGGAAAACGAATTTGCGTCTCTCAAAAACACGTTACATCAAATCCAACTGACGCTCCGGAAGCGTGGGCCGGTTGCGTGGACAGGATCGCAGTCGGGTTCTGAATTTTGAGTTCGTTCGTTGGTTGAATTGGATTCCGATTGAACCTCATTTGCTCAAGAATGATCAGTGTGTTGAATATGCCTATACAAGAAGGTGCAAGATAATTATGCGAAGATATTGACGATGTTGGTATACGATGCGCTCATAATTATAGGGGTAAGAGAAAAAAAATGAGAAAATGAACAGATATGAGCGGAATATGACACGCACCTTGCTACCGCGATCTCAGATAACATAGCGTAAACTAGCCTTCGCCTTTTTCGGACCCTTCCACAGACGAGCGTCTCCGTCGTATATGTAGTCCCAATTTGATTTCCCTCGATGGCCACCACTGCTCAAGCATTCTAGCATGCGAAGCGTACCCTTGAGCTCAGCCGACAGCAAGGCGCCCGCAGCGAATTTGCGTTGATGCAATGCCTGGACGTCGGCCAGCGCGTAGTACTGTTTAATGGAGTATCGGGCAGGCTCGTAGCGCACGGTGGCTACTTCGCGCTCAGTGAGGCCAAAGCATTTCATGGCGTCTTTCTTGAACGTGAGCTTGATAAAAATAAAAATTGAGTGAGTGGCATTTAGAGGCAAGACGAGATAAACACGCACGAGGGTGCCTTCATGGTGCCGGAAATTGGGATCCTCTTTCAATGAGGCGGGTAATGTAGCTTCCCAAGCGACACGTCGCTCTTTAAGGGCTTGGTTTGCCGCGCGTTTGACTTTAGCTTCCTCTTTTTCTTCCTCTGTCAGAATTTTCTTTGGGCGAGGGGCTCGAGGGCGTTTGGTGGGGAGGTCTATGGCGGTCACTTTGTACATTTACAGCTGTTTCCGAAATCCTTGAGAAAGTTTAAAAAATTTCGCGCGACTTCAAATTTTGATGCCAGTGATAAGGACTACTGCTTTAGGCAATATCCCCGTGATGCCGTCCCTTGGCAGACTCCGGCAGACGCCAGCAGAAACTCATGCCGACAAAAGTCCCTCACTGCATATTACCTTCAGATGGATTGTCCCGCTCAAGAGAATCGCCCCCGCAACCCATAAGGTAGGTCGGTGCTGGTTGCAGGTGCTACTTTTCTGCTCTCTTGATTTGTACGAGTTGCCGGGGTCGCCGGTCGGGTGGAATTCCAAAACAAGTAGTCCTTATCACTGCCATCAAAAGTTGAAATCGCGCGAAATGTTTTGAAGTTTCTCAAGGATTTCGGAAACAGCTGTAATATTTACACACAAACTTGTCTGCGCGCACGCAAATATTGCCGCGCGCGCGCAAAACTTGTCCAAAGACCGAGGTTATTTCCTTTTCAGGTGGGCGGCAACCTCTGCTTCGACTCGAGTGCCAAGCTGAAATAGTGAGTGAGATATGCAGTAGAAGAAAGAAACCGAGGCCCATACCGCTGCGTTACGAGCCCACAGATACATTCGAGAACTGATTTTGCACTGGACAGCACGTTTGAGAAAAATAGCGTTGAAAAAAGAACAAAAGCGCACCTGGGATACAGATTCCACTTGTATGGGCAGCATCCCGCACATCAGGAGCGCCGCAAATGTTCTGGGCTGGAAGAAGTAGTGCGATTTCTGAGGCTTGAGTAGCCGCGTCCATATCGGCGCGTCTGCATCTTCATTGGATCCACTGAAGGTGCCGAGGCGCACGAGCGGGCAGGAGCAACGCTTGTCGAGCTCGATGGAAACCGAAAGCAAATAAATATCTTGATCCTTGAAGAACCCGTCAGTGGCACCCTATGAAATGATGTTCAACACTAGAGCTAAACGATCGGCAGAAGCGCACCTTTATGACGGTCATAAACACTACACAAAGTGCTTGCTCGGGGCGCGCGCGCGCGTCAGGGTGCACAGTTGATTCCGATGTGATGTTCTCCGCAAGCCAACGATCAAGGGACGCAGTTTCCTGTAGCCTAGCGGCACGCAAACGAGCACCGTTTCGCAAAGTAACAGCGCTGGGACTTGGAGCAAGAGGTCTCTGGTAGGGAAAGAATTTCCCGGAATGGGACGCAGCAGACTGAGGCGCGGACTTGATAGACATTTGGACTTAGAGAGAAATTTCGACAAGATTTTGTTGGCTGGAAGGTATTTCAACAAGTAGCAGCCGAAGCCCATTAGCGAAGACAAGCTGACTTCCGCCCAAGAACCCGTAGACCAGTTAATTGAGAACCCGTAGAAGAGACGAGCTAGCCCTGGGCATAGACACATTGCCTGTACCCAAGACTAGCCCCACGGTGCAAGCCCAAGGAGAGCTCAGTGTACAGGAATGTTGCGAGGCAGTCTGGTCGAAGGTTGAGCTAGACGGGATATTTGGTCCAGATGAGCTTGCCATACACGAATTGATCCGGAGATTGTCGGTCTAGACGGGCATGGGTCAGTTTATTTCGCTAGCTTCATACAGGTACGACAGAGGTGGAGCTAGGTGAGATATATTGACTGGTCTACAGCGCCCCCCGTAGAGACATTTTTCCCAAAACGCAGTGATTGTGTGTGCGAAAATTAAATGTACAAAGTGACCGCCATAGCCATAGAGGTCGTCATTCGGGTACGCGCAGCACATCTTGGAGCGATAGGCGGGCATTGTTTTGGGAGAGCGGGATGCGAAGGTAGGTGGATTGTTGTGGTGAGGAACAAAGACGCGATGCGGCGGCGATATGTCACAGTGTGACAAGACGCGTCTTGCTTGCTTCTGTATCGCTGCAGCCTGAGGAAAAGTCTTGTAGACGGAGCTAGCCAAATAAAACTGTTAACTGTTAACACGTCGTTCTCCTCTCACCCTCACTGGAGTTTGCGGAGACTCACAGATGCGGCCACGTTCCACTAAAGATTGCACTTCCGTATCCTCCCCTAGGCGGTCTTGCAGTATTCTCGGAATCGCTCAAGTAAATGTATTTGGAAGTTTCGACGGACTCCGGCGACTAGGACGGTAGTACTGTTGAACTTGAAGCGCTCCCTCGTTCGGCAACAATCTGTGACCTCGTCGACGGCCTCAAAAACCAGCTGCTACACGATCATATAAATTCCCTTCTGCTAGCATACCGATCATTTTTCCGCCTGCGGTATTCCACCCCTCCGGCAACAATTGAATGTCATACGGGCGGATCCAGATAGTATCCCCGACGCCGACTGTATTGGGCCTCCTTTGATACATCGGTTTTTTGGTCAAACTCAAAAACCAAACCGAGCGTTCTTCGTCCATGCTGATTTAGGCGGAATTTCCCTGCCTCTTGGAGTCTCCATGGTTATAAATCTGTGTCTGTGGTCCTGCATGGCTTCATCGTCCCACCGCAACCCGTGTCTGCGCTTGCCTCGCGCATACTTCTACGAAACTGCTCAATATCTTCGGCTGAGGTCGTGGTAGCGATGTGTGCGAATCCGAAGGACTGTGGTTCCCTGACGGGCTCGATGCTCCTGGCCCTGCTCCAGGTCGGAATACGCCCGAGGTTGGATTGTTCGTTCTACCCATCGCCCGAAATGAGATCTGTTTCGCGAGGGGAAACCACGAAATTGATGGCTATGTGAAGGGAGGCAGGGCGGATGATTTGGAATGCGGCGGCGATTTGTGTTGTCTCGATATAATTGCGAATGGGCGGAGGGCAACGTTTGGAGGGCCACAATCGGCAGGACTCGCGGGGGTATGTGGTGGGTGGCAAGAGTGAGATACCTTTCGCTCGAGTCATCTCGTCTTATAACCACGTTTCCTTCAGACAGCGTCTATCGACTGGCTCTCGTCTTTCGTCTCCGCACCAACCTCATTCCACTTCGTCTTCCGTCTTTCATACCTCGTCTGGTCTTTCACGTTTCGTCCCGTCTCAAGCAGACCGTGTCTATACAAAGGTGTTTATCTCATGCCAATTTCGTCTCATCTCGTCTGATGATCTAAATTTAGGGTTCGTTGACATGTCATCTCATTCGGTCTCAATTCGGGCAGGTGGCTCGAGTTTGTCGTCTTAGATCTTCTCCGTGCGATAGACCATCTCTCTCCGTCTACGGTCTCGTCTCGTAAATGGTCTTCTGGGTCTGCTCCAAGTAAGCATCTCGTCTCTGATACTGAAATTCGGACTGATGCCGAAGTCATGAGTGCGGATAAGTGGCTCAACGCATTAGTTTCACCAGTGGTGTGATGCGTCGAGTGCTATAGTTCGGCGCAAGCATTCTCGTGGCAGGTAGCATTGATTTGTGGTTTCGCCCTCATCAATGGCTTCGGTTCTTGGGTCTACACCGGAAGTTCGAGGTTCTAACTTCTGGCCATTGAATGCAGAGCACCGTCGGCACCATGCCCGTCCCGCTGCAGTCACCGACACCACCACGATCACCAATTTTGTGCTCGGCCTCTCGTACACGTCCACCGACTTCGCGTTCTACTTGAACGCGCGATTTGTGGTAGTTTGGGGAGCTTGCAGAACAATGCCGCGCATCAGATGTTGATCTGATCACGCTTGGGAAGAGCACAACGAGGATGGTGTAAGTATGTTGAGCGTCGGAGTGCAGCTATGGGTGGAGCATAATCTTTTGCTCAAGTCTTCGAGAGATCATGAATGAAGCCTTTGAGATCATTCTTTGTGGAGAGCCAAGTTGCGCACTTCAACAGGCAGTTTCGGCATCACGGCCGGCGCGGACAGTTTCCATCGAACATGAACCAAGTATTGTTTTTCTAGGTAGAAAAGAATTAGTTTTGAATTAGTTATCAGGTCAAAACTTCCACTGTCGCTCTTTGTTTTTTCAACTGCTGTGAGCCTACAGAAAGTATGCCGGCGATTCGGCGGTCTTCTCGCCGCCATCAGTTGAAAAACGGCCAAGACAAGCGCCGCCAAGACATGTTCCCATCACGTTCCGATCAAGAAGGCTGTGCAATCTGCCAGTGCATGATGCTAGGGCTTGAACCCGTTCGTCATGGTGACGGACTGACGGACTGTGCATCGTTGCTCTCGACTCCCTCCACTGGATCTCACTGGATGGACCATAGAAACCCTCTGCTGATACAGGAGCTACTCGATCTTTGCATTGGTTCTCTACCCACCACGAAAGACCTCCTCAGCTGCGCCCTCGTAGCTCGCTCGTGGGTGGACCCGGCACAATCACGTCTTTTCCGCATCCCGCACGAAACAACGGGGTCGTTTTCTTACGCCGATGGAGTGGCACTACAATTCTGCAACGTATTAACGGACTCTCCTCATCTACTGCACCACGTCCGCGAGCTCTATATTGATGAGGCCGAGCTCGAGGAGTCTGTAATCGACCGTCTTTGTAACGTTCCTTTTCCGAATCTCGATACACTCACGGTGGACGTCGAGGATCCCAAGGAATCGGCAAAACAGTACCAACCCCTACTGTCGATAGCCACCATGCGTACACTGTCGCTCATAACGGACGACACTTTTTCCTCCTGTGTTCCGTTCATCGCGCTCTGTCCCACCCTCCGACATCTTTCTGTGACATGCGAGTCGTTCGACGGAGATGAAGAGGATGCCGGTCAGGAGGCGGACGACGAAGATGAGAAGTCTAAAAAACGTCTCGCGAAATTGCCAGCGATCCATCTCACATCCCTGGCCTTCGATCTCTCGTTCCCACAAAAGGATATCCACCCACTCGATCTGTCGAATTTGAAAGCTCTTGTCTATTACAGTATGGGATCGAATCACTGGGGCAATTTACCGCTTGCCGCTGAGAAATCAATTGAGTTCTTGGACCTCGAATTATGGGTGAGCCAGTTTCTGAGCAGTTTAAATCTCTCTCACCCCTTTCACAACAGCCAACTGCGGGTCTTGATCTAACGCGTTTCAAGAATCTTCGTATTATACGCCTCGCTGTCGTCACGAATAGCTGGCGCAGCGTCGTTGATACTCTCGCAACCATCTCGCCGCCGCATCGAATCCACACCATCGTGGTCAACGTAGCCTCAGATTACAATGAGCCACAACATGCGGCACTGGATCGTACTTTGTCGGCACTCCTGGTAGATTCATCGGCGCTTATCGTCACATTTGAAGTCTCGCCGAGCGCGAAAATGATGGCGGAATCGATCGAGAAAGTTCTCCCTACAGTGGTCAAGCACCAAAGAGTGAGTAATGGGCTGAATTTCCTTTGTGGTACCCATGAGTGACCCATTCACTAGTTTCAAATTGTATATCGTTCTTGGGAGGCGACGCACGCCTGGCGCACGGTAAGTCGTCTCTGGTCTTTCGGCAATTTTTGTTGATACACAGCGTTAGGATTTGATCAACAGTTTTTAACTAAACCTGAGGTACTGTCTTGGGGTTCACTCTCTTTTCTTCGCAAACGAAGTAGCTCTTGCGGTGACAGAATTTCTCAATAAAGTTTCCGGGTCCGATGTTCAAAATTGTTCAGTTCACGAACAGGCGTCACGCATAACGTGAACAACCGATCGTAATAGTACAGTATAAGGCACGAGATGAATATCTGGCAAATGCATGAGTTTGATTCCGTGGCCATCGGGCGAGCAACGTGTGAGGTTGATGAATTTAATTTTCGGAGGCCCAGTAGGTCTGACAGTCTGTGGAGCGCACAGGGGAATGGAAAGATTGTTTTCGCGAGACTTCTGTGGCCCCAACAAAAGCCGGTTCCACTGGTACTACCTACTTATCGCACCCTCAGAAGGTTTAGCCTCCCCTCGTTGAATAGGACTCGCGGCCTGTTTACTTCAAGTTTACTTGGTAGAAACGGAAGACAAATGCCGGGAAAAGGTCTGTACTACGTGCATCTCGATGTTTCCAGCAAAGCCGGGCCGAAACTGGTAAAAATTGAAAGTTTATAATATATCACATCATTAATTAGTCGGCATCTGAACCCATAAAGACCATGAAAATTAAACAGTTCGTCTGAAAACTACTCGTCCGTCACTTCACTGGAATTCCGGGTCCAGAGCGTCGTAACTTGGGCACAATTGCTCCCAATCTGGCGTGATGATCTGCGATTGTGGGCCGGAAATGTTCTCTTGCGGAGATTCGCCAAACACGACGGCTGTGAATAATCATCAATGTTTGAACGCGATTAACATGGAAAGAGAATTATTACCCAATCCCGCTTCCAAATGGTAGTCTACGAAGTACGAGCAAGCGCAAGATCAGTGACGATCAGTGAGAGGAAGGAAGGAATTTAAGTACCGATGTGGCTGGAAGAGAATGTTCATCAGATTCCAATTAGGTGAACACAAGAGGACGACGTACCAGTGGAGGAACCATGCGCCAGGATTCCCGCTGAAGAAGCGGAAGGTTGTGTTTCCGCCAAGGACTAAACAAGAATGAGCTCAAGTGCGACGACATCTGGAAGAGAACCACTGACTAGGTACGACATCGCGTCGGGGTGGGTTAACGTAGTTGGGCTTTGTAGCGGTTGCTCCCTGCACAATGTCGAAGTTGTGTCCGTGTACTGCGTTCCGCGATGCATGTTAGGGATAGGTCGCATGGTAAACAAGCGAATGAACGAACAATGGAATGGATGGGCTGTCGAGGAGAATGAATAAGTAAAGAGGAAGTGAAGGAGAGAGGTAGGACTGTAGCCATTAACAATGATTAAATATCAATATAAGTTGAATGGACGGGGACGAACGATTCCATTGATATGGAAGAACGGGTCATTCGGCAACTGCGTGATATTCAGGACCATTGCGAAGTCAGGCGGCTTCGAACCGAGGTTTCCCGGTCCTCGAAAATGCGAGTCAGTTATCTACGAACACAGCGACAGAAATGCTACCTTCCGATGCAATAGGGTGCATCAGGCTGTCGTCCAACTTGGTGCCGGGAACATCTACAGTCTTAGGCTCGACCTCGGGGGCACCAACGTAGCGGAGAATTGCGAGGGTAAGGTTAGGTTGGACTGTAGAATTGTCACGATGCAAAGCTAGAGTCGCAGATGGATACGACACTACCCACAGTTAGGATTGTTGGCCGGGCTGCCTCCGGTCGGCCTGGAATTTGTTGGAGTGAAAAAATCTTGGAAAGAAAAAGGAAATATCTACGGTGCACGGATCTACCAGGATGAGAAATGAGCCCTCATGATAAAGCCGTGATATAAACGCAACGCACCCAATAGTTGTCCACGCTCTGATTGGCATGCAAGACGACGGAAAGCCGCTGACCTGTATGCAAACGAGAATAAGTAAATCAGCTCAACACCTATTACATTGCAACGGGAAAATAAAATGAGATCGATAGTTCGGGAGTTTCCTCACCGGCATAAACATCTGCTCTCTGGAATGGCACCGGATCATGTTCAACTCCGTCCAGTTCAATCACGTCTGAACATTCAAGATGAGTGTTTGCCCCCAAACGTGCGACCGCGACGCGTACCGAAGGTATGATTGTCAAACGAGAGTGTCATGAAGGGCCGGCACGAGAGTGAAATAACACGGAATCTGAAGACATATTCCGATCAGCAGGGCAGCACTTTTCGGATTTGCAGTGTACAGACACACCTGTATCGTAGCCCCTTCGTAACGGTGATTACCGCGTAGTCAACTAGTCAGTCCAAATGAGAATTATTCTATCACGACATATTTCTGTCCACGAACCCAGCGGGCCGCGAGCAAAGCGACTACCAATGGAAACGGGTATTGCTTAGACTTTTAAATTGATTAGATTGAAGGAAATCGCTTTACCCTTTGCCGTTGATCAGTCCCGAGTCTTGAACGCTGATTTCGACGTGATAAATGGTTAGATATATATTCAGGACAACAGAATTTGACGCACGGGATCTGTCCTGTCTTGAAGAAGCTCGTTGTCCCCGCGGGAGCCAACACATCTGTAGACAAACACCATTTTGTCGGGCTATGCACTTTCGATAGACCTGTGAGAGACTCACGGTACCATTCGGCGAGTGTTATAATTGTAGAATCTGTTGCACCAATTCGGAATTCGCGTCAGGTCGGCAGTGCAAGGGAACGTGCTTGATGAATACTTGCCGTCGTCGACGTCGCTAGAATGTAACAGATAAGTCAACTCTCCGACAGAGGGGCGTTTCAGATTCTTACTAGAGATGCGCGAGGGGATCATCGGGATCTGGTATCATTCAAGTTAGTCAAGGAATACGTCGATCCGTATTGCAAAGATTCTCGAACCGTATACAATAAAAGCTCCTCTGCGGAGACGTTAGTTGCAAGTCTGGGGTGCATGGATTCAAATCACGTGCCTTGCCCCATCGCAGTATTGAGTACTCAGGTGCGAATGATACCAATAGTTTCCCGTTTGGCCCGCAGTATCAAACACCTATATTTGTTATGAGACTGATAGGTTGTCACTGGATGCGAAGACGAAACATACATAGTCGAATGACGCTTGAGGAGCGATCGGACATTGGCTCACAAATCTAGTAGTAATTGATTATAGGCTATGGATGCTAAAATGAAGATCAACTTACGATGGCCCATCCATAGACGATGTGCGCGCTTGGAAGAAGCCGTGCCAGTGCTAGACAGCATCAGTGAGGATGATCGGTCGTGAACTCGAAGAACCGTACAATACTGGTACTGCGACGCATGTCTGGCGACGTCCTGATGAAAGTAACTAACACCGTACTGCAATGAGAGTGAAGAGTCAAGGCATACAGTTTATTGTGAGTGTGAATGACCACCGAGTCCCCTTTGTTGACCTTGAACGTCGGACCAGGAAAGGTTCCGTTAGGAACAACCGTGCTAAAGACAGCTCGTCAGACCTCCAGCCTACATCGAAATTGTGCACTCACTCGCGAGGATAACCGTCTGGGGACAGTACTACATTGACCATATCGAGGTTGAACACAACTTGAGCGGCGAAAGATACTGGCAGTACAGCCAAAGTCGCAAGCTGAGCACCCCACATCATGCTGTCTCGTGCGTCAGGGAAAGGCTGCTGTTTCCGACGCATTTTGTACTCGATCCCTTCGGCTGGCCAAGCCCGCGTTCAGGTAAACCTGAGGCAATTAACTTGCAGTCGGATTCATATCCGACTTACCGCGAGCCAATCCCGGGCGAGGAGTTGGTGTTTTGAATATGGGTCCCTTGACAAAATTAGTGTCCGCCGGGGACAGGTAAGGTTCCTGTGTCTCGAATCAGTTTTGAGCGGGAGGTCATGACCCTGAAAAGAGTGATGCCTGGTTTCCGCGGGAGCAAAACGGGAGGTCTATCTGGAGGTTGTTCGCACGACGTTGACATTGGGACGGTTTCGATGGCGGATTTGTTGAAATGCATGGACTGTGATTGACCAGCCTGAGTGACGGCTCCGCAGTTGACGTTGCTGTGAACGGTCAGCACGGACTCACACGAGTTTTGGAATGTAGTGTAACGAAAACAAACCACCTCGTCAACTAGAACTGTTGTTGTTCGGTGCGGATTTGCCGCGTCTTGTTGAACTGAAACAAGTTTGACACCAGGGTTGAGACTCGAATGCGGGAGGTTTCGGCCCATATATTATGAGCGGCGGGTGCATAGAAGTCTAAACCAGGCCGGAAGGAACATTCTGTTGAAACATAAATTTGTGAATGAAAAGCTAGAGCAAGAGGTACAGACGATCGCCGTATACGTATGTCGATCCAGATGCTTTGCAGATCCGTCAATTCCACACCGGAAGGCGAGTCTCTAGCAGCTTCATTGTCACGGTTGACACGGCCATCTACACCGAGAATTGGGTGGAGCCCAATCGCGTCCTCTCGAATTGAAGGTTATCGTACTTGTGATAAATATCGACGGAGAGATTGAGCTATCATTGCGGGAGGTTTCGGGATATTTTGACCGCAGGCGCTAGGCAGTGAACAGAGCGGGGACCGTCGTAGTCGGCGAGGTACCGATAGACAAACGGCCCGAGATAAAAATCGGCAGGACAGACGAAGTTTCATAGCTCGCAACGACGCAAAGCCTGCCGAAGGATAAGCTCTGAATAAGCAAAGAAAAGAATTAAAGAAATTGGCGTCTAGGGTCACGGGCTTTGCTTTACAGGTCGGAAGTTCCAACCTCAGGCTGCCAAGGTCGCCGACTCGCAAGTCGTGGAGAATGACCGGCGGTCCGGGCAAGAGCAAACTCGAAGCCCATTTGAGTGGTTTGAACAATCAAAGATACAGAAACTTTGGACACACCAAGATGAGCAGCTACATGGGGGCCAGAGCTACTGTGGTACAGGCATCGTGCTTTGCGGGGGAGGAGGAGGACAAGGGACTCGTCACGCAGCGTCACAGCCTTGTGATGATACACTTCACACGCTCGGGCCGCTCGATCCGGCACTATGAACGCGTTGTTTACATCTATGTACGCGTCGCATCAATTTGCTCAGTTTTATTTTCCGCAAGAACAGGATAGCAGACTTGCTTCTCGCCTCAAAAATCCCAAATCGTGCCTTGTACGATGAGCTGGCGCTGGATTGAGAAACGGATCTCCTGAGTCAACTTCACCCACGTCATTTATCCTTTCTGCCGGATTACAAAGATGTCTTGCGCGGCCTCAGCTGAGCCGCTTCTCAGCTTTTAAATACGCGTCGATGAGCTGGCCACTAGCAAGTCGAAGACTCATCTTCAACAAACTCCTGAGATTTCCGTCTCAAACGTTTCATACCCAGAGATTCAGAATGTCGACAACAGTCAAGCCCATTCCGATCCTCGTAACGGGTGTGGCGGTTGCGGTCGGATCGCGTGTTATAGAGGCTGTGAAGCCGGAATATGACGGTGAGTCCTCCATTGCCATGTTCTACCAAGTTCCGCGTTCAAGATATTGAATCCATGTGCAGTGGTCCATTTCACACTGGCGCCTGCAGCAACTAAAGAAATTCCGCTGCTCCTTAAAGGACAAGCCCCGAAGGATCCGAGCAGCGATCTCGGCTCTGGGAACTGGGATGTCTTCCCCAAAGCGTTGGTTTTCGGTGGGGGGTATACAGACGAGATGATCGAAGCCGTTCAGAAAGCTGTAGCAGCGGAAACAGATGGCCTCAAGCGTATCCCGTGGTTGCGCGTCGACAGCAGTATACCGCATCCCACAGACCCAACCGAATATGCGCCGTTTGTGACCAAGAGGTTGAAGGCGACGTTGAAGAAGCTTGAGGAGGAGGGGAAGTTTGATGCTGATCATCATGAGATTCGCAAATTTTAGGTGGAGGTAGTTATGCGGATCGGGAAGAATAATGCGATACTTTCGAGTTGATTTTTGAATCGGCGCATCCCAGAATTTATTAGTGGCAATGGGCAGCAGGTTCAAGAACGTAGCTGAGTGCAGGCAAGAGCTCTTGGATTCGAGAGCTATATTGCAATCTGCGATACTAGGTACATCGATGTCATCTCGCCCGAGCTGGGTTCACAATGGAGACTGTCCGTCTTGACTCTTTGAAACCCTGTGCCGCACTGCGCGGGATTGGTTCCACCGACGAGGTAAGTAGTGGAAGAGGAGCTGGAGCCATAGCTTGATGAGTCTCTTGAACGAGCAGAGTACCCAGAAGAAGATACATTACATGCTGCAGACGGACGTCGACTCAGAGTCGTCGACGTGGCGGTCGGAAAGAAGTCGGATTGAGTCGGCATCGAAGAAAACTCCATGCCGGCAGTGTTGATTAGCTGATCACTGATCAATGATGTCAACTTGAGCCCGGCATCTTCCGAACACTCTTGCACTCAACCACCACCATGACACTCGGCAAAAACCGAAGTTTAGGATCGTCCTAAAGTGAAAGAAAAACTTAAAATTTTGGCAACGAATTAAGTACGCCCTAAACTGTTACAAAAACGTTAAGTAAAGGACCAACAAAAACCGTTGCCAAAACATCAAGTTTCGGCAACGGTTTCCGAAAGTCCGAAAGGAAAACAATAAGACGCACCTAAATGCTTTCCAAAACTTTTAGTTTTGGGAGGGGTTTCGGGAGCGCCAAAACTTATTGTTTTGGGGCCCCCGGAATGGTTGCTAAAACTAAAAGTTTTGGCAACGGTTTCGGGGGCCCGAAAACAATAAGTTTCGGCAACCGTTTTGGTCGTTCCCAAAACGGTTTCCAAAATTTATTGTTTTGGGTCGTCCGGAACTCAGCTGCAGCTCGGCTACAGCTGGGCTGCAGCGTTACATACCGCCCAGCTGGAGCTTGTTTATTTGACTTAAATCATTTCATTATAATACAATTAGAAAATCATAACATTCAAAGGCGGTCACATTGATATGCGTATGCGCCAAGTACTACGTAGTCTAAGTCTGAACGAACTAACTACAAGGGGAGTAAGCAAGTAAGTAGAAGATAAAGTAGTTACAGTGAAAGCTAGCGATCAACAAATAAAGCAAAGGCGAGCATTGTATTACGCGCAGGCTCGCTCACGACTTGCAAATGACTTCGTACGCATTGCGCACCTCCGGCGAAAGATACGAAGAGGTCGGGGGAAGCCAGGTTTTCGACGCCTCGACCCCGAGCGATTGAAGACCATCCGCGAGCACCTGGTTCCAATGCTTCGATCCGTGAAATCGGTGGAATTTATGATGCTTCGTGCCGCATTCGCACATGAAGGGGACGCGGGGCAGATCGAGATGTTCCAACATGTAGTGCAGATAAGCCTCTGTTCCAACATGAGAGAAGACCGACAAACCAAAACAAGACACATACCGCTGAAGATGCAGTTCTCAACACGATAATGCCCCATCCAGAACAAGGCAAACGTGCCGTTCCGCGTACACGGCTCATGTGCCGCTTGGCGATGTGCCAGATGTTTCGAGTATCCCACCTTCATTGTAACCGCGGATAGTAGGCGCTTTATACTTTGCGCATCGGTGGGCGCGTCAGCGAATTGAGCGATATCAGCTTGCTTGACGAGGGCGACGTTGAAGATAGAGCCAAAGCCGTCGTTTTGATAGAGACTCGTCTGTCGAATGACATCGTATTTGGCGCGAAGAGTATTGAGTGTCGAGAGATTGCGTCTGAAGAATATTAGCTTGACATGCAGGAATAACACTGGGGTTTGTACGCGATCGAAATGCGGCAAGGACTGTTGTATGTAGCGAACGTAGCAGGGAAGAAGCGTAGCATCAGTTAGAAGGCAATGAAGAATGTGGTAGGTGATAGTGATGGAGGCAAGCAAAGCCAAACGACACTGATCACCGAGCCACTCCTACACAAGACGACCAACAAGCTAATGAGTCAGCTGCCGGGTTGGTTGGCATCGTCGTCCCCGAGCTCGGTCGGCGATTTCAACGCGTTCGCTGACAATGCATATCACCACTATCCGCTCCTGCGCCCTCCCCATATTCGACTCGCCCGGGATGCGAGCTGCGACGCTACATCCGACTACAAACTGCAGCGGCACAACGACAATCTTGCAATACTTCAGAGAGAAAAAACAAGAGCACTCACGCGTCTCTCGTTGCCAAATCTGCATCGCCGCCAGACTCACCAAAATATCCGCCGCCTGCCTCGTCAGACTCGCTGGGTGCACCAGCACCCTCACCCTCACCGCATCCAACCTCTTCTGCTACGACCTCCAGCGGAAATACGATGACCTTGGTCAGAATCCCTTCGATCGTCACCGCAAACAATCTCGGAGACCTCGAAAGCGATAGCTGAGCGCCTCGCGCTCAGACGACGGATTTGAGTGGCGCGCCAATGACGTGTCTTGTGTGCGCTCGTTGAGGGATGTTGGAGGTCGGAGATGTCGAGGGAGCGGCGGTAGGGATTGCAGATTTGGAAGGAGATGACCGAGTCGCTCTGTTGGCCAATGGGGCTGATCTGGATCTTGACGGAGTAGGTGTCCTGCGCTACAACGCCTCTTCTCCGGGCACCGGGGTTCGCGTTCGACAATACCCAGTTCCAGGCTTTCATCCTCGCGGCGTCGAGGAGACTGATGACGGATCGGATTTTCACTACTGATTAAACCTCGTTTTCGGCACCGAAATCCAGCAGTAATCATAAAACGAGGACTTATACAGCGCTACATTTCGCTCCTTAGCGCGCGAAGAAGAGGAAAGATAGAAAGCTTACCTCAGTGCGTACAATCTACCTAACGTCTTTTTCCACTCCACCGCCACGCCACACCGCGCCATACGGCCGACATTGACTGCAGTACCCGTCTGTGCAGTGTATGCAACACCACACGACCCTCTGTCTACACCGCGCTATCCATTTCCTCATCTCATCCAGCCAAACGCCGCCTCTTTGTGTAAACACGCACGAACCATGTGCGTCTCGGTGTTTTTGTCTTGATCGACTTGAGGCGTATGTTACGCACGAGCGCTTGACTTGGCTATTGCGATAAACAGCGTGATGGGTTTTGAAACTGGTACTGAACGGGTTCTGCCCTCGTCTTTGAAAAACGGGTCTGGGGGGAAAGTCTTGATGAAGCGCGCTCGTTATCGACAGCACATGACTATCAGTCTCGCTGTTGCGCTGCCGCTTGCTCCGACTTTGAACCATCTTCCCAAGTCCAACGCGACGCTGAGACTAACGCTGGAATTTTGATATCCCATACACATACCGTACGCTTAGACGAAGTGGCCCACTGACGGCATAGCCGTTGCGTCTACAGACACGAACCTCTCATGTGCACAGTCGGGGTACATCTTTGTGCTCAGTACACATGGTTGTTATTGTGCTTGAACTAAATGAGTGTTCTTTCGTAGGCAGTGTGCCGCTCTCGCCGGGTTCGACGTATTCCAGCCAACAACACCCCAGCCCGATCCCGCCGACCCCCAGTCTCAGCTACTCCCCCTCGTCCACGGAATCCTCTTCAGGCGATCGCACCATCCAGATGTCGACCTGCATAAACGACAACATGGCACCGTTCTCCCACGACATCGGCGTGATATCGAGTGGAAACAAAGTCCCATTTCACTGAAGTGCGGCGCACTCTCCTCCCACTCTGCCTGGTGTCGCCTTCGAAGCGCAACGCGGCTGCACGTACCCGACTTCGGCATCTTTCATGGAGCTTCCGGCATTGGGAGCACTTGGAATGCCACAGTTGTGGCGCTTTCGGTGGCGTTACCAGAAGCAGTGCCGGCGGACGGGTGCATGAGAAACTCGAGGACGGGGGGTTCCAGATGACGGAGACGGCAACAGCTGGCTCGGACGTTCGTGACAGCTCAAGGGCGACGACACCCGGGAGGATGCCCTTGGGTGGGGTTCAAATATTGTGGGATGAATGAATGGTGGACATACGACTTTGCAGACGGAAATGTCCCGTTGTCGAGATCTCCCCAGAGCAATGCGTTGACGTTGAAAGTGCTTTTGGCAGGACACGACCGCAGAGGTCGGGATCATCGATGGCGGAAGGCACGTCTCGACTGTCTCCATCTTTCCTTCAGCTCCTGATTTTGGTTCTCACTGACGCTCGTTTAGTGAGATAAAGATGCAATCTACAAGGAAAAAGTCAATCAAGGAACCTAGAAAGAAGTACAAAGATACAGACTGGGAAACTTGGGGCTACAAAAGTGAATAGATCGAGGTCCATCCGATCAACCGTCGACTTCTTGCTTCAGCGGCAGCACGAAAACGATGCTCGAGGAGTAAAGCAAACACTGCTAGTGAGTTGAAATTCTCGTCCGAGTGCACAAAAGATGTAGACATACTTCCGGTACAGTCCATACACAGTAGAGGAACAAGTCGGTTGCGAGCTTGGCTAGTTTCCGCAGTGCAATCTCAAGTGTTGGGTGGTGGCACCAGCCTACAGCGAAGTAAAGGAAGGCCAAGCTAGCACGACGCATGCATCGTACAGCAGTATGAAAGGTTTCTGAGTTCCTGCTGAGGTCCACAACGTAGGCGTTGTGCGACCTCGAGCATGACCGCAGAGAAAGGGTGGATGAATTGTTATGTAAGCTAGCCTAAATTGGAAGGCACGTCACAATTTTGTAGCCACGAAAAAAATATACATTGTTTGTTGTGCGTAAAAAACAGCTCACTCCAAGTAGTAGCTACTCGATTTAAATACAGAACAAGATCATGACTACATAGTGTCCAATATCTGCACCCCACCTCGCTCAGCTGTCTCGAGTCTCGACATGGGACATCTCCCGAATATTGCGTATCAGAAATGTTCTGTCCCAAAGCCCAAAGCTGTATAAGACTGTACAGTCGTGTTTGTGTACTAGAATGTAGCTCATCAGTCCTGGAAATGAACAAAGTCAGCTTGCGAATGCTAGATACATCAGAAGATGTACATACCCTCGAAAGATTCAAGATCACAGCGCGACCGTCTGAGCAGTCAAACCTTGCGCAATGAGAGACCACTTGACTCGGGTTGATGCGGTCAGGAATGGCCGTCGACATTTTCGAAGAATACATTCTTGCCAGGAAGTGAGGGAATGGAAGGAAGGGATCAGTCTGGCCAGCAGGTAGAGGCTCCTGACGCCGAACGACGAAGGTGACCTTATTATTCACGACTTCGATTTTCTCTATGCTCCCCGCAAGAGTAAGATCCTCTCCGGACGGCCGGTAGATAATCATGCTGTTGCCTACATGCGTGGAGGCTCGAGAAAAGTTCACTCCGTCGTAGGTGAAGTGGGCCTTCTCGCGATCGTTCCCGGGAAATGTGTCGTCCAGCTCTCGGACAGTCTTGGATGTGAAAGCCAGATCAAAGATGCGCTTTACTTCGCGTATCACTGGGGGACAGTCCTTGCGCGCAAGCCACCTGCGAATGCTGGCACCACGCATGAACGATCTCAGCATAGTGTGTTCCATTTCGCCTGCAAGTCTTCATTAAATAGCCGAGTACAGGAGAGTAAGAAACTTACCTCCAATGTGGTCGTTGTGCTTGATCTTTTGCAGAATGCCAATCAAACGCTCGAATGGAAAGCACCACCACGAGACAATCGGCCCAAACAACCGAAGAAAATCGTAGATGTGAAAGGCGACATGCACGTTTCGTTTCTTCTGCTGCTTCGTGTGAGGGTGGATCGAATGCAGATCATCAACCCACTGCTTGAGCAGGTTACGGTAGTCGGTAGCACTCTCGAGATCGGTGCTATAGCGACAGACGATCATCGTGGCTTGGAACAGAGCCATGGTATGAACCAGGATGCGGTAGAAATGGTCAGCATGAGGCCCCGTCATCTCGCCCCATAAGAGCACGAGGGCAAGAGGGAGGATGATTGTTCCCATGTTTTTCCACTCGTTTGCTTTGACCTGTCCAGCAGCCGCCTCCCCGAAATTCTTGGGCACAGAATCAAGCCAAGAGGGCAGGTCTATTTCCGCAATGACCTTGTGAATGAATTGGATGTCGGAAAGTTGGATGGTCTTCGGTCGGTGATGATCTGCAGTTTTCGTTGGATTGAGTCTCCGGTACTGATTATCTGGAGCTTTCATTGGATTGAGTTTTCGCTACCAACATGATCGTTAGTAAATGGGGTGCATCGAGCGCATGTCACACTTACCCATGTAATCAAGCTCTGGACATAATCGGCTTTGATTATTTTGCCGTTTAACCCGGTACCAGGCTCCTTGGGCATGACCTTCAACGACCAGCACAGAAAAGCAACGATAGGGACGGTTCTACTGGTGAGATTCTTCTTCAAATGCTCCGTGGTAATTCCACCCTCGCAATCCAGCGCCGACTCGAGTTTCTTTTGAACGGCAGGGATCTGCTTGAGATCTTCTTCTTTGAGTTTTGCAGCAAGTGGGACTCTGAGTGGTTCATACTCTGGCCAAGGAAATGAAAAGGCGAGGTCCGGCTTCTCAGTCGATCGAGCAACCTCTGCGTCGATTTGCAGCACATGCCGGCAGTGATAGTGCACCAGACCTTCGAGGATACAGTGCATGGCGTCAATGACGAGCATCCGACTAGGGTTCCAGTATGGTAGTCTCCAAAACTCTGACCAACGCATGCCGTGTTTTTCAAAGAGGAGGTTGCGCTCTTTAAGAGTATCGGCGTCCCGCCAAGCTTCGGCTTGCTTTCGTAGCTCGTTAACATCGCGCGGACGCCAGTCGGGGTGCTCAAAGTCGGTTCGATACAGTGTATGTAGTCCACGGCAGTTACACACGGTGCAATAGCACTCCGAAGTAACCCCGGCCATGCCAGAAACTTGGCGAGCGGCGGGCAAATCATTAACAGATATGACAAAGGCAAATTCAGTCTGTCGACCGGAGAGAGGTGAACCGCCTGTGGATGATATGTGTATGCCTCGTTTCCAAGCAACGACGGCTTCGTCAATGATAGGATTCAGATAGCCGTTGACTTCCACGCCCTTTGGTCCGCCGGGCCCGCATATGAGGCTGGTGTAGATATACTCGGGCTTATATCGAATGAGCTCAGTAAGCCCGACAATTGCTACTGAGAGGCAGCCAAGTTTGTCGGAGTTTGAGCGGGGTCCCACACCATGCGGCTGGAAGAAATCGAGGTGGATAGAGCACGGTACCCTCAGGCGACCTCGTCTGTCGATAAAGAGTTTCCCTGGAGTTGGCCCCTCGAACTCGTTCATGAATTCCGCCTGAAAGATATTGGTGACAGAAGAAGGCTTTTCGCCTCTGGCGGCAAAAGCATCGTCGCATGCCGTATCCAAAATTTTCTCGATTTCAGGGTCTGACAGGACCATTGCCAGGTGATCGTGGAATGAGGGAAACAGAAATGTTCTGACCGGGCGTAACTTTCCATTACGCAGCTCCAAAAGCTCTTCGTCACAAATTCTGGCGCCGTCTGCCTCTACAACGCGATTGACGCATCGGGCGGGATATTCGGGGAACGCGGAATCTGGATTGAGCGGCTTGTGTGTCCAGTGGCAGGACGGACAGACGGCAAACATGGTGGTCTTTGCGTCAATCTTGAAAGATTGAAGAGCAACGTATAAGCTGGACGGTAACTGCTCGAGGACGTTCTTTTGCTTTGCATCATATTGCTCCGACTCGTCGGGACCTTGCTGCGAATGGAGCTTCATCGTCTCTTTGATTATCAACGTGACGAGTTTAATGATAAAATTGCAAGGTTTATCGGCGACACGAATGATGACGTGACAGATGAGGCCAAGTAGGATTAGCAGCTGGGCGATTACAGTCATGTCCTGCATAGGAGTATCCATAATATGAGCTGTGGATGCACAATTAGTACCCAGTCAATGAGCGAAAGGAAAGGAAAACTCACAAGAATCATGCACAAGTGGTGGTAGGATAGCGCCAATAGATGTAATCCTGGCATCTACAGCTTTCAATTCCCCTTCAAAATGTTTGATCTTTTCGTGCAGATCCCCAAGCGCAGCGTCAGCAGCGGCAGTTGACACCCTCTTGATATTTTCCAGCGCCGTTTTGGCCTTGTGAAAGATATCAGACGCCGTTTGCAATTGCTGGTGCATTTGGACCACCGAAGCCAGATCCGTTTCGTTATACTCGGGGGGAACAGTAAGAGCAGCCTCGGCGTCGCGAAGGTGCTTCTCAATGGCAGAGACAAGGTTGGTCGCCTTGCTATCACGCCAAGTGAACCCGGCTGGCGGGGATGCAGTCAAGAAAGCTGTGACACCACTGAAAGCAGCGTCCATGTCCACGTTCTCAGCATCGAGGGTAGGGATATGTACGTGGTTCTCCTGGAAGTCGTTCCGGGAGACGAAGAGCTTGGACGGCTGGCGAGCGAGATCAGGGCCATCGTCAGTGATGGTGAGGGCCGTTATATAGCTGGCGAGTTTCTGAATCTGCGGTGATTCGTTAGAACGAAGCAAGGGAAAGATGGATAGAGGAATGTACCTCTGCCTGATCGTGGTCAGGGGATTGCACAAGGGGACTGACGCTTGGGTGTGCGATGGTGAGAGTTGCGAGATGGCTCCCAAGTTGCTCGATCTGCACAAAGCCTTTCTTTAGAAGGGCGTACCACGAGACAAAAGATTACTGACCTCATCGTTCGTATGGTTTACAGGTTGGGTGGTATTTCGTTCCAGAAGACGGAGCTGTTCCTCGTGTATATCTTGCTCAGAGAGCAGTACTTTATGCGGAAGAGGACGGAGAGCGCAGTGACAGGTATAGTCCTTCTTCCTCGCCATCTCGACGGTGAAGCACCGAAGACACAGTAGAATCAGGAGAGAGCGTGTTTTCTTCTCAGCGCAAGCAACTGAGAAGACGCGGGCAAGAGGCTGTCATACGACTGCCTTTTAAATGCTGAAGCCATTGTACTGAGAACGGTAGTGGCTTTGTTGCAAATGCGATTAAATACAAGGAGGATTCGCTAGAGGCTCGCTTAGAGGGACAAGCGACCGGAATCTCCGCAAGGCACAAGGGCGACAATGCAGCAGACGAGGAAGAGGGAGCGAGAGAGCGCCAGGGGGATGCCGGAGTATACGGCGCGACAGAGACGCTCCACGACGTAGGCGTCGTGCAAGCGGTGACTGAGTCGCGATATCGGGAGTCGCATCAACACTGCCACAGCTTTCTCCCGCGGTCCGCGTCTCGCTTCCACCAAGTTCACCTTCTGCTGTACGACGCGTACGTCGTGCAGCAATGACTCCAGCTACCTAGTCTATGCTACGCCTACGTTGCATAGATGTCTTGCTCTTGCTCTAACTTCATAATTTACACCCGCCAATCAGCTTGGTGCTGCTCAATGCCTACGTTGTGCACATGCAGAGCTCGCAATTAACTATGGATCTTCCTCAGAATGCTCTTCGATACATATTATTCTTAAAGATGCAAAGTACGCTTTCGAAATTTCGGCTCAGTTACAAGTCTGACGATACTTCTACAGAACACTTTGGAGTTTGAATACATCAAGCTTGGCCTTCACAATAATCAACAGCCCAATTATTGTAACGCTCACCACTACATGCAGCAGGGTAAATGTGACTCCGGCGGTCTGAGGTTCTGAGATAGTTGACCTTTTCCTCCAGACCATGATGCAATTCTCTCCGGGACCCTGCGATCCAGCCGCGAAGATCATCGAAGCGCCGTCAATATGTGCCTCCTATGCTTTGTTAAATGCTGGGAGGGGATGCGGGAAGGGGACTCACCGTCACTGTTTGGACCCACTGCGAAGGGAACCGCAACTTATCGACTGGTGCCCCCATACGTCTTGGAAAAACGTAGACTACCCCACGGCTGCTTCCGGAAACGACACAAGATGCGTTTTCGCCGAAGCAGACCTGACGTGTGCGCGGCAGTACCCCGGGAGTCTCCTCGATCTTCCATGTTTTCATTCGTGCATCTAAATCCGCCTTGAAAAGCGCTGGTCCTTGATGCAGATCGTCGATGCAAAACATTCCTCGACGCTCATTAAAGTCGGCCGAGCCGCTGTTTCTCGTGTTAGCGCCAACATACGAGGGACCATGAATGCGACCTTACACCGGGCTCCCTAAATCCGACGCACTCAATACAGCTCCACTGCTGGGGTCGAGTTTCACCCTAGCAAATAACTCTTGGTCGTAGCCTATGGATGAAAAATGAGAACTCACAGTCTCCTTGTCGAGAATAACAAGATTTCTTGGCGCGTGAGCTCGCCGCTGAAAAAGATATCGATCGGCGTAATGCCGTCTACGACCATCTTGAAGACGCTAACCCCACGCATGTTACTATCCATATCAAGGACTTCAACCACACCCCTGCGCGTGCAGATTGCGAGGTGATTCGTAGACGGGTCGAATGCGAGGCCCATTATTTCACTTCGATGGTCGACGAAGATGGCCGGCATCTCTTTGAATTCCTGGTATTCTTTCACTAACAATACACGGGGCAGTAGGGTGCAGAACTCACGTTGGTGTTGGGGATTTGCATCCAACAGAAAACCCTTCCACTCTGGGTCCCGAAAACCAGTATCTCCCCCAGTAGATCTTCCCTTCGCGCCCAAATCATCGTAGTGGTCGCGCCGCGGTCGCTCGGGCCCGAAGGACGGTCTGGCAGCACGGTCTTCGTCCTGAGGTCGTATATGAACACACCGTTCGTGCCTGATCGTCGTGAGACATAGGAAGTGAAGCTCGAGTTGGAGACTATACGCACCGCCTGCGGCCAATAGTGACCCATCCTCTGTGACTTTGAGAGAGTTGATTGCGTGGTTGATACCGTTCAGGGTGAAGTGGGGCACATATTGGGTCTGGACTGGAGCAGTTGAAGATGAGGATGAGGACGAGCTCGAGGCGAACATTGGGTACAGCGTATTTGCGTGAACGGCAATGACGAGTAATACATATATCTCATCCTACATCATTTAGAAACAATAAGATGCCGCTTCCAATTGTCTGAAGCGGTTGCGCGTAGATCCATCAATCCTTCGGCCATGAGCATTCTGTGAGAACTCGGAACTTCGAGGTACCAGCAGCACAGTCCGTGAAACAATAATCTGCACTTGCCGAAAGGAGCATGGCGGCAGCTGACCGTGTTCGCGTTTGATGGCAAATTTGACGCGGTTCCACATCCCTCTTCGTCTTCTCGTTCATGCACGATGCCTACGTCGGACAGAACTTTCTTTCACGCTTACCCTGGCCTGTTATGCTTCAGAAAGGGCGCTCCAACTTTATCAAGTGGTTTGCGAGCACCAGCAAAGCTTCGCTCATACGGGGATGCACAGACACGCAAAGACAATAGAAATCGACAGGAGTGTGCCGGAATGATTGTTTCTGCGTTACTTATCTGCGCGTAGCTCGACTGCTTTTCGAGATTTTCGATGCCTGCTCTCACCCCTGTCGTTGCGCGCTTCCTCACGAATACGAAGGTGTTCCATGAAGACGACGTCTATCCTCCTCCTCTTCCTGTCCTGCTCAAGGACACGGATTTCCCTCTCCCCGTTTTCGAATCAGTCTACGCCAGCACGAACATTGTTCTTGATTTCGAATGCCCTGTACCTCGAATGCAGATGCCTGAGCGTACCTCCCGCCACGGGTCCCGCGCGAACACTCCTTATTCGTCGCGTCCACGCACCTCCCAACACGACCTTCGACACTCCTCCCCTCCCCAGATTCCCCTCCCAGAGCAAGCCAGTCACCAGTATCCTCCGTCGCCTGAGGCACCTCTCACTACTGCTACTCATCTGATGGTGGCCAGACCCAACGGAGCTCAGAAGGAATATGTGTTAAAACTTGCCGAGCATTTGTCACGCCGAAAGTACGACGAGATAAAGGTTGGGTCTTTATGCATCGTTCATTCTGCTGTACGCTAATGAGTTTTAGGCAGCTTTTGCAGTCGTTGCTCCTGACTTCTTGGACATGTCAGTCACCTTTACCAAGCAAGATCCGGGTGCGATGGATCACTTCAAAGCGAAGGTACGTTGTCTATGCTCTCTTCTCGCCGACAGGTCTGACTTGAATAGATGTACACCCAATTTCCAAACCTGTACTACTATGAACAAGATTGGGCTCTACAAGGATTCACTACTGATCTTCTGAAGAGGAAGAAGGATGCGATGCGTTCGCTGGAAAAGTCGACCTTGGGGGGACGCCAGTCGAGGGCCAAGAACGGGACGAAGAAGTGATATTATCGTATTTACGTAGTTCTATCTCTGTATACCCTATCATATCAATATAGCACTCTGTTCTCTCTATCCTGGTTTATCATCCCAATGTCACCGTGTTCTGTTGACGCAAGCCAAAATGAATACTCACTTCAGGCCAAGCTTGAGGGTTCTGTGGCGATGCACTTCCAAACTCGGACTGCGACCACGACTGACGCTGCACGATGCCTACGTCGTGAAGCGTCGAATCCCTCTCCTGGATGTACGGCGTATCCTCCAAGGTTCCAGTGTCCCTCTTCTGCGAACCAGCGCCGATTCCGAGTTAGCTGTGGTTCTCAGCCGGTTTTCAATCTCAGGCTCACAACATCTCTTGACTCTTCGACTTGCCACTCGAGAACGTAGCCCTCACTGGATCACAAATTCTCGAGCTGCACAATGCCTACGTTGTGCAGCACCGTCTTTTGGGTTTCGTTGCATAAAATTGTTTGCGGGGATATACAAGCGGTTTCTAAGTCCTGGACAATAAGCAGCGCCATCCGTCACATTATTGTTGTCGGCTTGTCTTAAAAACGAATCCAACCAAGGCTTTCGGACTCAGCATTCAATGACTACCAGTACTTCTCTCCCAGTCATCGTCCCTGCTACCGCCGCCATCGTCGCGCGTCACCTTACAAAGACGAAGGTCTTCCACGAAGACGACGTTTACCCTCCTCCTCTCCCGGTCTTGCTCAAGGACACAGACTTCCCTCTCCCAGTTTTTGAGCCACTCTACGCCAACACGACCCCCATCCTCGGCGGCGAATCCCCCTTGCGTCTTCCCCAGATCAATGCCAGCACTCCGTTCAATGGCATAGATCCTGTATCTGAAAAAAACTCCCTTCCTGAACTTCCTCAGAGGGCAAACACGCCTCGGAAGCTGCCCGAGCGCACTCCTCATCGGGTGGTCCGCATACACTCTCCTTATCCATTGCGCGCAAGCGGTTCTCGACAGATCACCCGTCGAGAATCCTCTCCCCTCAGTCCTCCTCCTGAGGAAACAGTTCATCATTATCCTCCGAGAGCTCCTCCGATAACCATTCCGCGGCCAACTCGTGTCCAGGAAAACTACACGACCTCCCTCGACGCTCATCTCTCTAAACCTATGCACGAAAAATTGAAGGTAAGTCGCGTCGTTGTTTCTTCGATCTGTAGCCTGATTGAGTTTCAAGGCAGCTTTCGATGATGCTGCACCAAACTTTCTCAATCTTTCTCGGTCTTTCACGGAGCAGGACTCGGGAGATATCGAGAAGTTCAAAGCAGAGGTCTTTCGCTTCTTGGTTTTCTGCCAGCGTCCATCTTCTGACCAATCAGCGTGCACAGATGCATAGAATTCATCCAGTTTTGAAACAGTTCGAGCAGGACTGGGCTTTTCAGGGCATCGTTACCAATTTACTCCGGAACCGCAAGGCCTCTCGCCACCGTGAGCAGGCGGCGGAACTTGCAGCGATCGCCAGTGGGAAAAAGATCAATGAGAGGACGAAGGCCCCGCGTAGGAGCGTAGTTTAACCACTTAGTATTGTGTCGATTGTTCAAAGTACCGAATTTCATTGCCTCTGTATGTCTTATTACATGTTTCGTTTGAAACTATCTTGCATTTTCGTTCGCGAGACGTCACAAAGCACGGTATTTGTGACAAGCGCCGTTGCGCACGATCACGGATCAGCATTAATCACTTCCCACACTAATGAGCGTGAGAGTCAGTGGCGATGAAGATCATCTGATCTTGAGCTCTTTCACCCGACCTTGTCCCAACCTTGTCCCGTCCCCCATGTTGACGGCGGTTCACGACGCCTACGTTGTGCAACCTTCGTGCCCAATTTTCCGTGATGTATGGCGCCTACGCTCTGCATCTTATCCTGCCACTCTAGATTCGACCGCAAACTACACCAGCAACTAGAAGTACTTGCGGAGATATCCACCCCGCCGCTAAGCGGTTTCCAAGTCTTAACAATAATGGCCTCGCCTAAGTCACATCCCGAACAATCCCGAGCTTGAGGACAATAGGCATCGACTCACCCCACTCCTCATCCGTTCCCGATTCCGCCTATGATATCGCCTTTCGTTCATCCTTGGCCTCCGCACAATTAGCTTCCCAATTATTGTCTCTACCCTTCTTTTAAATCCAAAGGTCGTCGCATATGCTCCAATTCCTTCATCCCCCGCACTCGCACTTCACCAAATCATGCCCAGCAGTCGTATCTTTACTCCTCCCCGCATGACTGTAAGTACCATCTTTGCCCTTATCTTACCGCCTGCCCAAATTCACCCAACGCAGGATATGTTAATTCCACTCTTTGGTCGTTTGTATTCGAAGGACGACACCGCACCCAGCATGATTCGTGTATCCACACGGTGCCCCGTTCGCAAACCCAAATGCCCCAGCGTCGAACCAGTACTCGGCTATTCCTTCCAACCCTTCGTTCATGACTTCCACATCACGGTCAAAGACGGCAAAAGGAGGCGACATTTCCGTGCATACTTCAAACGGCACAAAAAGTTACCTATCAATCCGCACCTCGCTATAGCCGGTCCCCTTCTCATCATGCGCGTCGATGCTCGGGGTAATGTGTTCACGAAGCTGTGGGGTCCCGGCGACTCCCAGATGGCTGATTTCGCGGCACGAAGGTCAGCGCTCTCATCTCAGACATTGTCGTCGTCTCAATTTCCCCTTCAGCATCCAAAACATCATCTCAAATTTCCAGGCTGGTGGCAGCCTTCGCCCGCACGTCGAGCTTAAGCGTACACATAGTAATTGAATTAATTTACCTGTGCATCTCGAACTACATACATATGCTCTCCAAACTTTATCTCAATGTACTCAGTTCGTTATAAAAAATGTATGAATTGTCAAAGCGTACATGATTGTGAATAACCGACTAGTACATCAAATTGCCGGCACAAGACAATAAGCAAATTATGCGAGAAGGAAAACAATAAGAAAGATTGTATAAAAGCAGAGCAGAGAGCGCCCTGTCTACCCACTGTTTCCAGCGCGTACTGCTCGAGGAAAGAGTCAAAACTTTACATTCTTGCTACGCCTGGCGTATTTCCCTCACCTCCTTGCTCTTCGAAACCTGCTTCTGTGAACTGGGCTTCTTCATTGCTTCATCGTGATACGGCTGTAAACAGTCAAAACTAAACATTCTTGTTACGCCCAGAGCGTTTCACTCACCTCCTCGTGCTTCACCCCATACATTATTTCTCCGCCTCGCTTGGCATCTGCGAACATCGACAATGCATGAAGACACACCCATGTCTTCATCGCCGACCGCCAGTCATGCACCCATGTCTTCGTCCCCGACCGCCAGTCACGCTTCTTCCACGCGCATCAACTTCGCTACGAATCCTCCCCAGATGTACCAGTTTTCCGCCCCTAGTACAAGACGAAACTCTGTCTCCTCGAGCCCTCAAAGACCCCAGGCACATTCATCTACGGCGCATCCGCCACGAACCCCGACGCGACGGCATATAGAGGATGGTTCAGCGGAAGACGCAGCACGCTATAAGGCCAAGCATTACTATGTGGGTCAAGAAACATACGAGGCCGTAGGTGGTTTTGCGAGATATTGAAACATTTGGATCTGACGGCCGACAGCAAATGGACGGTATGAGGCAAGAACTGGCCCAGATGAGAGAACTTCTCGAAAATACAATCCATCACAGCCGATCTCTGGAGGATCGTCTTCAGCGCGTAACTTCCGAGAATGCCGCTGTAACTTTTGAGAATGCCGCTCTGAGTCGACGACTCGTGGGGTATGAAGAGTGGACGCGCAACATCGGAGCGCCTGATAGCGAATATGGCAATGTAAGTGGTCTGCTCAAGTGGCTGAAACTCGCATTGAAACCGTTCAGGTGTACGACGCTGAGCAGGCCAGTGGTCAAGGCTCGCATCGAGAACAAGAGGTACCGATGGATCTTGTGAACCAAAACACTGCCGCACAGCAAGCCGCCGCTCAGTCCTCAACTTTGGCGACGGAGGGGAGGACGACAGGTACCGCTACTCGGGATACTGCTGCTGAACAGGAGATTTTGAAGCAGAGAAAACTCATAGTAAAGATTTTATATTTCTTTTACCCTGGAGCCGTTTTGACGAGGACGAATAGGAAGAGCAGAAGGCGGAGCTCGCTACGATGCGAGCACGAGAAGCGGCACTGAAAGCGACACAGGCGGCATCGGGCAGCGTACCGAAGAAGACGCATCGCCGGAAGAGAACACTGTTTACCGTAGGAACATCTTCGCATGCAGCACCTGCACCTGCAACTGGGCGCGACAGCGACGACGATACGATCGACGAGGACGAGGATGACGATGAGGCCGACAGCGTCGAGAAGCTGCTTCGTAAGGACCCAAAAGTACAGGTGCTAATCGCCAAGATTGTGTCGCAGATCATGAAGACTGCAGCCAAGGGCCGTTTGCGTCCAGGTCTAGGCGAAAATTCGATCGCGCGGAGACCTTCAGCACGCAGCCAAGCCATTGAGAAACAAAAAGTTCATATTTCGAAAAGACAGGACTTGATGTGGAAGGTACGTTGCTTAGCACAAGAAGAACCAAAACACTGACGAGTTTCTTTTAGGCTGTTATCCGGGATCTGTGGCGAAAACAATACGGGAGGAAAAGGGCGGTAGATTTTCATAATTATATTCCGGTTGACGTCGAAGAGGTCCAACTTTGCAATCAAGGAATCAAAGGACCTCTGCCGCAGGAATATGCATTGGATTTCTCAGAAGGCTACAATACATCGATATGGAATGCGACCATCATCCAAAAGCTAGCTGTGCGGGTGAAGGCGGCCCACGAGGATGACTGGCAGCTACCGGAAGTCTCGAACGACTACATCGCGGCACACCTTTACGGCCACTTGAAGAGGTCGCAGGAACAGTGGAAGCGGCGCCAGCCACGATTCTTGCCCGAGAAACAGGCACTCGAGACAGATTTAGAGGCGATCCTCCGTTGCAAGGACTCGAAACAGAGGGAGGCAGACAGAGCCGTCAGTCGGTCGTCTAAACAACAAGTGAGTCTTCGTCCTGCGAACTCCACAACATGAACTTACCGTGAGGTAGAAACTGACGCTCCGCAAAAACACTACCGCCGACCGACTTCTGCTCGCAACGCCAGGAACCGAGGAGCACTCTGATTTGGAGTACGACGATGAATTGCTGGATTACTTAGGGGTGGATGGCATGTCCTCAGAAGACGATGACACCTTGGTCGTGCCCGGGGGTGTGGTACCGTCAACTTGTTTCAGAGTGAAGAAGTGCATTTGGCGCGCAGAGCCAGTCACATATTCCATGAATGACATCGACCGCCACGCAGCGACACACAAGAGAAACAATAACAAGGGTGGAGCTAAGCGAGGGACGAGAGTGCGTGTGGAGGAACTAGGAAAGTCGGAAGCACCAGGCCGTTTGCCGCGAGCATTGTACGATGAAGACTGGTTGGCCTCCAAGGAGCGCGAGATCCCTCTGTGGGTTGAGCAGAGGCTTTGCATCAACGACAAAGCGATCTTTAAGCTGCGTAACCCGAAAGGGAAGGGCAGGGCCATTTAGATAGTCGAGCGAATGTCTGGTACATTTCGATTACAATACATGTCTTGAAGGCTGGTTGCAGACACATTTACCATGGTCAGGGAGGTCTCCGATTAGAAGCACTGGCTCGTATGTGCACGACGTATGCATCGTAAATCGCTGAGCGATTGGGCAAGATTCAAACGCGGGAATTGTATAAGATATTCGGTATACGACGTAGGCATCGTAACCGGAGGGTAGTCGTAAGAAGACGCGAGCACGAGAATAGGATGTAATTGAGATGCGCTACACAACGTATGCATTGTGAGCGCGAGGAAGTGGGAGGAAGAGTGACCAGCTGCAGCCGATCAATTATCGACACAGCCACATAATTGACGCGCTGCGGTCAAGTCCATCTTCTCTGCCTCCTACCACCTCCTACCACATCGCGCTGTTCGGTGCATCGCGCCGTCCAGAGCAAATTTGACTTTGCTATAATACATCAGCGCTGTTCGGTGCATTCTGCCGTTCAGAGCATCCTCATCCGACCGATCCCTACAAGCTATCTGTCTCTTACAAGTACTCTCCCTCGCCTGTTCGGTGCATACATCGCTCAGACCTCAGAAATTCTACCAAGCGCTTGCTTCTTTGTCGCCGCTACGCCACGATACGCTACGTTGAGCATCGACGTCCGCTCTCTCAGACACTTCAAGTACTGTTCTTCAAATAACCCGCTTCGATTCCTGTGAGTGATCATGTAGCATATCGTTCGTGCTTGATGCTGACAAGAGTGGTTTCAATAGCACATGTCGACGACGCATTCTCAGCCAACAGATGGTCCCTCGCCCACTATTCCAGTGAGTCTCCCGTTTGTAGCTGCGTATTGTAATCTAACATGCACTCACAGCTGTCTCACCCGCTACTCGGTCATGCCCGCATCGGGAACGATATTTGGTCCGTATATCATGGCGACCGCCGCCTTCTTCTCGATATGCCCGATCGCACAAAGGCACCGCCCCCCGAGTTCAACGAGGTTCGGAAGATGCGCTTCAACTTCTGGTCCCCCACGTATGTCTCCCCCAAAGCGCCGCAGCTCATGTTTATACCTGCGTGTTTCACCTGGTGTGGGAGGATTTTCGATGCCTTGAACTACCGACGCGAGACGTTTCCCATTTACGCCGACGGTGAAAAGTACCGTCTCCATCCACGTGTCGCCGAGCACTGGTATGAAATAGAGAGTTCGATGAGACGCATCATTCACGCGATGTGGACTCTCACTCCCCAAAATCCAGGCACTCAGGAAAGAGTGGAATATCCTTTTCCCCACCGCTTTGGCTATGAGAAAGCATTTTTCACAGAAGCTGCTGCTCGCACTGTCGCTCTGCGTTCCCGTCATGCATTTTTACCCCTCATTGGTGAACTATCCATGAGGTTCTGGTATCTCTCCGTCTTCTCGTCAACCCCGATCGACTGGCGAGAGAAAGTTTGTCAACGCGCGAGGGTGCATCCTCAATGGCTCGCCGATTTGGAAGCCTCAGTTGCCGGCGATATGGGCACACCTCGACTCGGTGGAATCATTGATTTTACAGTTCCTGCTGATACAAGATTTCCGCTGGATGAAGTGACCCTGCCTCGCACTTTCGACTGGTTGCTGGGGCAGATAATTGCAAGGGGAATGCCCATTCCCTTGTACATTCAATGGGGACCTCTTGAAACAACCTTTCACAAAATCGGAGCCACCGGTACCTCCTTCACCATCCCCGTTTTCGTGCCTCGCTCTCTCCAGAAATTAGGCTTCTTACCAGAGCCCTCGGAAATCGCTTATCTTCAGCGTATTCTAGGTTCTGTTGTTTTCAGTCGTTGGGAAGTCCGTCGTGGTACCCAGCCATTCGAACCCACATATCATAGTCTCAGAGATGCTGAGCCTTATGACCCATCGAAAGCGCCAATCACAACCCATGCCACCTCAACCATCGAGACTTCTGCGCCATTCCCTCCGGTCGAGCCAGGCAGCGGTCAGCGAACCGGTGAAACCATGACCGAATTTTTCAGCCGAAGGGAGAAGGAAAACGTGCACAGGGCAAGTAGAGAGACCCCTGAGCAGCTTCAGCGTCGCCAGCAGAAAGAAGCCAATGCGGCTCGCGGCGGGGCACCGGGGAAGAAAGGAGCTCGAGTTTACGTTTGGGAAAAATCCAACGGACATTTCATCCGCATGGCGGGAGGAAGGCAACGCTACGATGACATATGGGAGGAGTATGGCCCTCAACAGCGGCGGTACGACGGGTTTCGCGACGAATGGGATGTCTGCGAAGCTTTTGGCTCCCCTGCGGAGCAGGACGACGGCGATGAGCATGACAGCCAGGACGGTTTCGGGGCTCCTTTCACCCAAGAAGAAGATGATGGCGACGATGTCCCATCCCAACTGCTTCCTGAGCGACCAGAGCCGCTGGAGGAAGGCGAAATTACTGTGCCCAATGACCAGCCTGCATCTGGTGACGATCATGACAACCTCGAGTTCGATCGCATTGCCATCTCTTTCCGAGAGGCCGTGTATATGCGATATGGTTGCACAGTGGGCAAGAAAGAAATTCAAGTTCCTCAGGATCTTCCTATCCCTGCTCAGGAAATAGCGAAAAAGTTTCTCGGGAATCAGAATTTGTCTGTCGAGAAACCTGAATACCTCCAGAACTTCTGTGCCTTTCTTGGCTACCTCAAAGCCTCCAAACATCTTCCCGACATTCCCCCATCCCTGCTGGATTTTCATCAGTCAGAGCAGGATCTTTATTGTGACTGGGTCGTTCGGGTGCGTCGACAGACGCTGAATGGGAAACTTTGTTATGTGATCCAAGAAACCGGCAGGGAGGGCCTGTATGTCCTTGTTGAAAGTGCCACCACTGCGCTTGAAGTTGTACGTCAAGGATGGGGGCCTAGTATCAGCCACGTCGTCGAAAAACTCCTAGCCCGCAACATAAAATTCCTCTTCTGTTGTCAGTACAAGGAGATCACCAACACAGAACTACGGCACACTCGCAAGATGTACTCAGGACTTGGCTTCCGGCCTCACAATTATGTGCCCAGTCAACGCGATTATCAGTCGTATGTTGCCGTACGGGATCAGTTTCTGCGAACCCCTCGAGGTCGTGCCGCTAAACTCTGTGGCGGAATTGTGGGCCGCCTCGCCTGTACCGTCGTATCTGATGAGGAAGTTCAGCGCGGCCCCACGGATAGTGTGCTGACCGAAGGCGTCTGTTTATGGGATGGAGTTTCGCAATGGGCTTATTGGGACGATGAGCTGACCGACAAGGAAATTGACCTCATCTGTGGTGTCTATCACATCTCAACGGGTAAGCTGTTTTATTTTATTTCATGATTCAATACTGAGGTGTAACGCAGGCCAAACCGATTCTACGGCACTATCTGGGCAACAAACGACCGCAAGGTCTTGGTGGCCTCGACCGTCGGCGATGGCGAATTCTGGTCTCAATGTTGGATGGTGGACACCTATGTGTGAGCAATGGTTCCAGCGGCGGCTCGCGAGTCTGGAGGCCCCGCAACCCGCCAACCTCGTCACACATGGCGCATGGAAGCACAATTTGAAGCTTGAGAGGAGATGTCCACCATTGGCCGAGGCAGCTGAGCGAGTTGCGGCGCAGATATTGGAGACGATGCGGCCATGATTTTTTTATACTGTATATATATCAAATAGTTGAACTTTGTAGTACTGAGCTGTATCTTACGCAAAAGCCAATGTTGTATATAATTTTATTCTGAAGAAAAAAAAACTGTGTGACTTCCAATTTAGGCTAGCTTACATAATAATTCTGAGTCTTTCCTCCTGCGGTCTTGCTCGAGGTCACACAATGCCTACGTTGTGGACCTCAGCAGGAACACAGAAACCTTTCATACTGCTGTACGATGCATGCGTCGTGCTAGCTTGACCTTCCTCCACTTCACTCTCGGCTGGTGCTCGAGATTACTCTGCGAAAAGTAATCAGGGTCGAAACCCAAGCTCGTGAAACCAATTCTCTCTTCTACTATATGCAGCATATGTTGCGCTTGAAGTATGTCTACCCCTCATACAGTAGACGAAATGCTCAACACATCTCACAGGGTTCGCTGTTTCACTCGGGATCCTCCAAGCATCGTTTTGGTGCCATACCTACAAAGCTTCGACTGTCCAAAATATTGAAGTAGGCTGACTATCGGCCATTTTGATTGGAACCCCCTAGTTCCAGGTTTGTATTTTCGCGTTTTCAAAGATTCTTACACTGATACTTGGCTTGACCGCGACAAGGCGCTGAACTGTATTGACGGTGAAGTCGATGCCGAGGGCAACGCGCCCTACTAGGATCGTACGTCTCCTCCCTGTTAGTACTGTATTAGACTGTATTCCCGTTGATTATCCCTCGGCAGTCTACGAGATGCCATGATATGTCCGAGCCATATCTTGCCGGCCAGCTTCTCAAATTTTAGAAAACCGCGCGAGAAGGGTTGCGAGTTGCGAAAGAAGCTGAATCTCACTGTCAAGGTAATGCCATATATCTTCATGCAGTCACAATCTTGACCTTTTGCAGCGCTCCGGCTACTTCCTCGGCGTAGTCGACCACTGCGGCGTATTGAAAGAAGGCGAAGTATATATCAATATACCTACTAGAGGCGGCCCACAAGTTAGAACAGCCGCACTCATGCGGAATCCGACACACGATCCAGATGGTGATTATGGATCTGGCTGATTTCGCAGTGTTTGAACTCACAGTTATAGGTGTTCGCGTTCTCGAAGCCGTCAATCGACCCGAGCTCAAGCATTTAACGAATTACATCGGTGAGATCATTCTCGACATGTATCCTGTCGCTGAGACGGTTTATGTGTCCAGTCTTCGCTGCTACTGGTGCTCGCAGTGAGCCGGACCGCATGCGTGGCGGGTAAGCGTTCATCGACTTGCGAAATTATGACAATCCTAATTCTTGTCTAAGTGACCTCGACGGGGACACGTTCTTCGCTGTGTTCGACCCGTTGCTCATCCCCAAACCTCGACACCCTCCAAAGCCAGTGGCGCCCTCAAAACAGCCCCGGACGCGTAGCAAGACGATCACCATCGGCGACTGTACGCAGACCGTTTCAGCACCAGGCCGACCAAGAAATTCGGACATGTGCACTACTGCTATCGAGATCCCTGTCACTATGCGGTGCAACCTTCTTCTTGGGTCGTTGTCGAACGAATGGACGTCTCTAGAAAATACCTGAAGACAAATGGGCGGCAGTGGTTGAGGAGGCGGAGGCTTTTATGTTGGTACAACTGTGCATTCCGAAATGCCACTGAAATCGACACAAAGAAGTGAGTGTTTTCTTTAGCTGATTCGTTCTGTCTCTGACGATCTCGTAGAGCTTCAGGAGAATGACAGAGTATCTGCTCAAAGTTTCTACGTGGTATCTAAGCCCTTTTCTGGGTCCCATAGATTGCGTTTCAATCAATCCGGCGCTCAGGTGTGTCACGGCTAGAGAACGGCAAGCAGTCTTTTGCGTGGCTCTGGGCCGACGACTCAACGCCATAACAGCTTGTATGTACTTCGTTTGTCTTGCTTGTCTCAGATCCTTGACGCCTTTGCAGTGAGCTGTGGCCCAAACTCAAGCACTCCCTTCCCGCGATATCCCTGTACAAGCGAATCAGACGGCGTTCGGACCTTGAAACGGACGACCAGGATGTGGACAGCGATAAGGTCAAAGCCATTGTCCGAGAGAGCGTCTATGGCCTCCGCTGTCACTCGACTCCGTATCAATACCACTCGTCCAACCCGGCGACTTGTGAGAGACAACTCGGATGATACCTTGGTCGCCGAGCCGCAGATGCTTGGAACCGCCTTGCATTCCTCCGCGTACTCGCAAATTGCAAGGGCACACTCACGACTGCCTGCTTCAGCCCCACAAAGCGCGTGTCCGTTGCCTCCGGTAAGAAGGAGAAGGCACCTTTCGCGTGCTGAACGGAGCTACAGCCCTATGAGCGCCACATCCCTCACCAATCAGCCTACCTCTTGCCAGCATCGGCGTAACCTGCGTCGTTTACGACATTCTCTGGCTTTGCTTCTGCCTCGAGCGAGGACGCGCCAGCGGCGCCGGCTGATCCTCCCCGTCCTTTTCCTCGTCGAGGTTCTGAGAGGATGTAGGTCGGAGTGGAGACCTTGAGCATCATTGCGTCGCGTCAACAGCGAGTGTTCAAGGAGGTATCGAGAGTACGAAAGTCTGTGTGGATGGATTGAGCGTCGATTTCGGTGCGGCGGCGGCAGGGTCAGAGGCCAGGATGAATGTTGGAATGTACGAACGGGGGCTTTGGTCCTCACTCCTTGTCGTTGATAGTCGGAGACAATGCTACTTTGAGACTGTTTGGGACTGAAAGGGGATATATCTTCGAGATTGGATCGAGCTGGAGTGCGTCTAGAGACGAGCCTGATACGCTGAGCAAAGGCGCCATGGGAGGCGCGACACATCTGAATTCGGGCTATTTCTTGAACGGTGGGTGGAGGGGCGGATGGCGGAGTTGGTGTAGGAGTAGCCGCGGAAGCGCTACCGACGTTACTACACTGCAAATCGAGGTCCATCTTCTGCTGCTTTGTTTTCTCGTCAGCCCCATCTCACCGCATCTATCAAAGCCAAACAGACCCCTTGGATGATTACAATGCGAATTATGCGAAAACGCCGCGTTGGTCGAGCGTTAGCGGGCGTCGTACGTCAAGGTCGGGGCGGGGATGTGCGTCGGCGTTGACGTTAGAGGAGCAAGAAGAGTCGGAAGTGGTGATGCATGACGAGTTGGTCGGGGTGGATGCGTTTTGCGGGGAGGGGGATAGATGGTGAACAGCGCATACGTCGTGGTCGGCGAGCAACTGAAGGCCTTCCCTTCGTCAACGCGCCTCCGCACCCCGTCCGCCGCCCATCATCATCGTGCGGACCGTCGTCCGAACCGCGTCCTAGATTCAAACTAAGTTTGTCAATTTTCCAAGGCAGAGAACGGAAGCATGTGCTTACCTGTGTGTACAGAAACAACGCGTGAAGTGGCGCCGCCAACGCCTGCGGGAAAGTCAGCGAGAGATATGAGGTCAAAGGTGAGTCGACCGCTGACCTCGTTGGCGCCCTACCGACGACATCTTGCCCTCGTCCAGGCACCGCCGCCCCCGCCGCCCTCATTCGGTTCGCGTCGTACATGTCACCGGGTTGTGTCTAGTCCACGATCATAGTGTTCATCGTGAAATCGATAGAGGAAGAGGGGGAGGAAAAGGAAGAGGAGGTAGGAGAGGGTCGAGTCGAGGAATGAGTCGTGCATGCGCGTTGTGGGACAAGGGCGAAGAAGGGGCCGCGGCGTCCGTCGCGCCGGCGATCGAGCGACGGCGGCTGGGGTTTGTAGTTCGAAGAGAGGAGAGGATGTACGCTAGAGAAGACGGGGGTGTCGTCGACAGGGTGCAGGGGTCGGGGAGAAGGTCGACGCACCTTAATCCCTCTGTCCGAGGCGTATCCTTGGTGCGGGCAGCTTGAAGAGGGTGCAGCAGCCGATGCGTTGGTGGTTGAAGGTGGTAGCGGGCGGGTATGGGAGGAGAACAAGAGGGGAGTCAGTCGTTCGGGTCAAAAGCTGGCGGTGAATCGTTTCGTTTGGTCTTGATTGTTGTCATCAGCAATCTCTCTTTCTCTCCATCTACTCTCATTCCTTTCTCCCGTTCTCTCGTGTTACCCTCAGCTGAGTAGGTATCAATTCTATTTACAAAACTTCTGCATTACCATGAAATAACGAAGTTTCAGATTCACGCAATTTCGAATGCTACAATCGTTCTCCGCTGCTTTTCTCGGGATTGCCCCGCGTATCCCCGCTGCGTACGCCTGGCTATCGTGTCTTTCCAGCGTTCTAATCTCACCTCAGACGCACTGTTTCAACGTTCCAAACGCTTAAAGCGAACTTCAATAAGATTCGAACGCCAAACGACGGCCCAGGCTCTATTTTCAATGTAGCACTCGTCAAACGAGCCGATATCGTCCGTTTTAAGAACTCGGACCGCCACCTTGAAAGCACAGGACACCTGTTGGCCGCGACGTCCATGAAGGTGGGGTACACGAAGGACCTATCACGACATCTGAGAACCTACGAGTCATGCACACGAAGCGGTAGTTTCACTCTACTTTGGATGGGTTATTATCAGGTGGATCGACGCATCTTCGACGGTACGACATTCTTCTTTTTTCGTTTCTTTGTTAATGCTGACACAGAGGCCTACCTCCACCATGCCTTGGAACACTTCAATCTACCGTGCGTCCCTTTCAAGTGCGAATGCGGGACGATGCACCGCAAATTTCATCGATTTCCGGGCATGACACACTGGGACCAAATCATGACGGGTGGGCTCAAGTCCCTGGGAGCCAGAACCTCCAAGATCTGGCTTCCCCCGAGTTCTTCGCGTCTTTCGCCGGAGGTGCGCGATGCGTACGAAACCATTTGCAAGTCGTGAGCGAGCCCGTTGCGCGTAATGTAATGCTCGCCTTTGTTTTCTTGATTGACCGCTAGATTTCACTGTAACTACTATATCTTCTACTTACTTGCTTACTCCCTTTGTACTTAGTTCGTTCAGACTCATACTACATAGTACTAGGCGTATTATATGCGTACCAATTCGACTGCCTCTGAATGTTATTAATGATTCTCTAATTGTGTTATAATAAATTGATTTAAGTCAAATAAACTAGCTACAGCTGGGCGGTATGTCACGCTGCAGCTCAGCTGTAGCCGAGCTGCAGCTGAGTTCCGGACGACCCAAAACAATAAATTTTGGAAACCGTTTTGGGAACGACCAAAACGGTTGCCGAAACTTATTGTTTTCGGGCCCCCGAAACCGTTGCCAAAACTTTTAGTTTTAGCAACCATTCCGGGGGCCCCAAAACAATAAGTTTTGGCGCTCCCGAAACCCCTCCCAAAACTAAAAGTTTTGGAAAGCATTTAGGTGCGTCTTATTGTTTTCCTTTCGGACTTTCGGAAACCGTTGCCGAAACTTGATGTTTTGGCAACGGTTTTTGTTGGTCCTTTACTTAACGTTTTTGTATCAGTTTAGGCCCTACTTACTTCGTTGCCAAAATTTTAAGTTTTTCTTTCACTTTAGGACGATCCTAAACTTCGGTTTTTGCCGAGTGTGAATCGGTGAGCGCTTCACTGGAGTCTGGGCTTGCTTCACCTGACTTACGAGTCGATTGTAGCGGCCCTATAGTACTCGTATGACTGTCACTCTCGTCTGCTGCCGGTTCTCCACTGATTCGTCGGACGCAGACAATCGATGAGGCTGAGCCGCTGAGGTGCGAAATATTCTTCATTTGTACGAATCATAGGGTTGCTCATGCTGCGATGTTTAGTACTTGTTGGATCAAATGGTATGTGAAGCTTCTGTGCATTACTATGTCGAGCTTGACACCTCGATTCGACAGCCACCTCCCTCGGCGGATGACGACGAATTGGTGAAGAAACTTCGGCAACGGCTTAGAGATCTTCTAGCCGAGCTTCGTGCTGGTGCGGACGGTAATACGCAGGCTAAACAGTCTTAGAATCATCTACGCTGTGACTATTAAGCGTCCAAAGATTTTCTGCCGGTGAGTTTGCGAATGAGTTAGATTGTTTTTACTACCTCTTTAACAGCTTTCCCTTGCCAGAACTTTTCCCGTCATTCTACGGGCCATCCTTGAAGCTACTATGTCGAATGCCAGCTCTTCTGACTCGGGCAAACCAATTCGCCGGGCCTAGACCCCACGAGCCACCAGCAAGGAGTATCTTCCAGTTCAATCTAGGTTATTCGAGTCGCTGAATCCCAGCATAAGCCAAGGCATCCTGTCTCCTTCAGAGATATATAAGCAATGCTTCAAGTAATATCTCACCGATTATCTTCCTCCACGAGCACTCTAAATCCTCGCCAATGACTCAGGATTATTCCAACGAAACCCACTCCACCTGCGACTGTCGCCCCAAGGACGTCGGCATCCTCGCAATGGACATGTACTTCCCTCTCCGCGTGCGCAATTCATACTTATTCATTCCAAATCACTTGTATTTACCGCATTCTCCTTGGCAGTGCGTCTCCGAATCGGACTTGGAGTCCTACTCACACGCCTCGCGCGGGAAATACACCATCGGTCTGGGACAGGAATACATGGCGTTTGCGGACGATAGGGAAGATACCGCTTCTTTCGCTTTGAACGGTGCGCACATCCAATTCGACTCAAAAATCAATTCTAATCCCGTATCATGTACTGCTGACTCCCTGTAACCCAGCCGTATCCTCCCTCCTCACGAAATACACCATCGACCCCAGCACCATCGGCCGCATCGACGTCGGCACCGAATCACTGCTAGACAAATCAAAGTCCATCAAGACGACGCTCATGGATCTCTTCACACCGTCAAATAACACCGACATCGAAGGCGTCGACTCGATCAACGCGTGCTACGGCTCTACCGCCGCGCTCTTCAACGCCATCAACTGGATCGAGTCGCGCTCCTGGGACGGGCGCAACGCCATAGTCGTCGCGGTGGACATCGCTGTGTACAAAGAGGGAAATGCGCGGCCTGTTGGGGGCGCGGGGGCGGTGGCGATGTTGGTTGGGCCCGGGGCGGGGGTTGTTTTTGAACGTGCGTTTGTCCGTGTGTGGTCTCAAATCATAGCGAGACTAACAAAGGAAAAATTTGAAACCCGATCAGCTGTGCATGGGACGTACATGGCCGACACCTACGACTTCTATAAACCCGAGATGGCGTCGGAATACCCTGAGGTGGATGGCCCGGAGTCGATTACGACGTACCTACATGCGTTGGACGAATCGTACAAGGCGTTCAAAGCGAAGACAGCTAAAGCCAAGGCCATAAAACGACGGAAGATTCACGATAATATTAATACACCCACCGAAGCGATACCCCCACCCCCTTTCTCGCTCGAAGACCTCGACTACGCGCTCTTCCACAGCCCCTACAACAAGCTCGTGGAGAAAGCGCACGCGCGGCTGCTGTACCACGACTTCCTCGCCTCCCCCGCGTCCCCGCAATTCGCAGGCATCCCCTCCGCCCTCCGCGAAACCCTCCTCACCCCCACCACCCTCTCCCCCACAAACAACGCCAAATCCACCTCACACCTCTTCCTCACCCTCCCCCACACCCAATCCAGCTTCCAAACCAAGGTCGCGCCAACACTCCTCTGCTCCAAACGCCTCGGGAACATGTACACCGCGTCCCTCTACGCGTGTCTCGCGTCCTTGATTGCGAGTGTGCCTGGGAGGGAGTTGGCGGGGAAGAGGGCGGGGATGTATGCGTTTGGCGGGGGGTGCGCGGGGAGCTTTTTTGTGGTGAGGTTTAAGGGGGATACGGAGGAGATGAGTTGGCGCATGGGGTTGGTTGGGAGGCTTGGAGAGGGGATGAGGGTTGTAGGGTGTGAGGAGTTTGAGCAGGCGCTTGAGGTGGGTGTTTTGTTTTGTTTCGTTTTTGTTTTTGTTGTTCTTGTAGGGTTGAGTGCATGCTTTCTGATGACGATGATTCTGTGTAGATGCGAGAGCGGAATCACGGCAAGGCAGGCATCGAGCCGGAGGGGTCTTTGGAGAATATTAGGCCGGGGGCGTTCTATTTGGCGGGGATCGATGAGAAGTATAGGAGGAAGTATTTGAGGAAGGCGGGTGAAGAGCGGGATGCAGATTCGACAAAGCTGCTTTGAAGATAAGTATGGTGGTTCGTAGAAGAAGAATAATGCTGTAAAATGTAATATAATGACCATTCGCAAACCCATCGAAAGAAAGGATCGTTTGGGATGTGGCAGCGCAAATCTTACATGCATGGACACTTCTATTGAAAGACTGTTTGACCTCCAATGCACCAGCGCGAACGATGGGCGTACTCGAAAATCAAGAAACACCGAGCGCAGCCACTTAAATCATTCAGGACTCGACGCAACAAAACACATTATGTAGACGCCCCCATATGCACTCAAACAATACATACGAACAAACGGATGAAGATTCGAAGAACGACACCCATCACCCCACCACCGACACCGGCACCCCCATATTCTCCTTTAGATCCTCCTTCTCCTTCCGGCTCCCCCTCCTCGCCAAGCCCACATTCCCATTCGCAGTCACATCCCCAAACCCAAACTCATTCCCACCTCGGCTCTCCCGCTTCCCCGACCCCGATCCACAGCCTAAGCGCGCGCGTATCTTCGTGTCGCTTGGAGAAGTCGATGCAAGAGTCGAGGTCACAGTCGAGGTGGTTGGATGAGAAGTCGAGTCTGGAGGAGAAGTCGACGCGTTTGAATTTGAAGCAGTCGAGTTTGGTATCGAACTTGAAGCAAGACAAGTCGAACCATTCATATGAGCCATCGAAGTTGCAGTCGAAGTCGACGAAGCTGAAGCCCACACAGCAGACAAACTCGTAGTCGAAGTCAAATCCGCCAGAGTCGAAATCTCCTTCTTCTTCATCCCGCTCCTCGCCGCCGACTGCCGCACATGCCCGACCTCTCGCGCGCCATGCCCAGCGTTGTTATTATAGAGCGCGAGATTTTTGAAGACACTGGCTGGTACTCGTCTAGGGTGCGCATCGCCGGCGTCGGCTTCCATGCACTGGGTCTTCTTGGGGGTGAAGGAGGGCCAAGTAGGATTGATAGGAGTAGAACTGTCGTCGTCGTCGTAGGAAGAGCCAACAGCCAAAGACGCAGAAGAAGTCGATTCAAGGTCGGGAATCTGAATCACGGGGATATCCGATCGAGTATTGAGATACGGAGACGACGCAGGAGGGAAGGACGCCGGGCGTTCGAGCGGCGTGTGCGTGTGATGCGTCTTCTGTCTTTGCTGGTGCTGCATGATCTTCGGCAAACGCTTGATGCTCGCCTTCGCTTCCACAACCTCGCCGCAGAAACTAACACTAACACAGAAACGCAACGGCGTCGGCCCAAGAACCCTAGCGCACATCCTCCGCTTATGGCGATTCGCGTATAGACGTGGAGCGTTGATGTGTTGGAGGTGGGGTGCGCTTTTGGTGTATTGTATGACGGTAGTACCGGGGTACAGCGGGCGGTATTTTCCAGGGGAGGCGAAAGCGAAGGGAGCGTGCGCGAAGAACGCGGTGACGGTGCCATAGTGCGCGCTGAGGAGACTTGGGGCGGGGAGTCTTGCGTTAGGGAGGGTGTACAGCGAGGAGGGAGGGTGGTAGAGGAGAGAGTCTTTCGGCGTTGCGGACTGTTAATTGAATTTACATAAGAGACCGCGATGAATAAAAAGATGATGATGACACACCTCCTCGGCACATTCTACACCTCGCCGGGCGCGTAGCATCTCCAGAATCTTCGCCAGACCAGCCAGGACAATAATACAGCCGAAGACGATGCAGAGACAGACGAGCGTGGCTTTGAGCTGGGTTGAGGACGTGGCGGTCATTATGTCGCGTCTTGTAACATGAGCGGAATTTGGGATTGGAGGGAGATTGTGGGTGGAGGGCATGGTGGGGATGCCAGCGTGTGGATACAGTAAAAGAGCGGAGGGTTCAACGAGCGTGGGGTACGACGAGGAGGTGTAGATGATGAAGGGAGAGAGGAAGAGAGGTTGTGTATGTATGTGTTTCACTGGGCTGGTGATGAGTCGGCATCTTCCGAACACTCGTGTTCCTTCAATGCCGAAAGAGGCCGAAACTCGACTTCTCCTGAATTTATGGACCTAATCCCGTGGAACGGCAGCCTTTCATTTTTTACTGGGCCTTAGCTGGAGAATACACTGGCACTAGGAATGCATTAAGTTGAGTTGAGGTTCGCGTTGGAGGCGGGGTGAATGCATTGTCATCAAATTGTCATTGGGGTGAAGTTTGAAGTTGGATAGGAGGTTTCGGGTGTCCCATTGCGGGGGATCGGGATGCAGCCAGAAAAAAAATCGAGTGAACGCACCGTACCCATGGTAAGTGAGCGGCAGTTTGGGTTCGGGTTCAGGTTCGCCTTGGCTGAGTCTTGGGCTTTTGAATTCGTACTCGACGCTGGGTGCTCGAGGATCTGAATTCGGACGACGGTGCCCATGAGACTGACTAGTATTCAAATTACTTACATGAGATCAAGTTTGAGTTTTTCTTTGAATTTCTTTCTTTTGGGTTGAATTATCGAGCACGGGCCGAGGATCAATAGAATTCAATCACAGCATAATTGAGTGAGCGATAATTGTGCCATTACCAACTTCCACTGGTACTACTGAGCTTACTTCCAATACGATCTTTTCAGGGATCTACCAATGAAACGAAACGAAACAACTCGGGCCGACCGAGATATCGATATGATCGAGCAGAGTGAATGCGGCTGTTGATGTTGTGTTTCAAGGGAGACAGGAAGAATGGGATTTGGAAAGTCCGCCAAAATGTTCGGCATCACGTCTGGCGGCGGCGATCGGCACAGTATGTGACGTGATCGATAGTTGTCAGACAACGTATGTAAACAAATACGACGCGTCGAGAATATGAATCCTTCTGGCCTGTTTCGACGCGACATACGGCCTCTCAAGCGCGTATTCTACCAGGTAAATATATCTATAATGGCTTTATCGTTATCCTTGGGCTAACAGCCCTCAAAATATCCCAAGAAACGACCTTTACTACATTCGGCTATTGTCTTACGGTCTGACAATATTATGTACATGCATCCACACATGTAAAAATAAACCAGCTGCTACTTCTACCGTCTTGGTCAACATTTCAACCAGTTGTGGACTGGGCGAGGTAAGGAAATGGCATAAATTGTCGTGTACACCTCGATTTGGGACGTTGTACCTGATTTTTCCGCAGCGCCTGCAGATTATAGAGGCAAAACAGGCACTTGGAGCACATGTACTTATGCCCTCAAATGCTTGAGGAGCCCGCAAAAAACACAGAAAACAAGGTAATTCGGCCTTTCGGCATACATCGGAATATTCCGATCAATGTCTGGCCGACTCCCGGCCAGACGTGATCCCGGACATTTGATGCCAGACTTTCCATTTCCCATTTGTTCTCAAGGGAGAACCTTTGGGAATATCTAGACTTGTTCACAGCGACCTATCTGGAGCTCGTTTCGACTTCATATCGTTTCCAAATCCATCGTCGGAATTGCACGACAAATGAATGTCTCTTTCATTTGGCATCGAGAGCTGTTTCCGGCGTCGCCATTGTTGATTCACGCCTAGGCCTGGGTTCTACTTAATTATAAGCAAACAAAGGTTCGTTCCAGCCCGCTTCGGAAGGTTGTCAAAGACATATGACGAGCTTCGGTTGAAAAAGGGCTGAAGAAAAAGTCTGCAATTATTATAAGTAGTTGTTTCGGAACTCGGCTTCATGAAGAATGGGTGCTTTGATAGAAGTAGTTGAACGTCGAAGAACTTAAACGGTGTAAAAAATTTGGGAATTCCCGAACTATGCATCCGCCGGGATTCGAACCCGTACTGCCATACACTCCGCAAAATTGAAACTTACTGTCTAACCAGTATACTTTGCAGTAAACAATGTATACAGTTTAGCCAGAAAGCAATCCAGAAAGTAATGTATTCTGTAAAACAGAAAACGTACCTGTAAGCAAAGCTATCTGTAAAAGATTCTGTTAATCAGTAAATAAAGCTTTCGGCGCCGCCAGTAAGTGATCCAGTAAGTACTGTATTCTGGATCACTTTCGGCATCCCAGTAAACAATAAGAACTGGGGTGCCGAAAGTGATCCAGAATACAATAGAAACTGGATCGCTTTCTGTGCACCAGTAAGTAATGCTTTCTGGCGCACAGAAAGCGGCCCAGTAAACAATAGTTACGGGCCACACAGAAAGCGCACCCGTAAGCTATTGTTTCTGGGAGCGCAGAAAGCGGAACAGTAACGTGCTGCAGCACGCCGGCCGCACATACCATCAAAATATACAATATTTGAAGAAACGAGATGTTAGGCGTGGATTTGAATTATAACGAAGCGGTAAGTAATATACAACGAGTATACCGTTAGAACAAAGTAATGTACGGTACGATAAAGTCCAAAATTCTACAATTTAAACGAATATATCGGCGAAAGAAGACTTCAGTTTTCTCCTAAACAAGAATGAGATGGTGAGCCCGGATAAAAGAAGGCGAAATACCTTTGAATAGACTCCCCGACTGACCTCAGAACCCGCTCTACGACTTCATTGAGTTGCGCGACCCCGCCAATGGAAGAGTATTCAAAATACTCCCGATGGAAGACGAAGCATCCTGGGCATTCGCAGACCACCCGGATGGCGCCAGATTGAAGAAGATTGAGGTGTATGAGACGTTCTTTTGAAAAAAACGAAGTCAATCACGAATTAGCCAAGACCGATCGACTTACCTGCGATATATCGACGTTCGACGCGGAAGGCGTAGAGCCAGACGTGAGTTTGGCCGACGTCGCAACAATGATATTCGCCTCGACGTCGCGAAAGATTGTTTGTATGACCCAATTTGAGCTTTGCTTTGGCGGACAGTTCATCGGCATTGGCGCACCAAGATGCGTCAACGCTTGGCGAGAGGCGATTAGTCTTTCAGCCACCTCAGTCTTGTTGAAAGAACATTGCGTATTTCGTGGCAGCAAAGATTTGGCAAAGATATCCTCCAAGAATGAACAAGTAAAGTATCACTGAACCTACTACTCCAAAAGAGTCGGTTTTCGACTCACAAGATCATTTAGCGAGTGGGGTCTTTGAGACCAGTCTTTTGGAGACGGCTCGGCGGACTCTTCCCGGCGCATTAGGCCTTAGGAAATATGACTCAGAAAATTCCTAAACACAAACCTCCGACTGCGGTTCGATTTGCCCAGTGCTGCGGTTCAAAATGTTCGGCATCATGCGGCCATAATGAATCCAATCGATCAATGCCGCGGAATCCAATCGATCAATGCCGCGTCAACACGGCCTTCTGACCAACTTCTGACTTCGCACACAGTACACTCGCATGACCGTGGCAGAACCCGCTCAGCTTTCGACTTCTCCTGGTGTGAAGGACTGTCTGCGCGCCAGTATTCTGCGGGTGAGGTCATCATTGCCCAACGGCGGCACCATTTGATGTCAAAGCGAAGCACACCAAATTCTTCCGTTCACCCCTTCCTGTTGGGTTTCGAAATATGTGGACCGGGTTCCAGCTTCATCCCATAATACCCGTCACAGCCTTGAGCCAAGTGAGTCTCAATGCAGTCTCCATGAAAGCTCGCTTCCCCTCTTGAGATCCGAGTCGGTATAAGAGCATTGAGAGACATGATGGTGCCATCGCACGTATAATTCAAGAGGCATGTGGTTCAAGCTTCGAATTCGGAATAACGAAGAAGTCTAATTCGAAGCATAAATAACTTACCTATGAATCACCGATCCGAGATATCAAGTTGTTCTTCCCTCCCGACAATTACCTTGGGAGCAGATTCCACATACATAGTGGCGTGAATAAAGATACTCACGATTCTCAAACAAAAAATCTTGCGTGTTTATCTCAAGTTTATCTCGTTTTTTGAGTGAATTTCTTGACTGCGGTTCAACTTGCCCGCTATAGTTGAAAAACCTTCGGCATGACGCGGCCATCGATCACTCGATCGATCAGTACACGGGCAAACACGGCCTTTCGTCTCCTCCCTCCCACTTCGCACACCCCCCCTGACCGGTACCGTCACCGAGGCCGTTCAACGTCGAGCTTTTATTGGCGCTATGGGTTACCCTGGGCTAGGCGTATCGGGACCAGACCCCCGCTTTAGCTCTGAGTTTCGACGTCCGAGTCCTGGACTGAGGCATCCGATTCTTGGTCGGACTACATCTCTGTGAGGATACCGTAACGCGGCCCAAAACGCTGGAGAATACTGCGGGCAACATATCTTGGAGAAACGAAGCACACGACTGTATCAGTCTGGACAGGCACAGAATTTAGAAGTATCATTCTATTTTCACACTGAGGACCTTCTGAAGTGGGGCAGTTATCGAGGTAAGTATCATAACTAGCCCAGCATTTGGAGTGGAACTGTTCCGGATGGGAGTCGAGCTGAATCTCAGGTGAATATGCAAATAAGCTCAGGATAGCTCTTTTCTAACGAGTTTCAAAGATCTTTTCCCGAGACGAGAGCTCAATGGCCGACATTCCTTCCAATCCCATCCAGACATCGGAGATTATCGCCCTCCATGACTTAAACATATCCAAATCCATCTACCCGCTGCATGTGGCTCGCGCGGCGGGAACTTATCGTGGCATCCGTATGTCTGAATTTAGCAGCGAGTGGCTCCATTCAGGCTTATCGGTGTCGGTGTAGCAGACGAAGGGGAGAAGATCGGAATCTCCGAACTGACAGACAGAGATGGGTATGGACTATCATATTTTGGGCCCTCGGGATTCATCCCCAGCTGGCGGAAAGGGAAGAGATAGATATAACAGAGCGGCGTATCGGGGTTTCGCTTTTTTCTTATCGCCCACCCCTGGTCGACCCACCACGCAGTCTTTCTACTTGCTGTGAACTCAAGCATCTGACATGGAGAAAGACGTAGCGGTGCTGGAGAAAGACAAGGCGTCGACGCACTCCGCGTCGTCTATCATTGACGAGAAGGGCGGGGTTGGGTTGGCTGATATTGTGGGTCTTGTTCTTTGTCTTCCTCGTGCTCGACGTTCCGTGCCTCACTCTCCTCCTCCCCTTTTCTGTCCAGGACGTCCTGGGCGCGGACATCCAAGCTATCCCTGAGGACTTGTTGGAGGCTGCCGAATATGCTAAGACTATGACTGTAAGTTACATTTCCTTCCGCTGTCTCGTTCTTCCCGTGTAGCGCCGCTCACTGTGGAATGTATGTAGGCGGAGGAGATTGAAGATACGATTCAGCGGATTGTGAATGAGGTGCGTAGGCAGCGAGATATACTTCCTACCTTTGCTGAGGCTCAAATTAACTGCCTTTCCGTAGCACGGTGACGATCCTGTACGAATGCATGCCTTGAAGTGTTCTCCTACTAATCTCCTTCCAAGAATTTCCCTCCTGGAGTGCTCTCTGCAGCCAAGTGCGTCTCCCTCCGGTCTTCGTTCTCCGCGTCTGATTAGCCATCGCAAGACGGTACCTCTTCGATGAGACACTCAGACAAGATCCAATCGAGTACCAGCAAGTGTATGAGGAGCTTAAAGTCGAGGCGGCTATGATCATCATCGTGAGCAATCGATGCCCTCCTCGTCTCATCTCAGGTTAATACTTGACTCACACGACCAGAACTCACCCTACGCCGAAGTCCGCGCGGTCGTTGACAATCACGACGATCCCAGTATCTCTGGAGCGACGTTCCGCACTTTGGTAATTGGGACGATTTTTGTTGGAGCTGGGTGCATTTACCTTCTGTCCTTCCTCCTTACCTTACTTGACTTTTCACTCTCTCGATTTTCCCAGCGGCTTCATCAACCAATTCTTCAGCATCCGGTACGACTCTCCCTTTCCTCGTCGCATCCGATTGATTGATTCACTCACTTCATTCTCCCTCCCCCACCATAGCCAACCAACGATCACAGTCTACTCCAACTGCGCACAAGTCCTCGCTTTCCCCGCTGCTAAACTTATGGAACTCCTCCCGACAACAACGTATACAACCTTCGGCTACACATGGACCTTGAACCCGTGAGTAGTCCTGTATATCTCCGTCGGTGGTGGTTCCAGGGTATAGATAGCTCATGGATTGCATGGCAGGGGAAAGTTTAACCCAAAGGAACATATGTTGATTACGGTGAGTACTCGGCGGCGATGGCGTGCTTATCCTTATCTGTTGGATGGAGTGTTCTTGACGCGCCCCGCCTTCCTCCATGCTTAGATTATGGCTAACGTGGGATTCAACACCCCTTATACGTGCGTATACTTCCGCTTTACCTCTACTTACTTATCTTTCGGTGCGACACAGGAATAATGTGAGAACTCTTGGCTTGTGTCCTATCCTCCATACTCACCACGCTGGATAGATCATCTGGGTCCAATACCTCCCCTTGTATTTCAACTCAGCATGGGCAACAAACTTTGGGTATCAGATCATGATTGCGCTTTCGACGAATTTTATCGGGTATGGATTGGCTGGACTCACTAGACGATTCTTGGTGTACCCCGCGCATGCGATTTGGTGCGTTAACTTATTATCTCATTCGTTTGTGGCCCGGTATTTAGTTAACGCCGACTAGGCCGACAAATCTTGCCGTGAGCGCATTAGTCGAACAACACGCGTAAACGAATACTGACTGAAGATGAATGGATAGATGATTGCCTTGAACGTAAGAAACAGTCTTCGTTTGTTTTTAGAAATATACTGATTGTGGCGTTGGGCAGCGAGCGTTTCATGCTGAGAAGGAGTCCGTGGCTAATGGATGGAGAATTTCGAAGGTGCGCCGCCCCACGCTTTCAACCGAAGATCTCGCGCTCAATAACGAGACTCGTAGATGCGGTGGTTCTTGTACTGTTTTTGCGGAATGTTTGTGTATTTCTGGTTCCCCGAGTGCGTCAACACCTTGCTTTCGCATTCCTCTCGCCGATGCGGTTGGTGCAGCTTCATCTTTCAGGCACTCTCCTACTTCAACTGGATGACGTGGATCGCGCCAAATAGTTTGTTTCTTTCGATCAAACCTATTCCTGCACCTCTCATCTCAAAGTTGGCTGCAGATGTTCATCTGGCCGCGATCACCGGTAGTATTAGTGGACTGGGACTGAACCCAATCCCGACCTTCGATTGGGTTCAACTCACTGTCTTCGTGGATCCTTTGATCAATCCGTTTTTCGTATGCGGTTTTCTGAATTGGTTTGCGCTGCCGATTCGTTCCTGATACATGTATTCCAGAGCACTCTCAACTACTTCATCGGCGGATTCATCACGCTGCCTATGATAGCGGCGCTGTGGTACACGAACACTTGGAACACGGGTGGGTCTTGCTAGTCATTGTCGGGTATTGTCCGATTGATATCTCTGCGTTCGTCTAGCTTATCTTCCTATCAATTCTAATGTGCGTTCTTCAAGCCGACCTCGCGTCTATATGGATATCCAGTTTATATGACATTTACTCTAGCGAGTCTTCGACAATACGGGAAACTTCTATAATGTGTCGAATGCGGTCGGAAGCAATACCCTGTTCAATCAGACTTTGTACGAGAACTACTCCCCAGCCTAGTGAGTTCTCTATTCATTCCATCCCACTTGATTTCTCACATCTCGAAGTCTGGCCGCTGGCAACATCCTAATCTACGGCGTCTTTTTCGCAGTATATACGGCGACTTTGACGCACGCATTTTTGTACCATCGACGTGAAATTGCCCATGGGTTTAAGAGTATCCTAAGTCGAAAGAAAACTTCGGAGGTACACAAGGATGTGCACGTTCGGCTGATGATGGCGTATACGGAGGTGCCGGAGTGGCAGTATTTGGTGTGAGTCTGGGTGTCATATTTAATTCGTTACGGTTGAAGGTTCTGTTCACCTAGGATTTTGATCGCAGCCATCGCGCTGGGTGCTGCGGGTATAGGTGCGTATCCGACGGAAACCAGCCCGGCCGTGGTCTTGTACGGCGGTAAGGAGGACTCGACGTTGTCATAACATCACTTGACATTAGTTTGAACAGTCTTTCTCGCTGCCATCTTTGTAATCCCGGTAAGTATATCTTGTGACTGGTTATGACTTCTAACATCTTTTCAAGATCGGAATTATATTGGTATGCAGAACTCTGAGTACAATTGCTTCAAATTGAGCCTTCCAGGCTATAACCAATGTCCAAATCACGCTGAATGTCCTCGCTGAGCTCTTCGGTACGTTCTCGAATGCTAATAGTACGAATGAATCATTTTTTTCTCAGGCGGTCTTTGGTTTCCCGGAAATGCTGTTGCAATGAATTACTTCAAGGTTAGCATCAAATCAAGCTAGCATGCCCATGTTGTGATATTCAATTCGAATAGTCCTATGGATACGTCACGACAGCGCATACCTTGAACTTCGCACAAGATCTCAAGTTGGCGCACTACATGCACATTCCGCCAGGTAAGAAGCCCTCATTTTCGCGACTGTAAGTTAATCAACGGAACAAGTACATACGTTCTGGGCTCAAATCTATGCGACTATCGTCTCATCCTTTGTCTGCATCGCCATCCTCAATTTCCAGATGACGAAGATTGAGGGTGTATGTACCCCAACCCAAGCAGATCACTTCACCTGTCCCGGGATCAATACTTTTTTCACCGCAAGGTCTGCTTTACTTTAATTTCTCAATATCTTGACTGACAAATTGCAGTGTTCTCTGGGTATCAATATTCCTTTGTTTAGATAGTCTAGCCTGTCTGACCGTTTCCGCAGGGCACACTCGGACCGAAGCGTATGTTCGGTGCTGGTGGGACCTACAACAGTCTTCTTTACTGCTTCCTCATCGGCGCGTTCATCCCAATCCCCTTCTACATCTTGCGGAAGAGAGTCAAGTCTTTCGAATACGTGCATCTCCCGGTGATCATTGCCGGCGGCCTGTCTTGGGCCCCGTATAACTTGGCTAATCTGTGGCCGGGTGAATAAGTACTTCCCGAATACCTCCATACTGTGATCCTGATATTTGTGACAGCGGTTCCCGTGGCATGGGTCTTCAATGTGTTCATCAAGAAGCGGTATCTGGCATGGTGGAGTAAATATAACTAGTGAGTCGAGTCGCGAGTTTGTTTCAGCATTTCTGCGGCGATTGATTGCATGTATTCCCAGCATTACCACGACGGCATTTTCGGCTTCAATCGCGATTTGCGCTGTGGTGATATTCTTCGGAGTCGAATGGACGAATGTCTCCCTAGACTGGATCGGAAATAACCGACCGTTTGAGGGCTGCGATGCTGAGGGATGCCCCCGGCTACCGATTCCAGACAAAGGATTTTTCGGCCCTGTGAGTGCTGCGTCTTTTACTTTTTCTGCGAGTCATCGACCGAGTTAACAATCTAGGGCCCGGGCGAGTTCCATTAGGGTGGTGGCTATTATTCGAAAGTCGATTGATTGGATTACATTTTCTCTCATGTGTTCGTTCTCCGTGTTGAATTCATGTTCACAAGAAATAACTCTATGTTGACCTTGCCATAGTCAAATTCTCCAAGATTGATCCAAGGCATTAATTCAGGCGCCAGAAAATAGTTTCCTCCACAACCTGCCTAAAAGACAACAGATTTACGGTTTACCTGATCCATGATAATGGTTGACTTCCCATAAGCCTAAATACTTTTTCGCGAATATCTGAGGGTTAACATTGAGCGAGCCACTGCAGATTTAACACCTTTTGCCGCATTAGAGAGAAATTTAGTCACTGTAGAATTCAGGTCCATTGGCGTTTACAAACTATTTTATCAACCCCTCTTTTCCAACCACGGAGTCGACTCCGAGTTGCCAGTCCTATAAACCAAACTCTGTGCCAATACCGTGCCGTTGGCAGCTTTGGCCGCCACAGCAACAAACTGTTGGCTCCCTTTTGAGCTTATCTTCGTCTCGAACCCGGATTTTGGTACAGTGGCAACCATGGTCGAGAGATTTTCAGGCGAGTGTCCCGTCAGGAGCGTGTATGAGGCTACATGAGTCGCGCCATTCCAGGACACGAATATATTGCCATCTGTGAGAGAGACATTCGGCGGCTGGGTAGGATGTCCAATGAATTGCTGAGTTGTGGTGCGGAATGCCCGGTAGTTACTGATGCCTGCGTTGTTGTTTCGTAACGAGGGATCATTCGGACCAATAACTGCGGAGAAAAGTCGCTCCTCCGTGTCGAAGGAATATGCCTCGAACCAGGGAAGAAGACCATATCCGACAAGAACTTCATTTCCGTAGAGCTCAACGCTTCCCTCTGCTATACTAAAATTGTGGCCTTCACAACAAAAGCGTGAAACGTTTAAATCTCAGGACTTTGGCACACTCACTCGGACCGGGTTTGAAGATTTTGGCGAGTGATACAGTCATTGCTCTCTGATCTATCTTCAGATATTTTCCTGTCGCCTCGGCTTCGTCAATAACTGTAACGTTCTCGCCCAAAATTGCCGCTCCATCGTCGAAAAGTGAGATATGTGTTTCATTCATTCGCCACCGAGCATGATGCTGCCAATGGAATTCGGTACCGCTTCCGATGGACGTAAAGTCGGACATTTTCCCGCCGAGGCGCCATAATATCGTTCCATTCGCGGCAATCTTGTAGATTGTCTGGGTATGGCGTGCAGAAATAATATAGTTGCCATCACTATCCTGCCGAAAAATCAAACATTTCCGTTCGGAATATTCGGAGCACCTCGTACCTTGTCTATAGCGTTGATGTGGACGGCGTCAAATGGAGTTTCTTCAGCAAAGCCTTGACCAGTCAAGGAAATGTTGTTGACTGAATTTCTATGATTAAGACCCATTCAACTCACTCAGAGGACTCGCTCACATGATTCCTCCAGCGCGATATGATCGAATGTTGTCCAGTTGAACAGCACTGCCCCACTCGCAATATCAACTTCCTGGATTGATTTGATTATACATGCTGGATAAATTTGCATCGTGCTTACTTGAATGACGCCGTTGGAGTACTGTCGACAGCGCACATGGGTCAGAGAAAATTTTGGATGATGAATAAATCACTGTACCCATCCGTTGACCGGTCCACCAATCGCGCTTAAATCCATCTTAAAACGAACGCATGAGGTCCCTGCGACACCCTAAAAATGGACATACCGGAATAGTATGAAACGCCGTGACAAGCGCCGTTTGGTTATCGGGCTTCACGATATTGAATTCGTGAAGGTCGGTCCCTTCGGGATTTACGGCAGACACATTCATAACCACCTCATAGTTCGAGTTCATCATGATGACCGTCCCGAAGCCCATCTGTCCTCCGGCGGCCGCGGAACCAGCACCAACCCAAAATGTGAGGAAATCTTCCCCGTCGAATGTTTGCAAGTTGAGGTCGTTGCAGGCTCCGAAGGTCGAGTTGGCCCAGACAAGTTCGCCGTTGGATTTGTATATCGCGGCGCCGGGGTCCGGAACTGCTCCGCCGTTCGGACATACCAGGTATAAGTTGATATTATCCGGATCGTAGGTGGGAGACCGTTCCAATATTGTGAACGGTTGGACGGTGAACGGGAAAGAATGGAAAGCCGGAGTCTGTTCAGATAATGCGTTCACCAAAGGATGTAGACCCGCAAATATGACGGGCAATAATTCCAGTAGACGCATCATATTGCGGGAAGTGGGCGAGTGGAAGGCGCGGCCTTTAGGTTCTTGAGATATTTATTCTTGTACGAGTCTGGCTGATTCAGTAATGGGGTGGGAACAGCGAAGATAACGGGCATGGGCCGCACCAACTGTGTGCCGCTCATTTCAAATTATGACGTGAGGAAAGGCTAAAATAGACTTCATGAACAGGTTCAGTGAGCCGAGGCGATCAGCATGTATTCGCGCTGTGGCATGGAGTACTCGAGTGAGCTAACAGCGACATCATTATTCACAGTTGAACAGGTGCATTAAGCGGGACCGTGCAGGACCGTGCCGTGTAATCTACCTACCTACCTACCCGAACGGCAGAAGGTCAACAGCTTCTTGTCATCACTCCACAACCAGGGAATTGTATCAAGACGGTGGAGCCTTTGGCGGTGATTCCTTGTTTCATCTGACAGATGGTCCGTGGATAGTCTAGTAACCTCCGCTCAATTGGGTCCTCAGCGTCAAAAGACCACTCTATGTAGCGAGGGCACCGAGCTCAAATACATAGAGCGTCTGTCTAGGAGAGACTAACTATACCTAGTATTATGTTTTTATGAGTATATTTCTTCCATCAGAGTTGAAAGTGACAGAGGACTCGAAGCGGGAGACATGTCATCTTCGCAAATTTAGAAACGCGCTCTATCGACGATTGTCGTGAGTCCTGACGGCGACCATAGTCTACGCTTCTGATAACAAATCCATAAATATTGCAGGAGCGATGTTATAAGATCGGGACCGGCTGTGACGGGTCGGTGCAGATATATCAATTCTTCTCCCCTTCATTCCCTCATCTTCAATGTCTTCCAACACGACCGCCCTGCTCAATCCCTTGACACCACTTGCATTTCTAACGCCAGAGGTTGGGGATCAAGTCCAAATTGGAAACTATGTTGTCGTAGGCACACTGGCCGTGAGTTTGGGCAGGTGTTGTTTAATTCCTCTCAACTGATGTTACTATCCCTGCCAATAGGCATTTATTTGGGATGTGTTGTGCAATTCTTTCAATGATTATAGGCTGGTATCCCAGTATCGTGTGGGGATAGGGACCTGGGCCTACTTCGCTGCGCGGTGTGTTTCTTGCATAAGATTTGTCAATCATCGTGGTTCTGATTGTAGCTCGAAGATTCTGCACGCTGTTTTACCTTATTGCCAGTACTTTATACCTGAGTAAAAATCTCTCCTTTCCTGAAGAGACTATAACTGAGAAATGCGCTGTAGCGTACCCGTTGGGTAAATGTGTCTTAGCCCGCAAGTTCTATGAAGTTGGATGCGCTATCGCCGTACCAACGAACACACTTCTGATCTTCCTTCGTGCGCGTGCCATATTCAATAACAACAAATACCTGGTGCTCTTGTTCTTCCTTCTCTGGCTCACTGTCGCAGGCACTGCGATCATGCCTGCGATCCCCGGAATGATTACTGCTGCTAACATTGGCCCTACGAAATATTGCACCACCAAGTCGGACAAATCCTTCACTGGACTATTCACCATTGCACCGCCGATTCATGACACGGTGGTATTTGTGGCAATTTCATGGAGGATGTTTCAAACCTCCCACCTTGGAGACTCCAACGGGAGCCGGCGACGTAGAGACACCATCAAAGCTGCAATCACCGGAGAATACCTTCCCCGTTTCTCGAAAGCAGTTTTGAAAGATGGTCAGATGTATTACCTGTGGCTATTGTTGATTTCTTCGCATGCCGCTGATCAGCTGACAATGCAATTAGCATCACGGTCATTGCAAACCTTCCTTCTGCGCTCATGTCATTCAATACCCACGTAACCGCCACGTACCGGACCATGTTTTTTGTGTGCACTGTGATGGTGACGAATTGCATGGCCAGCTTCGTGTTTCGGAACACAAAATTTGGCTACCACGAGAAGGTGTTGACAACAACGGAGCTGAAATCTCGAACAGTTCACTCTACACCGATATTTAACCTCTCTGGTCGCCGGCGTGACCTTGGGGACTCCAGTGCCTTTCCCATGCCGGTTGTGGTCATTGATACGGTTGTTGCCCGAGATGTTGAGCAGGATGCCCGGAGTGCAGAGTTATCGAACCAAAAAATCTGTGCCAAGATCTGACCTCCAATTAGTTCTCAATCCTTCATTTATATCGAGACTGAGTCGGATTATATATTACCCTAATGCTGTCCTGATCAAACATCACGAAATACGCGTCGAGTCTCGTGCAAGACGCGTAGGGGACGCGTTTGTTGGAGGCAGCAGGCTGGCACTGCATGAGAGAGTCTCAGATAAACTTACTTATCTGGAATCTACTCGTCATAAAAGTTGAGGGAATAGAGTAGGAATATTTCCATGCCATCAAAGAACCGATGCCGACATCACTGGCACCCATGTTTCGTAAATCCAACCGTGGGAGACAGCGTGGGAACAGACCCATGACGCGTTTTTATTTTTCCATTTTTGTTATTTTATTTTAATTACTGCAGCCTATTACGCACCTTGGCCCTGACTCCCGCCCTCTCCTCCCCCCAATCTCACCCTCTACTCCGCCCTCAGATCCTCTTTGCAGATATTCTATTCCTTATCTCACGGCAGATGGCCGACGAGATTGCACACGGCGAAGCACGCCGAATCGTCGGCAATTGATATTCGCTTCTGCGCGTGCGTATATCGTAGTAAGGGCCTGCACCTCTCATTTGATTGCAAGTTGAATCTTCGTGCTATCTTCCTTCGGAAGCTCAGTGGTCGGTGTCTGTACTCGGCGGAACAAAACGCGGGCCAAATCTGATGAGCCGCCACGCCGACATTACCCGATGCTCTCGGCATTCTGCGGCTCAGCCTCATCTTGCTCCATTGCGAGAAGGCATCGACGGCTGCGTTTATGCAATGATGCACTGGGAAAGGTAAATCACCTTGGTTGAATTTGGTCTGTTCCCGCAGACGCAGTGCAAGATCTATCATGCGTTTCGATCGTGGTTCTCTGTTGAAGATGAACACATCGCAGTTGGATGAACATATTTTCTATCTGTGAGCCGAGCTAATTCTATCATTCTTGGATTCCGAAAATGTGGAGATAAAATGCCGACAAGAAGTCGAAAACACGGTCCCTCTGTGAAAAAGGGCACGCGAGGAAGTACTTCTGCTGATCCTACGTGTTAAGGCAGTATCTTGTCGCCTCGATAATTGAACTGGACCGAACCCGTAATTCTGGTTCGGCCTGCGTGGAGGAGCAGAGCAAAAACCGCCAGAAAATAGGAGAATATGGGCAAATTTTCTCGCGTATGTGATAAAAGCTGAGACGAATTGCACAAATTTGCGATTCAACGCGAATTAGGTATCGTGCTGCTCCGAATAGCCTGAATTTCGGAGAATAGTGGCAACTTCGCGAAAACGTGCTTTGACTCCGAATTCTTGGACTCTGGCGCGGGCAGGAGAGTTGTTCGACTATCTTGGTTTTTTTGCGTGGCAGATCCACTTACTCGGTATTGACGTCGGAGACCTCTGTTAGAGCAAGCACGATGAGCCTCGGTGATGTCAGGATCGCATGCTCTGCTGACGTATGCGGTGGGAACATGCGGGGTTTCATGAAATGAAGGAGCCGAAGTATTTTGCGGAGACTTCCCAAGATGGATACATATGAGGCGTGCCATTCATTCGAAAGATGTCTAAGTGTCGCGAAGTGTAAACGTGAAGACAGCTAGGATAGCCAGACAGCAAGAATTGACACTAAGCTCGCGAGGGACAGAGGTGAAGTCCTTCGCAACTCCGTTCTCCAGGTATGTGAACGATGACCGCTATAGAGGTCGCTGACTGAGCGAGGAAGTAGAAGTAGTCAGCCACAGAATTGACGGATTTTGTTTGCGGAAGTTGCGAAGTGACCGAAGCGATAGAAGCGGGCAACGGTTCTCAGGCGCCTCGCCGGCTACGTGCGCTCGAGAGACGAACCGAGGAGATATGTTCTGAGCCAAGGAACAACTGAGCAAGTGTTGAGTACATAGACGCAGACCGGGCATGCCAGCGCCAAAGTCCAAGCATTCGAGAGTCAAGACGGTCGAGGCGCGTTAGGAAGACGGGTCAACTCATTACGCGGGATGATATGTATATCTGTCTCGAAGTCTGGGGATACTGGAGCGTGAAGGTTGTCTGTGGCTTGACGGGGAGATTCCAAGCTTAGGAGACAAGAGATGTGCTAGTCAAGACGATTAGTCTTACTGGATGCCCGCCGGGGTAGAGCTACTGAGTGCGCTCGAGGTATTCTATACTTGCTCTGACGGCCGAACTGATATGGAGAAGGCGGCTGGGAAACCTTATTTCCCTGGATTCAGAATAACTCTCCTACTGAGAGAAATACTCACCCCGATGTCTGGTAAACTGGCGCAGACAGTGGATTCCATAACGACGGCCTCATTTCGCGTACATTCTGGTCTCCCCGACACCACCGACGCAAATTAAGGGTCGGTAGTGAGCCAGAAAGCGCACGTCTTGCCCAGGGTTTCCTTGCTACGAGCAGACAGCGAGAGAGTCAGGCAGGGCAGCGACAAAAGTGAGACGGAGTCTCGAAGCCGTCAGGCTCCCGTTCAGGAAGGAGAATGACACGCGGAGTCTAGGCACGGAGATCGGTTGAGCACGTGGCCACTGATTTCCACCATTTTTGGACATTGACCGATATTTCTCCGCTCGCTGCACAGTTGAATCCAACACATTTCCTATGTTTCCGTGGTTTTTGCCTCGATTTGGCCGTCGAGGTCCCGCTTTGATGCTTGTATTCTCCATTTTACGCGAAAAAAGTCATGAAATTTGGCAGACTTCTTGATGCGTGGGATGATTGATCCTGGTTTGATTTTTTGCTTCTGATCTTCTTCCATAGCCGGGGCTCGGAGGTTGTATAACTATCATGCTCGCGTGGCATTTGTGCGGAGACCACGCCCCAGAGCAAGTCTATACCGCCCAACTCTCTTCCTTCCCCTTCAATGGGGCGCAGCAATCGCGACATTTACCCGTCCCAAAGTCTACCCCGCGCCGCTATTCCATATCAGCCGCCCTCGCAGTATAACAGCGATAGCGACCTGGATTCTCCAGTTTTTGACCCAGATGACGGGAACGGGAACAGTAGTCGATGTAAGTTTTGTTGTGCTGTGTTACCATCGCAGCTCGCATCCTTTTTCCCTCCGCCCGACGCGTTCTCACTAGAAAAACCGTCGTCCGTAGTTCGTTTTCAAGACGACAGGAACACTCTGTATGCGGCGGTCGCAGCGGCACAGTACCAGTATCCCACGTCAATATATGGCGCGCACAGTGTTGCTACTCGACACGACGACCACAGAATTCAAGATGCACAAGTACCGAGTCCAACGAGCGCAACTTCTGGATCAGAACACGGTGCAGAACTGGGTGTCGGTGCTCATCCTTCGTTTGGGCGTAACCATGTATATTTCGCAATGGACCCAGCTGACCAGTCAGGCTCTCGTCTGCCGATGCCGCTGTCGCATTCTGCGGGGATGCAGATCCCACAACCCTTTCAAGCAGAATATTCGGCGTACGACGACTCTTATCGCACAAACATGCCGGCGGGCGGCAGCAGGACGCTCAATTCATCCTCTTCCCCATTGGCCGACAATCCCCCCACCTCCAAAGCAAGGGTATCAAAAGAGATATCGGTTGTCATTGCGTGCCGTCCCTGGTACGTTTGTCCTGTCTTGACGTCGCAAACGGAACATCTACTCACTTTTCATCTAACCATATATCTCTCTCATCACCAACGCTCGAACCTCCGCCCAATTTTCTTCCGCCCTTCCGTTAATTAACGTCTCGGCGTTGCGCTGATTAAACCACTAAACCCTACCAACACTTACCATAGCCGTGGGCGGAAAATCCGCTGCGACTCGAATCGGCCGTCCTGCAACAACTGCGTCCGGCGGAAGAACGAATGCATATATGATGCAGTCCCCAAACGCAGAGGTCCTGACAAGCGACCGGGGACCCGTCAGCGTTCGTGTAAGAAACGACCACCTGCGGACGGCACCTCGCCTCCTCCTGCGAAGCGCAAACGAAAGTCTGCGCCTTCGTCGAGTAGTGCTGCTGGAATTGACGACGACGACCAGCAACGGTTGTCCTCGACGGATCCCATCTCAGTCTCTGCAACAGACCGATCCAGTGCCATGAGGGACCCACAGGAGCCCAGCTCACCTCTGCGGAAGCGGTCGTCTACATCCGCGGCATCCTACAGTCACAGTCAACCGCGGCCCATTCAGCCTCATCCTCATCCCTCTTCCTCCACTTCCATATCGGCTCCCCTCCTGCGCATAAACACCGATTTCAAAGTAGGTACATTTCAAAACTTCTTCTGATCGTAACTCTGATGAAAATGATATATTTTAGTATTCTCAGCAATCGCGCAGCCCTCGGTCGGAAAACACTAGTGCATATCAGCCGTTCACCGCTACAACTCAGAGCCCATACGTTCAGGTTAAGCAACAGCCGCATTCGCCGTTCCTCCAGTCGGCCTCGGCTGCTTCGCCCAGCCTACAACACCGGAAGTTTCCTGTTCCTTCGACTCCGGCGGTCGAATCGAATCAAAGGAATTGGTGGAATCAGTTTCTGGATCAGTATCCGTTCGTATTATCGAAACATTCATACCTTCATAGAATTTACTGGGTTCGCAGGTTGAACGACGTGGTCGCCGACTTGTCTTATTTGTGCGCTTCATGCTTTGATATTCAGATTCTTTTCGATAGACTGTATTTATTTTCTACTCAGATTCTCCGATACCGGCCATTGGCTATCATTCCTTAACCTCCCTTTCTTCCTCGACATGCTGTGGAATCCTGAAGAACGCCTCAAGATTCAGCCCGCATTTGTTCTGGCCGGACTCGCAATGGCAGAACTCATGCGGTCAAGCGATTCGGAGCGGGGTGCCGCTGGGAGAGCGCGTGCGTCGTGGCTCCGTGATAATGCTCAGACTGCGTTGACGATCGCGATGTCGGGTGGAAATGGGGACTGGGTGAGTTCCCTTGCCCTCTTATCGTACTCGAATTATCTAATCTGCGATTACAGATCGACGCATCATTGGCTGAAGCCGCTTTGGTAAGCCTCATTATGCTACCGAAAGATATTGGTTTAACGCTAGTCTGATTTAGATTCTGGTCCTGTACGAAACTTCCGCGCATCCGCAATACCACCACGATCGCGTCGCTGCCGCTCTCCGCGTTCTCGACCAAATCCTCAAAGCCATCTCGGTCTCGACAATTGATGCGAGCGATCAAGATGTCCCAAGGTTCAGAAACGGGGACGTTCCCATCGTACACGTGCCATATCGCCCTCCTACTTCCCCCCATCACCAATACGACTACAACGATCGCGAAGGCAGTCGGAAATGCACGTGCATGCCGCCCGGCTCGCCGCCACCGGATACCACGCAGACTTGGACGCTGCCGTTGCGATGGGATCCGTCGTGGAGCGCAATTGAAGTCCGGAATGAGGAGTGTCGAAGGCTGTCGTGGAGCGCATTGAGTTTGGCGACGAGCTACTTGATCCAGTGTGTAGCGTTTGATAGGGAGATGCCTGTGCTCGAGTTGAGCAACCCCGCGAACGTACGTATCTCTATCCGATGCGCCTTCTACAGACAGATATTCAGGAGTTCGCAGTACGCAATTTTCTTCCCAGGGGAAGTCAGCGATCGCGTATCCCCTGCGTATTGCTCCCAGAATTCTCCCTCGCCGAAGGAATCCGTTTGGGCTTTGTACTGCCGCAGCCTCCTCCTCTGGAATTTCTGCAATCGGCTCCTCACCGCGGACTCTGGACCACGGTCTCCCCATCGCATCGAGATCGAGACCGACGCACTTCAAGAGTCATGGAATGAAGCGCAGGCGATCCAGGACTCGCTCGAGATCCACGTGTGCAACTACGAGACGGGGGTAACTTACCTTTGTCAGGAATATATCTACAAGTGAGTACTTTATTCCATGCCTCTGTTGTATCGTGCTAAAGCATATGGTCCCATTTTCAGCACGCGAATGAGTATCACTCAGGCTTTGCGAAAGTAAGTTCGTTTCCATACGAAGTGTGATCTCTGCCATTGACTTGATTTTGCAGGATGCAAGGTCTCAGCCGCGAGATATCCACGACGCCGGGACCGCTCTTCAATCGTAAGCAGACTCATCAATGGAGTGAGCTATTCCTCCCTCTTCCCTCTTTCTAATGAAAATACTGAATGTCGGAATGTAATGTAGTCGACTATCAAGCGCGCGTCATGAAACGCGTCAAACTCGCGACGTACAACCTCGGCGGCCCGCAGGGCTACCAGCTCACCCGCAGACCCTTCCAAGTCAACTGGTTCCTGAATCAGTTCTCCGTCTGCATGCAGATCTGGACACACGATACCGGGCTGGCGGAGGCGGTTGAGCTGGGGAAGGATTTTTTGTCCGTGGTTGATGTGTTGAATGCGCTTTGGCCTTCGAAATGTCCGTGCATGCATGCATCTCGCATTTCTTTTTTTTTTTGACTTATGGATGAAAACAGCGAATCAAAACCACACTGATCTTCTGCGCAAGCAGCTGCTGGATGCTTGCGCCGTCGTTGGGATACCCCCGCCCCTTGCACCGACCTACGCAACCTCGCTCATACGCAACTCTCTTTGATTATTTATGGCCATTACTTGCACACGCCAATATATATGGACGTTGGATATCTGGATACCCTGTACTACCTCTTGTCTGGACATGTGTTCGTTCTCTTAGCTTTTGTACTATTGTATGTATGTACATGTAACAATACCCCAAACAAACAAACTAATGTATGTACTTCGAACTGTATGTACTTTTGAATTATGAAATCAAATATATACCCCGTTTTCGTGACTCAGCATTCTGTTCATAGATCGGGATTCTGATTCGCCATAACGTTTTACCGAGGGGAAAGTTATGTTATAGTCCTCGAGCAAGCAAAAATGCAATCTTCCTCGGCCGGCCGTCGATCGATATAGTCTGTGGCCAGGGAAATGGTAGGAGATTCTATTTTGAGTCAGCCAATAGAAAATAGAGTCAAGGCTTCAAAGGAACTCACCCCTCGATTGGCATGCACACAATCAATGGCGAGTAGCTCCGGTTGAGGTAATGGTATAGAAAAACTGAGGAAGAAGGAGACTGCGGCATACAGTGAGATCGTAGACTCACAGATACACTGAACAACGCCTAACGCACAAATTCGACACTGAAAGAAGGGACGAATAATCAGAATGTATAGTCAATTCACAAGCATGTTTTCTGTAACTTGCCTTGAAAACTGAAGTTCTTCGATTCTACGAACGTACGAACTCGTGTTCGCGGCCCAAGCCTATGGCAGTGAGGTGCGGAGACGATAAAAACGTGGATAGTGCGTGGACAGTCAACCAAGAGAGGGACATAGATTCAGATAGATCGAGTCTGAAAGCCGTCCGAAGCTCGGTGTGCCGCAATTTGAACAACAGACCGCCACTACCGACAAGCGGCTTGACGAGGGCCCCTCACTGCGATCGATTGAAATATATCGACGAGGGAGAAAAAGGCCCGCGATCAAGCGCTTGCGGTAAGTGGCGGTTCCCAGACAAATAAAAACGGGTCGGCCGTAGCTCGTCGGGCAACCTGGAGAGCAGATGAGAATAATTTAAAGCGAGGGAAGGGAAGGGAAGGGAAGGGAAGGCAGCAGAGAGCTTTCTTCAGAACATATGCACTCTGCGTGGCTTTTATGTTGAGTTTGTTTTCGGCTTCGGTTAGAAATTCGCGATGCGATGGTGACATTTGATTTGGACGGGTGGGGAGAGGGACGGGGGTGAAATTGCGCCGACTTGATTCATGGCACGGAGACTGTTAAGCACCGACGTGATGACGACGCGCGATTGAAGCGGGAGTGGTGACCAAGTCGGGTATGTACCCGACGCGCGGGAAACTACATACCGACAATTTGAGCAGCAATAGACGCCCAAAATTCGCGCCTGGAGTTGAAAAATTGGAATTTCGAGGTTGCTGAATAGTGAGTGTTAGAACTTTGGAATCAGGGGGTGAGTCAGGAGAGAACACCTTCTATGTCATGCTGCTTCGACGCCACCAACACACGGGGCTCCGGATGTAAGGACATTTCTGATGCTTGAAACTTGCTTGAAACGCGCAATTGGACGATTATCCCTCGGGTAATCTCATGAATAAACCCTGATTTGACCACAACATTATGTGAAGCGGCATGGCGCGATGTCAATAGCCATGGAGAAGCATGGCGGTTGCAGGACCTGAGAGATTTTTGCATGGAGTGGATTGGTAGACAGGGTCTAGGCGGAGACACGAATTCCGGAATTCTGGATGGAGCGTCGCAAATGGCGGCCGAAGAGACGTAATAGACCGATCATGTCCAAATAAGTTGTGCACTTGCGCAGAATTCCAAACGCGAATCCGCAGTCAGCAAAAATATCTAGCTTGGCCGGGACATGCGTCCCGATCCCATGATCGTGACGCAGACATCATGGTCCCTTCCCATGTAAATCTTCCGAACAGTTAGTTGCTGCAGAGTCTGCCGAAGGAGAGGCCAAACTAATTACCTGGTCCTCATCAAATTCTGGTTTCTGCCTCTTTCTCGCAATCAAAACCCGCAAAACAGGATAGCCGTTCACGGTCCAATTGGAGAATGTCTCGTCTATACAGTGAGTATATCTATAGAGTAGGACTGCGGGAATGTCGGGACGAAGAGGAATTGGTTGCTTCGCTTACTGCATGAGTCTTCCAGGACGCCTTCGGCGAAAGTTCGAGGGTTTTAGGAATTCCGTTTACGCAAGTTCGACAAAAAGGTTCGAACACGAGGCTTGGCGTACATAACATCTGAAATTTCTGCTTGTTTATGCCAAAGTCCTACCACGTCTAATCCCAGTCGAATGACTCTCGGAGTTGGCGTCGATTGTCGACAAAAATGCGAGGAGATTTGGAGGGTGGAGTTCACCAAGAGATTCTCCGTATTATCTTGCGAATAACCACACAGTATGCACTTGAAAGCAATCGTAACCCCTGGTCGGCCGAGCTTGTCGCCTGAAGTACAGCGAGACAGCGAGACTCGGAGAGGCGGCCCAGGTGGCAGAAGGCAAAGATCAACCAGTTGTTTGGCCATGCTTGACAAGACCTTCGATCCACGGTGATTACCGAGCATAGCCACATTCCAGGCTTTCCCTCTGCCTTCATGATCATCCCTGCCGATTTACTTATCTCGCGCAATCGAACAGACTTTCCGGATATCTTCTGCCCCCGCACCGCTGGTCACTATGAACAAAAAAGCCGAGTGGACGGTCCCGGGCATTGTCACTCGCTCGCCGTGTCTTACCCGCGCACACCGTGTCAAGCCGTGTCCACTATAATAAATCACCGCGCTTCTGCTGAGATGTTCTTCTTTTTTCCCTCCCTTTTTTTATTGCTTTATTGGCTCTGTTGCTGCTATTCTTGACGATGCCTGAAGCTTCACTCGCACCGTCGCCTAACACACCTTTGGGTCTTTGGATCAATGTTCTCCAAATATTGGTAGGATCATTCGTCTGATTTTGTTCGTGGAGAGACTTATTCGCCTGTTATTATCTAACAGGTATCCGCCCTATTCTACGGTGAGTTCTCCCTCACTCCCCACACTATCTCTCTTGTTTATCCTCCGAATTTTCAGGCATTTACATCATCCTCTTCGCCCGTTCCATCCAAATCCTCCTCCGGCGAATGAAAGAGCTCGAACGCCAAGCAATGCTACTTTTCGCAATGATCCTGCTATTCACGCTCTCCACCTTCCAAATTTTCACCCTGGCGTTGGAGGCTGCTATAATCGTTGGCGAGGCGCGGATGCCTTTGAACTCAGTGCTGACTGCATCTCTTTTAATATATGTTTCAAGTTGGTGCGTGGTACTATGACCAGTGATTCTAGACTCAGGCGCTCATACTTATTGGTTTCGAAGCATTTGCTCCGACGCTCTGCTCGTGAGTTGGCAATTTCGTCTGTATATATAACGGAATCTGATTCAGTGCTAGATATACCGCTGCTATGTGATCTGGAACAACGGGATCGTCGTCGTCGCCCCAATACTGCTCCTCATCACTGCCTCAGGTAAATCTACCTCTGATTCCTCCGGCTCTCCCTTCTTCTCATTCCCTCATCGTACTTTTCCCCCATCTCTAGTATTCGGCTACATGCGCAACGCCCGCCTCTTCCAAATCCTAACACTAACAACGGCTGTCTTCGTAACGCTTCTCACAAGTATGCCACGCATTCCACCCTTGTTAACCTATAAACCAACCAAAACTTTCCCGCTCAACCAGTCTCGAAAGTCGCCTGGTCCGCGTACGAACGGCGCTCCCTCCTCACAAGTGCGACACGAAGAAGGTATATCAGCGCCGGGTCGGCGATGTGCGTCTTGTTCCCGCTTTCTTTCCCTAGACCGCATTTCGTATTGATCATATTTCATAACATACAGCCTCGAATCCGGCTTCATCTACGCGCTCTTCGTTTCCATCCATTTTACGATATTCGAGCGCGGGTCCGCCGCCGCACCTGTGCGTCACCCTCTCCCAGTGAAGTTTCACCGCCTGACTCGTAATGTTTATGCAGGTCCTCTTTGCAGCCGTCGGTCAAATCGTCGTACGTTCCTCTGCTTGTGCTCTCAATTCATACTGATCAATGTTTCTTCTTCCTTAACAAAAGGGAATCGCACCAACCTTGATCATAGTCCGTTCAGGAATGCCACCGCCGACTTCGAATTCACGGGGGTATATCATGGCGAAGACGGAGAGCGCGACGAGGTTTGCGCCGTTGGCATCGCCTGGGGTTTGATTTTGTTTTGTTTTGTGGGTACTAGTATGATTATGGAGCCCGGGTGTGGTGTGGCGATTGATTTGAGCTTTCAATTAAACAAGTTGTACGCCCATCTGCAACATCTCGCTTACCAATTGAATTGACACAGTGGACCGTGAATTATGCGAGCGGGATGCCTCAACGAGACGCGCTCTGCCTAAGTAGACTCTACTGTAACCCAGACGAGCCCGCACCTAAATTTCAACAAGAAACATCGGAGACGAGACGAGGCGTCACCGCGCCTAAATTTAGTCCCTCAGACGAAACGAGGCGAATTTGGCAAGCTACATAAGACGAAATGGTTGGAGACGACGAGCGTCTGCGTATTCGAGTCAAGGAGATGATTCTCTCCGGGGCCGACGAGACGAGATTCAGAACAAGCTAGGAGACAAGGAGCATTGAATGAACACTGCGCAGACGAGGAGCTCGAGACGTTAGACGGTAGTAGACGCTGAATCCTTTGTTAAAAGACGAGACGATGCGGGAGCGAGGGAGGATATACCTGTCTTCCACATTCATACACATTCTCCCCCTGCCTTCCTACATCTTGTTATAACCAACTGTTGACGAAATGGGCAAAACCACCAACCCAACGTCGGGCTCCGGCGCCCGGCCCGCTCCTCCTCATCCTTCGGGACCGAGAAGAATCGAACGCGGTACATCGCAGACATCGATATGGCCGCAGAGACAGCAGTGGATGATGTTGAGCTCTGGGGGAGTGGGAGGGGGAGGGGGGTATTAATATTCGGGTGTTGCGGCCGACACAGATTTGGGTGGTGATAGGACGGTAGATGATCCGCACGAAAACAAAGGAGAAGGAGACGAGTAGGATAAATCCGGAGTGCCAATACGGGGAAGAGTGGGCGTGAAGCGCAGGATGTCCGCAGCACTATGTCAACACGACCAGGACAAAGGTTGGATTAAGTAAAAGCGCCCAGCTGGCCAGGAGAGGCGGAGGAAGCCAACCTGCGCTGAGAAGCATGAAATCTTGAAAGGAATTGCAGGACTTTTTATCAAGATTCATAATTACCGAGACGGTGACTCTGAACGCAACCAGTTACTAATAGTATTTGGACCATTTAATGTGAGATGTACCATTTGCATACAAATCGCTCGTACGTATACTCACCTGTTAAAACGCGAACCTAGAGCTGTGCGACGAAGAGGTTGGTGGGAGTCATCGAAGAAATACTTTGCAGAAGCCAGGTAGTATCGCAAAGCATTCGGCGAAGTATTCGGCGAAGTATCCGAAATATAACTTTGCTCCGGATCCACTGCTCGAGTGGCTTGAAGACTTCTTGTACCTCATCGATCATTTTCGCCGTTGAACGCTCGCGAGTGGGGCAAGAGGAGTAGAGGCACCGATACTCATACGCTGGTCGAGGCGTGGATTGGATAAAGCACAGCTCAAGGCAAAGAATCCACCGAGTCATCGTTGTGGTGGAAGAGAGGAAGATCATGATCATATTCATGGATCGCGGAATGCCGGCATCACGCGTACATAAGCGTCAATAACCGCGTTTGAGCTTCGGTGAAGTCCAAGTCGGCCCAACCGAATTCAAAGTTTTAAATAGGAATGGGATCTCAAACACGTGAGCACGAGTACACGACTGAATGCACAATGATTCTCTGATTAATTTTTCCCGAATCAACGTTTACCACAAAAATTCCGGTTACACCACTCATACGCATCAAGCGCCGTCCTCCGCTCAGAAAAACGTGGAATACACGCGCAGGGGATACAGTTTGCGGTGCAGCTTGTACAGCATCCGGGGACGGTGGAGTCGAAGCATCCGTCGCAGCAGCAGAAGCAGAGAAAGTCGCAGCAGCAGACCGGGAGGAAGGATGGCAAACAGAGGATGTTGAGTGCCGGTTCAAAAGGAGAGGTAGCTGAGTCTCCTTTGATTCAGTGAGTCATTGCTCAGGGTGAGTGCAGGATACATAGCAATATTGAAGACTCGTAACTTACGTGATGGAATCATAGCGTGGATCGGTGTTGGTTCTGCCAATGTGAACAGCGAGTTCAATTTATCGCAATCCGTCAGATCTGGACAACGCACGCTTGTTGACGACTTTTTGTTTAATTTCGGCGGGCTCTGAGTTAACTTCTGCTTGTTGAAAGGTAGGACGGTCCGAATTCGATGTGGTAAAAGAAATTTTGAATGCAATACTAACCGGCACCTTCCGGACGAGCTTCGGCGTCCTCGTCCGCGTTGTTCTCCATGACCGCGGAGGTGGGAGGTGGGCGGCGTGGTCAATCTTGAACCACGCTCTTCTTATATGCGCCTCGGCACAATTCAACGTCGGGTAATATTGCAGTGTTTGATCGGGTGTTGGGAGCCTGGTCGACAAGTGGTCGACAAGCTGGTCGGGTCGACAGGACAAGGAAGGGGGTCATATCGGATCAATATTGAAACGACGCTGAACCCCGACAGAGTCAAGACAGAGGAGTGCAATAAAATACAGCCGCCAGCGCCGCTCCGGGGGATCAAAACTGTTCCGCTACGGCAATTACCGAGTTCCGAGGTTCGGCCTCCCAAGTTTTGGCCATCCAGAGCCCCTGCTCAATTATTGTAGTCTCGTAAACCAGACTTTCCCGGGCGATGAGAAGACAATCGTTCTCAAGGACCTAAAGAAAGTCTGGGCCTTAAGTGGGGGGTAGGTCAGTGAAGCGTCCGTGGGAGTGATGAGTGTGATGCGGCTGCCGATGGCCGTCGCTTAGAGGCCCGTCCTTTTTTGGTCGCTGCGAGCGCGACGCCGCCGACGCGCTCCTCTCCTACCTTGCCTTCCCTTGTACCCCACCCAATGTTTTATTCCCCTCTCCCGATACATGGAGGAAATCGACGCATCCGTGAGAGTAAAAGAAAGGTAGCGGAGTAATGTATTGGTTTGGGTGCAAATGTACAGGTACTGCAGTGAGAGGTGAAACCAACTGCGTGCCAGACGTCGACAGCTGACTTTCAGAATGCTGGTTAGAGTCGTCGGGACTGTCCCACATCGCTCTATCGACGCGCGCCACCTCAAAGAGTAAGAGCTGCCATTACACGGATCACAAGATCAATCTCACCATCGCTCCCACGGACGCTTCACCAACATACCCTTCGTTAAGGCCCAGACTACAATTATTGCTTCTCATAATCCCACCAACAACATCTCATTGACCTCCCGAATCTTGAGTCCCTTGCAACTGTTTGACCGTTGTCGCTATGTTGAAGCTGATGTCGCTTCTCCCGGTGTTCTACTGGCGGCAGCGGCTCCTGGTAGGGCTCTAACCCGTCCGTCTTTGGACGGAAAAAACGGACGGGACGGACGGACGGAACCCGTCCCGTCCAGGCTTTGCGAGGTCAAAGATACGGACGGGAACGGGACGGGTTCGCGCCGTCGACGGGTTCAGATGCCGTCAAATTTCAATTCGGGACGGGACGGACGGCACCCGTCCCGTCTGAGGATTTGAGTATACTGTACTATTCCGACCGGTTGTTCACTGGGTGTTACGCGTTAGCCTAATTGTTCACTGGATACATTGTTCACCGGCCGGCAATCAAGAGAAAATTACCATATATGGTGCTCCGGCGAACGCCGGAGCAAAAATTTTGACATTTTCTTGCCTTTTTGAGCCGAAAAAGTCGCTGTTATGCGTTACGGACACCAAAATTGTTCAGTTCACGGCCGGCCGTTACCCGTTACGTGAACAACCGGTCGGAATAGTACAGTACGCTAGACATACGGGTCCGGACGGCTGACTGCCGCTTTTCCCGTTTTCTTGGCCGGAAACGGACGGGACGGACGGGTTGGAGCCCTAGCTCCTGGGCGATGATTATTTCTGAGTACGCACAACCAGATTCCCGCGTTCATTGCTTCCATCAGGGTTCTCATCATATCTGTCGGTTTATTCTCACTTCTGGATGGAAACAAGATGGAACCCCGACTCAAATTTGCGCACCCGATCACGCGCACTAAACAAATCCTAACCTTTTTAAATTTTGAACTCTCGTTCAGCCGATATCTTTTCTCACTGAATCCTATGTCTTACTGTAGTCTTCAGGTAGCGCTACACAATATGCTTGGTACATCTTACCTTAGCGGAACTCAACCCAGCCGAATCAAACACTGGCAAGAGGGACGCCGTTCAAAATCCATCTCATCTGATATCATGCAGGATACCGCCTCTCCGCCCGACGTTATTCTTTACGCACACAAAACTGCGTCAATCCGAGCCGGTACTCTAACTCTCGTCTCCCTCTACCGCTCTCTCGTTTACAGCATTTTCTCATCCGCTATGATAATATGGCCCTCTGCCCGGTCCGTTCTGCTTGGGGGCAATGTCGAGACAGCTACCTCTATGCACATTGCAAACGCTGAGATTCAATTCACGTTGCTTCATCTCCCTTACTTTTACTTTCAGCCAGTCCTTCTTTAATGTCAACCTCGGGCATCGAATTTTTGTTTACCAGTAATGCAGGAATGACAACCTGCAGTCCGGCAGTGATCTCGTGGACATAAGTACCCTTGCGATGTTTCACAGGATCCGCTGGAGGTGACGCTGTGGATAACGAATGTTCTTGGAAGAACACGACGCCTATTTTCAGGAGAAAAAGGATATCAATCTCTGCAATCCACTTCGTCAACAAGGATGCCAACTAGTACGAGGGCAGAACTTGGAATGGTTTCTCAGATTTCTAGTGGTTTACACGCGCGGAATAATGACCGCGGCGTCCTAGCTATCACTTCGGTTCCAATGGTCGCCACTGTGGGCAATTTCCAGTGAATGTTGCTGCTGGTTGGTACAAAATTATGGCCATATCCACCGCCAACGCGTTTGTTCAGGAGTCCATACCATGCTACATCGGAACTGGCGATGACACATCCTGTATACGTATCCTCGACGGCGCTATATCTGCCTTTCCGACCGGTTCGATGCCGATATCGATATCTTCTCAAACTTCGACGAGTCGCTCTTCAGGCACCACAGGTGTCGTCGAACTTCATGTCGAGCTCGGATCAAAATTTAAAACTAAATCTGCTGGCCATTCCGCCGCGATTGCGACTGTTGTTGTACTCGTTGTGGTTCTTGTCTGTGGCGCCCTCGTTTTGATTGTGCGTCGACGTCGAGGTGGCGCTCATTCCCTACGAGCCATCCCATGGCCACCGATTGCTTTCTTGCCGAATAGCTTGCCTTCAGGCTTTCGCTATCCCTCCATTCGAATACCAACTCTTCGCTTGCCGTCATTCAAATTTCCATCGATTCGCGTCCCGTCCATTCCAAGACCAGGACGCAGACCTGGGCCTGCCTCTAGAAGACCTAGGAAGTTAATCAAACGCAGACCGAGAGGATTCAAACTAGTTGAGCCCCATCGAGGATCGTCTCCAACATCCCCTGCCGGCGAAACAATATTGATGTCTGACATACCGAGTGGATCAGACGTTGTCGAGTCGCAGGAATTGATTTTCGAAAGATTTCACCGTCTTCACCAAGGCGGGACCCTGAGCAGGGTAGCTCGGGAGCTGCGGATTTGCAGGGATTGCCGCGGCCGCTGATCCCAATAGTTGTCCCCCAAGAAGATGGCGGCGAGATTGGAAGGATGAACACGGATGAGCTCACGAGACAATTGCTGGCTGTGACGGACAGACTGGCTCGCATGGAGGCTCGTTGGGGTAACCTAGAAGCTGAGCTTCCTCCGGAATATTCGTGAATTCATAAACTTGACTCAGGGAAGATCGTTTGCCTTTGCTGAGATTGCATTTATCCGGGGACATCAAGTACTGGGTTGATTAAGTGGCTGCACGAATGGACACTGAACTCGTGCGCATTTTGTAGGAATATAGAAAATCGATGTAGGTTCGGAAGTTACCTTTTGTGGAAGTAGAGTGCTTTGAAGGTGCTGGAACCCGTCTGAATTGACGCAGTCAGCAGATGCAGTCGCTTGTGCACAGAGTCAGAAAACATTTCGGAATGTACAGATTTGTTAAGGCACTTCATGGTTTAAATTTTATGTCAATCAAGCATAACGTGGAACAATTTCAGCCGCAATCAGATCGTCCATCGTCGAAAATGTCGCTCCAAGGGCTACCAGATCCGGGTTAGGCACGGGAATGTCCTTGTACATCCCACAATCGGCTTGGTATTTGTACTCGGATTGCTGTCAGAAGCACAGAAAAAAACGTGGTGGAGGAGAAGACTTACCATCTCGTCTAACTCATCAAGCCCAGAGGTTTCAGGCGTCACCAGTTTGACTTCTTTGCCGATAGCTAGCAGATAACAGCGTCCGTAATCAGCTTACAGAGGACAGTAATCCCGATTAGACAAAAAAACCCCGAAAAATACGCACCGGCCGAAATCTTCTGCGTCACTTCCGTGAAATTCATAATGGAAGTCACCACGGGGAACGCCTTCCCTAACACACCCTTCGAAGGATCGGTGTAGTTCTTCAATAATGCGACAGCGCAAGGCCCGATGTCGCGCGTCCAGGTAAAGGTTTGGGTCGAGTTTGGATTGTATTTAGGGACGACTAGGGAGTAGCCGTTGTCGTTCTTCTGCAGAGCGAATCTGTCGATATGATGAAATAAGAAATCCAATATTTACCGCGAAATGTTTTGAATGAGAAAGTGAACGCACTCCCATAGATTATCTGCGAAGTACCCTGTGTCGACAGCGGCACACGGGACTCCCGAGGCTTTGAGGTAGTCCCACACTGTAGCTTTATCTACGAGAAATATATGATAGTTGATCGGAAGTTTCTTCACTAGCTTAAAATCGAGCAAACTTACGATCGATATGATACACCCCTGGATATTTTCCATTCGAAAGCAGCTTCGAGCTTGGAAGACCGCTGTGATATCGGCAAGAGTCAGTATCACTCCATCACCGTGAGGGTTTCACACAAGACGCGCGCACCTCCAAATAAAAAACTTAATACCCTCGGCCTTCGCAGCGTCCACGAGATTCTTTCCCTGCTGCACTTCCCCAATTCCGTGCTCGGTACCAGGAAACACGCTGGGATCCCAGAAATTGGTGACCTTCAGCGTAAGTAACTTGCTTAGCCACGGGCAGAACACGAACGGAATGATCAAGTGAGAACTAGCATAACACTCACGCCAAAGACAGCCTCACTCCCCCTAATCGCCTCCCTGACCGAGTTGAGGTCGAATAAATCACCCCTGACCACCTCCACGCCCTTATCTTTGATTGCCTTGGAGGAGTCGGAGTCGGGATTGCGTGTGACGGCGCGGGGGGTGTAGGCTCCGTCCGCGAGGACTGAGTTGAGAACTGATTTCCCTGTTTGTTTATGCAAGTGTGCGGTTCAGCTGGTATCCGGCGAGGTGGATGCGAGCAGAACTCGCCTTGCTTTCCGGTAGCGCCGAAAATGGTGATCGTGGGCATGTTTGGGAGTGAATGATACAGCATCCGGGCAGCGAGAGCGGGGGTTTTATATGTAGGGAGGCGACGCGCCGAGGCATTGGCGAGAACATTGATATGTAGTGGGGTGAAGGATTGAATTGATCGAAGAATGACGAACATGATATTGTCGGCCAATGAGAATTGAGAGAATCGACCGAACGACCCCAGGTAGGATATTTGCGTTTCGAAACTCGCACCCCTCTCGCACCGAAGACGCATTTCGCCCTGAGATCAATCAGTGCAAATATTCATTGCTTCAGAGGTTTTGTCTACGAAGTTCCATTCAGGAAGACGTTGAATGCTAAGCCAGTCTTACCTGGCCAGCTATTGTAATTTGTCGCCCGAAACTCTTCAATCGTCCGTTCTGGGCCATTTAGCTCCGACCCTTTCGAAGACATAGCTATATTGATTTTTTGTTACTATTTACCATCGATCTGGGGAGTTTTGAAACACTGGGATGGTCGAAATCGATTAGGCGTGGTTTTTCAAATTAGATTTCCAAGGGTTTGTGAAATGTGAAACCGATTACTTACAAGCTTGAGGACTCAGACGTCTCCATTATTGTCCAAACATTTGGGACGCCTCAGGCTCGTCTGGACGTCGTCCTCGCGTCCTCGCGTCGTCCGGACTCCGGGCTCTGAACAGACACAAACTTCATGCTATAGCTCACTGGGCTGACTAGGAACATGGCTAGCCCAGCGCATGCGGTAGCTGAATCTTGAATTCGGCGGAAAGAAGTGGAAGGAAAATGAAGGTGTGACGTAGCCTCAGTCACACCACGTGCCCAACACGACCACGTGGAGTGGTGAAAAGGACGGCTATCTCATACTTGACAGTTCCCATTTAAAATCGTGATACATCGTGAACTTGTCATAAACTTCATCATGTACAGTGTTTAAATCCCAATCCCTGCCCCGGTATATGCCTCAGAACAAGATTTACCTTTTTCGCTGCCTCCACCCTCTCCTCCTTCGTACCCACAAAAATTCCCTCCAATCCCCCCGCAGCAGACACAGCGACGAGATCTAACGGGTCACTGGGATCGAAATCCTCCTCCAACTTCGCTTTCCAGTGCTTTGTTATCGTCTCGAGAACAATGTAGATTGTTGTTATTGCGATGAGTGTACCCGGAATCAGGATCCAGCACGAAGAAGTCGTGAATTGCCATCCGAAGAACTGGGTGTGTAGATTTCCAGAACTTTGAATCGTCATGTTGTTTGGGATGCCGTCGAGGAAGGTACCGTTATGGGCGGAGAGACAGGCGCGAAGAACCTTAAGTTGACATGAATGAGTAACATGAATCATAGGAAAGCCTTGAACCTCACCGATCCGCTATACTCCACCACTCCCTTCAAATACTGCTCCTATTCGCGCACATCTGGGTCAATTTCCGTCAAGTAATTGATTGGAAACCTTACCATCGGTACCAGTATCTTACTATATTCCGAAACAGCCGGCGCCTCGCCCAAGACTGATTGAATCTGATTCCCCACAATATTCGTAAACACCGCTTGCGAGAAGGACACCGTGTTGTAAATCGTCGCAACTGCAGATATCGCAGCTGGTCCATCAATGTCGACAACGCCGCCGGAAAGCGTTGTTGCGTTGATGGTATCGGAGAAGGGGGCATATGCGTAGTCAACTCGAACGTTTGTTACTTTTGGAGTGAGAGTGCAGATGGTGGTATTCAATGGTGTGTATACGCCGCTTCCGACAAAAATTAATTCTACAATGCAAAAAGGTGAGGATATCGCGGAATATTCAGGTGGGAACACACGAATTGAGTCCAATTGTTGGCATGCAATCATCAAGAGGTAGCCTGCATCTTGCCCTACGAAAGCGTACGCCGACGAAGAAGTAACTAGACAGAGTGCTGAGCGGAAGAGATAGCAGACGCAATCCCTCAACTCACATTCTCGACGACCGCCGGGAGCAGCGCAAAGTGACGTTATGTTATGCAGTGACGGCGAGGACTGCGCTCCATCCAAGCTTGAATTCGGCCGAATCGTGAGTGAAGGAGTGCTGCTGGGCGTGAGGTCTTGGAATTTGCACGAAACGTCGGCGGTGAAACCTATAGTGCGTGTGCGCAATGCATTAATTTACTAACCAGCAGCAACCAGAGAAAACATTTTTTTTCACCCTGTTGGTTGATCGTAGACGTCCACGATAGTCCACGCCGAAATGAAATCGAGGGCTGGGAGAGGGACGCCGGAAAGCCGGTCGTATGTGGAAACCAGGAGTTGGAGTCTTGTTCGTTGAATAACATTGGAAAGATACCAGCTGTGAAAGAATCAAAGATGGTCTAGCATGCCGCTTGAATTATACCAGTGGATGTGTTGAAGTTGTGATCAAGGAACGTCAACGAAGTAGGAAACGATGGATCTCGGTGTAGTGCCGAATATCCGCTCTCAGTCTGGCCAACGGCCATAGAGATCAAACGGCCTAGAACTGCGGTGTTAACATTGAATCCAGGAGATAAAACAACTCGCACTGCTGTTGTACACGCATCCATCCAAGGCGCCGGCGGCGAACAAAGTTTTCAGTCCACTGCTGGAAAGATCAGCCTCTCTTCCACCGATAACGTCATCAAAGACGAAGGTTTGAGGGGTCAACAGAGTGTTCCACCTGCAAAAGTGCGTGAAATTGGGCGAGCGATCGGATTGAGATGAAAAGGAAACCAAAAAACGTACCCTGAAGTCTGTTGACTGCATAACGCGAACGCTACCAGAGATAGCACTGTCCATTTGGGCGTTCGAAGATCGGGAATGACGGTTTGTGAGGAAATGTACATCCCAGAGAGAAATGTTTGGAACGGCATTCCCACCGTCCGAAGGTCGAGAATAAGAGACTGCTGAACTCCCCATGAAAATAAACTGCAGTGCGGCTTTCAATTCAGATAGAACCCTAGAGATTTTCACTGAAACTCACAATGTGGATACAAATGCGAGGCCGTGAGAGATGGACGTGAACAGGAACGCCAGAGGTTTCAGCCAAACAGCCTTGGGAAAGCCGAGAGAGGGTATGGCAATCAATCCCTGTGCCCATACAACACAGAAGAAAGTCCAAGCGATGATTTGCAATAGGAATTGTCCGCCGACAACGAGTCCTGGTGCGCCCCAGAGTTTCGACAGTAAACCTACCGCAACTTCACGTTTTCTACAGATGTGTGAATGTACTGTTAATAACAAGTACCACGGTGGCGCGCACCTCGTTTGAGTGGCCGGTTTAGCTTCAACATTTGTCTCGGTGTCAACATCACTACCTGACTGCACCGGGTTCATCGAGCAGAAAGGGAGAATGACCAAACGGTAGGTGAGGAGGCGAGCAACATTTTATGAAACGAAGCTGAGAGCAGAAATCTATGTTTCTAAAAGAGATCGGCGATTAACCAGGAATGCACCAATTGGAAAAGAGCTGTTGTCGGCGTTTACCACCCAAGTGGCGGCAGATGCGGATTTACCTGATGCTGAGACCGCGGGCAAACCGCGGGTGGTGTGATCGAATGAAACTATGAGAGAGAGAGTGAGAAACAGAAATTGGTGAACGATTCTGAGTCTTTTCACCGTTTTCGTTGTCAAATTGAATTTTGGTCACCGTTCACAGTCTACGACTCAGTCGAAGACCGATTCGATTCGTTGATTTGCGATGCTCCATCGAGTCCCGATAGAGCGATTCAATGTACAGCTTTGCAGTAGACTTGTGGCCTAATAGCCAGCGCCAACGATTGGTCGGAAAGCTTGCGGTTCGGCGGGGCAGGGACAGGGAGTCGGTTTGGAGTGGGTGAGCGAGGGAGAAAGACGAGAAAGTGACGTGACCGTCACTTCTGATCGAATGATCGCCGGTGTTGCCGCCGTTAAGCTACACATGCAAGCCTCCAACGTACACAACTAAGCCAGTTGACAAATTAAATACAAGACTGAGAAACTTCGAGCAGCTAAGCTGTAGAGTCCCTCGTCAAGGTGCAGCAATGAAAAGTGGGACAAAAGTACAGTTTCTCAACGAACCTGAGCGTGCTGAGGTATCCAGTTGAGACGCAGAATCGTCAGAATTTACGGGAGGTACTTCGAGTTGTAGCATTCTGATAGTTGAACTGTTCCTGGGTTTCAGAAGGCGCACCAGAAATAATTGAAACGACGGTTTTGGGTGAGATGTGGGCGTCAATCAAGGCCGCGGCATCCATCAATCGGCGCCTATCCAACTGACTCGAAGATTGTCAGAACACACCACTTGACACACAGTCCGTAAGATATGTCGCCAAATGCGTTCGGGCCGCCATTTATTTGAATGGCTCCGCCCCTGCGCCGCAAGATTCGAAAATATTTGAGGTCAAGAAGAGGCGGGGAACTTCCATTCTCTGATTCCTCCGCATGGCGCTTTGGACTTTATCAGCGGTTGAAGGGATAATGGCAAGTAATGGTCTAAGTAATTCAACAGCTTTTCTGATATCTCTGCGAGAGTGACGGCACCCTAAATTCCAATTGCTTGCCTGTCCAGTGTCAGTAACTTACAAAGATGCAAAGTTGATGGTGTCTGTACGAAAACGGCTAGAAGCGGAGTGAACTGTCGATCTGCGGCGACCGAATCCACGACACGGAATGGTATCACAACCTGCGGGCAATCAGCACGGACATACTTTGCATTACGCTTTGACGAGAGGTCAGAATCCTGCTGCGGTACAACGAATGAATAGTGGATTCCGAACATCAACAGATATGCTGTTGAGTAATACTAATATTCCGACAATCAAAAACCCGAGACACCCTTTCGGGGATATACAGAAACCAAATGGAGGGCTAAGTCAAGGGTTTGAGCTGTACGAGTCATTTCCAGATTGGGTCGGCGCGTACCGTTCTTGGATCCTACATATACCGTCGTCGCATGATTTCCTGAACCAGCGAACTTCTCTTTTGTCTACACGGCGCACGATGTCAGCAAAAGAGGTACACTGGAGACTAACTGTCGAGGAATATGCTGCTCGCGACTCACCCGAATCCTGGACATCTCCGCTCCCGAGCCCCGAGACGATAATATCCCCTCTCAGATCCGACTCGACGCCCTCCCCTCCAGCTCCTCCACAACCGACTCAAAATCTTCCTCTGCCGACGACACCGACACTCGGAATCAACCCCCTGCTAACTCCCGCAAACGCTCTGAAACTAGATTTGTCATTCCCCTCAGATGCGTTTCGGAGTAACCGACAATTGACCTCTGCGCTCCTCGCCGAGCCTGCCTGCACAGCATCGCGCACAGCCCTCATTGTGCGCATTTCGGCGGGGCTGTACAGAGCGCAGGTACAAATCCGACATATGTCTCGCGCCCGCAACAGTGATGCGCCGGAAGAGGCGGTAACTGTTGGTGACGTGCTCACAGCTATTCAGCGTGAGCTGCGTCAGTATGATACAGGTTGCACTGTGCCTGCGGAGGCGGAGCCCTACATGCGGCGTAGAATTGCCACAGTAAACGGGTATTCCGAGAACCGTTCGGCTGAAGCGAGGCAGGCGACCGTAGCCGCTGAACAGAAGGGCGGCGGGCGGCTGGTCGACCACCTTCTCGGCCACACCATGTTCGCCGGGTTGACATTGCAGACGGGACAGCCAGACCATTGCTGGCAGCTGGAACTGGTCGTACCCGAACGCTATGCTTAATGAGGGATGATTTTTTCTATTTCTGTGCTTGATCCATTTTTTAGACTTCATATCCTCTGTCGATGTCTGTATCGCTAGTCTTTCCTTGTATACTGTCACATTAATGTTTCCTTGTATTCATGACAACACGTACCTCATAATTGCCATTTGGTCCAACAGCAGCCACTCGGAAAACCTGTGGATCGCACAGGATTACCAGCACAACGTTCAACTCGAAGTTGGATACGGAGGCGCGGCGCCATTGCGTTTAGCATGAGATACCGCAAACCGAGAGCTACTGAGCCGGCAGACAGCTTTTCCGAGTTTGACATTCAAATCTCCTTGGAATTCGAGCGCCAGCTGACAGATTTCCCTCTTGGCTCACTGGCAGCGTTTTTGGAGGCTTTTTCAGGTTTCTTCAGTGTTTTTTCTCCACATTTGTGGGCCAAATCGTGCGCTGAATATTTGCTGAATATCCCGTTCAGTCACGTAGCATGCTGTTGCCGCTGGAATTTGTCTCGAGACATCTGCGCACAAGGGCTTTCAATTGCCAGTGGCACGAGAAAGTCCTGAGTGGGAAAAAGTTCAGAAGAGCGAATCCCAGAGGTAGGTGTTGGATGGATGAGTTGGTTGGAGGAGAAGAGGACACGTCATCAACGGGCACCTGATTGTGAACTATCAAGATTGTCACACCACGTGAGGCTACTTGTCGCGTCCGTGATGTGTCACGCTGTGACATCCTTCTTTTCCTTCTACCGTCATGTTCTCCCATACACCTACCCCTCGGGACTACATTCTAACCGGCTTCAACTACTACGAAGCTCCAGCTACGATAAGCCCCGTTTCCTGTTTTGGCCGTGCCCCAAATTGGAGAAAAGGTGGAGTCCCTCCCCGAAGTCCGCTATCCTTGTCTAGAACCTCCCACCACGGTCCCTATGTTTTCCAAAGATGCGGATTATTGCTCTAGATAGCTGTGATAACATGCTGGATAACGCGTCATCTTTCGCACCTGCCGATTGCAGTTATAAATCTTGTGACCCTCCTCCTCAAATTTCAGTCTCTATCGCTCCGCTGATCCAGACATGGCTATCATCGATCCTCACGAAGTGGTCCCTGACGCTGAACGAACTCAATCCTTCAGCGACGATAAATATGATGAAAAGCAGGAGAAGACTTCAGTAGACGTTGTCGAGACTGTTGCGGAAGTGTACGACGATGTGCGCGCAATCGACCTCGATGACAACGGCAAGGAACGACCTATTGGTAACGCATTTTTTTTGCTCATACAACAGTGATTGTAATATCCGCCGCAGTAACCGACATCGACGTAGCTACTCGTCTTATCTCGCTCGAAGACGACCCGACTCTGCCTGCATTTACCTTCCGCATGTGGTTCCTTGGTCTCGGTTAAGATGTTCTTCTCTCTTTTCCACCCATTCTCATCTCCTCACCAAAGGCTTGAGCTGTTTCGGCGCCGTTCTTGGACAAATATTCTACTTCCGTCCCCAAACCATCTCGGTGTCTCAGCTCTTCCTCCAAATCTTGGCCTACATCCTCGGCGTCGCTTTGCAAGAAATCATACCCGGCCCCGGAAACACTCGGTACGAATTCAAGACGCCCAACAACGCTTTCTGGCGCTTCATGAATCCAGGTCCCTTCAGTATGCACTTTTTGCATCGGTATCTCATTCAATGCTTACGAGTCTGAAGACCTCAAGGAACACGTCGCCATTACCATATTTGCTAGCACTGCAGCGGGCTCCGCCCTCGCTATCAGTATCTTCGCAGCCGACGACCTGTACTATGGGATTCAGCCCAATGCCGGAGTGGGAATATTTACGCTGATTGGAAGCCAGCTCATGGGATACGGCTTGGGAGGTACTTTCCGTTATCTTGTCTCACGAGTTCTCCGCGTCTCAACGACACTTCAAAGGCATAATGCGCTCGTTCCTCGTATACCCCACGTACATGGTCTACCCAAGTCTACTTCCAACCGTCCAACTATTCGACGCACTTCATCGCGGCAAGAAGGTCTTCCTGCAGAAAAAACGCGTTCGTTTCTTCTGGTCTGTTTTCATTGCAATTTTCTGTTGGGAATGGTTCCCCGAAGTGCGTAGCTCGCTATGTTTGCCCGAACGCGAAATCTCACTGTTAATTAGTTTGTCGCGCCGTGAGCACTCAGAGAGTGATACCGCTGGATCGTGGCTAACCCGTTCCATAACAGAACGCTCACGGGGATCAGCGTCTTCTGCTTGGCAAACCGAAATAGTGCTTGGTTCAGTCGTATCTTCGGTAAGTGCGTGTGCAGGTGGAGTCCGCGTTCCCATGCCTCGAGCGATATCTAAAATTCATTGAAACAGGCGGTGCCGCGGGTAATGAGGGACTGGGTGTCTTCGCGTTGTGTTTCGATTGGAATTATGTCGGTGAGCAAAAATCTTCTTGCTTGATGTACTAGCCCTCACTTGGCACATTTAGGAAGCGGAGGTACGTCGGTGTCGCTCGGCTCTATGCTAGCCCTATCTTCAATCGTCACACGACAGGTGGTTCACTTGGTGCGCTGTTCACGCCACTTTCCACCCAACTGTCGCTCTATTTCGGGACCCTTATCTGCATGTGAGGAGTTTGCTCCTTTGCCCTCAGGTTTTCTCTGCTGCGGAATGTAAACACTCACTCACTCACTCACAGCATCGCCTTCTGTGCGCTATACGCAAACAACGTCTGGCAGGGACAAAACTTTCCCTGGTTATCGCAGGAGTTGTTCTATGAGAATGGAACGCAGGTGAGCCGCTTGATGTTTTCGGATACTTCGTGTTTCTCACTGATAGCGTGTATAGTACGACCAACTCTCGATTTTGGACGAGAACTTCCGGCTTGACGAGAACGCTCTCGCGATTCAGGTACCCTACTCACGTTCACATTCTAAGGTTTTCGATTAATCACTCGACATATCTGCATTCCAGGGACTTCCATGGTTCGCTAGTTCTCAAGTTCTTACCAAGGTTCGTTATCTCCCGCTCGTGCTATGTGGTCACCTGCGTTAACATTCGGGCCTGCTTGCAGATTGGTACAAACCTCTCGATCGGAGCGACAATCACTCACGTCGTCCTGTGGTACGGGAAGGATATAATACATGTTATCAAACGGTATCGGGTAAGCATTTTCCTTCTTCGTCGTGCACATCTGCGAGCAATGGTCTTGCTTACCGTCATTGAAAGGCCGGGGACGCGTACGATCCGCATCTCGCAAAAATGAAGGCAAGTCACTGATAAATTTCGCATGGTCGAGTTTCCTGCTAACCATTGATTCTTTGATTTCTCTCAATGATAGGTCTATCCCGAAGTTCCCATGTGGTATGTATATCTATCTATCTTCATTTATTTCTGCACTCGATTCACTGACCTATGATATATACTAGGTGGTATATTGTCATTTTCTTCGGAAGCTTCGGCATGGCCATGGCTACGATTTATACTGGTGGTTCGGGGATGCCTTGGTCAGTCCACCCTGCTTTCTCGTCTCCAAATACGAGTCTGATATACCCGTTCGTCTTCCCTCAAGGTGGGGTTTAGTCGTCGGCATCATCATCTCTGCCATTTTCCTCCCATTCGTCGTCACTGTCCATGCTATCACTGGATTTACGACTAGCATGCAAAATCTCGTACAGGTGAATATCGAACAAAATGCATCAACGGCTAATACTAATTGAATGCGGTATGGTCTTTATAGATTATCGGCGCGTCGATTATGCCGGGCTCTCCGCAGACAAACATGTCAGTTCTATCTCCGATCGAGTGTTCAATCTGATTTTAGGAAAGGTATTTCACTCTTTACGGATTCAACACTCTAGAGCAGGCACTTGCTCTTGTTCGTGATTTGAAAATGGTGGGTGAATAATCGGTCTCATTGAAGGTTTGACTGAACAAATTATTTCACTTGCAGGGGGTACGCCATTCCATCTACTCGCTCGCCTGCCCGATTCGAATTTGACTTCAGCAATACACCAAACTGCCTCCGCGCGTGACGTTCACTATTCAAGCCCTTGGTTCCATTGTTGTATGTCAAATTCAACAAGGAGAAAAGTTCGAACTCGTTTTAACTATTGAATTCTTTAGGGAGGATTGTTGAACTACGTGATCATGAAAGTCATCGTGAGCAGTCACCGGGAGATCTTGCTCGATGTGCAGGGATCGAATATTGTACGTTTTCTTTGTTTCGAGAAGGAGTGATCATAGAGCTGATATTTGGAAAGTGGTCGGGCCAGCAAGTTCAGGTACGTAATTTGGAGGAAGGAGTCCGATGGAGAGGTGAATAATATCTGTAGTCATTCAACGCTGACGCGGTATCTTGGGGAGCACTCGGTAACATTCTGTACGCGCCTTCGGGCCGATACGGGGTCAGTAATTTTCTATATTGCTGTTCCGCGACATGTTCAACCGTCTTCTAGATTGTACCCTTTTCCATCCTCATTGGCCTCGCAGTCCCCGTCCCCTTCTACATCGTCCACCGGTTATTCCCGAAACTCGGTGCCAACCACGTCGTCACGCCCATCCTCTGCTGGACTCTCGGCTACCTCAGTGTCGGAATCAACACCTCCGTCTTCACGACGTTCCTCCTCGCTGTGTTTTCTCAATTCTATCTTCGCCGATACCGCCCACGCTGGTTCCGTAAATACAACTTCTTGTTGTCGGCCGCACTTGATGGTGGGACACAGGTATGAGTCTTCGATATTTTTGGACAAACCTATTTCTATTTCCGTTTCGATGTTGATTCATCTTCGACGGGCAACAGGTGATGGTGTTCGTCTTCACGTTTGCGTTGAGCGGAGGCAGTGGAAGGGTTGTAAACATGCCGAATTGGGCGTTAGTAAGTTATATTTAGTTTACAGCGGCGAAACGCACTGATAACTGGGGTATTCAAGAATCCCAAGGGGAACCCGGACTACTTATTGCGCGAGATTGACATAGGTGTCTATCTGTGATATTTTCGATGTGTATTCGGCTACACGATCCCGATAATTGAAGCTCACATTTTCTGTCCCCACAACCTTTGCGAGCTATCACTTTGACAAAAATATCAAGGGAATCGAAGTTCAGCCGTGAACCGTAGGAATACCCAAGGTCGGCATTCGGCATATCCGATACAGTACTGATCTTGGCAGCAACCCGGGATCTTTCGTTCATCCCCTGTCGACACCCTGATCTACACCCGTTGCTGCAGTTCTAGACATGACACCAGCCATAAGGCAGTGTGGATAATTGCGTGGGTCTTCGCCTCTTTTGCTCAAACCAAACTGGCTTGCATTTTCAGTTTTGGACGCATATCGAAGAATTCAACCGAGAAATTCAACTACGACCACGGGATTCGCGGCAGTTGCCGCCGGTTTTCCAATATTTCGGCACAGCCTTCGGTACCAAAGCGATGGATATCATAGATGGCCGCGACGTCCGCCATCACACGCCAGCAGAGCCTGGGTAGCGGTACCAGTCAGCGACCAACGGCCTCTTCCTTTCCTTCCACCATCTGCGCCGTGCGCCTCACTTTCTTTTCTTTTTTCACGTTCATTCTTCTCGACGAGGGACGACATTCAAGCCTGGGGCTTTCATTTCATACTCCACTGAGCAGATTCCAGTGCGTTCTTTGTCTCGCCAGTCACTCCTGAATACTCACCCGATGTCGATTACAGCTCAGCGTGCCAGTTCCTGATTAGCCCTTTCGTATCTTCTTTGTGAATCATGTCGTCAGGAGTTCTTCGGGGCAGGTGTGTCGCAGTCTCCTTTGTCTTTGTGTGGGAGCTTACGAGTGAAAAGCGCCACCGACTTGCGCGCAGCCTCAGCAACGGGTGCTCCCGTGGCAGGCAATGCTGCGGCTGCAGCCGCTGATCCCGCTGCCAATGGCAGCAAGGCCGGACAGAACGGCGCTGCTCAAGACCCGGCTGATGATCCAACTCAATCCGCAGGCCGAACGCCAGCCCAGTCAGCCACCGGCGGCGATTCGAAATCAACGAATGCTCAAAATCCCGCCCAGGAGCAGCAAGGGCAGCAGTCTGCCACGAGTCCACCTCCCACCAACACTGCTTCGGCGAAGGCGGGGCAGGCATCAGGTCCTGCTGCAGGATCTAATACCGCCGCAGGAGCTCAAAACTCCGCGTCCGATGTCAACTCCGCACCCAACTCGGCATCATCACCAGCTCCCAACTCCGCTACTCAATTGTCGGCACCTCCTTCAGGGAGCCTTTCCTCTACAAGCGCTGCTGAGACTCTGAATCCGATCGTGAATTCCAACTCGCAATCGTCTGCGCTCCCCACAAATGTGGCCGCCAATGTCGACCCTGGCACGCTATCGTTCCCCACGAACTCGAGTCCGTCCGATCCCAGCGGGCGCCCTAATGCCCCTCTCGGCGCTAACAGTAACAAGGATAGCAACTCGTGCGTTCTTTCTCTCACTCACGCTTCTCTTTCTCATCTCATTTGACTCCTCCCCCTCCCTCCCTTTCCCTCCTCTCAGATTCATGCAAAACAAAGGTGCCATCATCGGCATCGCCGCAGCAGGCGGTGTCGTCGTCCTCATCTTCCTCATCTACCTCTTCATACGCATCCGCAACGCCAACCGCCGGCGCCAGCTCGACCGCGAGATGGACGACTCCTTCCAGGACGCGATCGAGAAGGCTGGTGGAGGATGGCAGCATACTGCCTCGCCCGACTATGCCGCGAACGCTGCGGCATTGCGCCGCGCGCCGAGTAACAGCAGCGCGATGTCGATGGGCGGCGGTGCAGGTGGTGCGGGGATGTATGGTTATGGTCAGCAGCAGCAGCCGCAGCAGTATAACAACTATGGCGCTGTGGGCGGACACGTTCATCCCGAGTATGCGTCGGCGGAGTATTGGCAGCAGCAGCAACAGCCTCAGCAGTACCCGGCAGCGACGTACGCGCAGCAGCAACCGCAGAGGGACTATCTCTCCAACTACGCCCCCGCTACGGAGCCTGCTCCAGGGAACCTACCGAATCCGTTCGACGAGGGGAGGGTGCTGAAGGTTAGTTCTATTTTCGTTTTCGTTCCCGCGGTCGCTGAAACGTTTGTTTTTTGAATCTATTTGCAGGTGGCCAACGAATGAATGAATACTGTAAACGACGGTGTGATGTTGATGTTCTGAGAATACCAATACCGCAAGCTCGGTGTGGACTCTTCTCTTCGCTTCATGGATAAGATACTACTTTACGGCTCTGGCAGAGTACTTGTATCATCAATCTTCTTCTTCAGTGGACTTCCCATTCCTTCTTCCGCTTGTTCACGCATGCATCTTTCGATGAACATGAAAGCTTTCGATTGTGGTTTTTCCTCTGTTTGGTGGAGTGGGGAAGACACCCGGATGGAGTGTACATGCCTTACGATGCTGATTTTATGTTCTGCATCGCTGCCCGACGCCAGACTCGACTGTATTCTCCATGCGAAGACACGCAACGCAGATCTCCTTCCTTCTTCACTGACAGCCAGTTCGGACGGAAACCGTCAAACATTCCGGCGCCTATTTTTCGAGTGAAGTCAAGACAAGACACACTCAGCTCGAAGGGATTCAATCAATCATTCATTCATTCCAAATTGACTCATCCGGATTCCGAGATCCCCCGTTGTGGCGTGAAGCTAACGATAGCTAGGAAATGAACATGCAGAATGCTTCTCAGAGTTCATGTATCCGTTAATGATAATAGGATTCTTTCACACCTTCACAGGCTACAGGTGACCTGACTTAAGCTTTATAAACCTGTCCATCGAGGAGGGAGCCGCTATCATACTCCTTCTTCCTCTTCGCTGGCCGATTTCTTCGTCATCTTTTCATGCCTTCCGCAAATGCGCCTGTTTTCTTGAACCCACTGACGCCGCTTGCCTTTCTTCCGACCCAGATTGGAGATCAGCTTCAGATCGGCAACTACATCGTCGTCGGAACACTTGCCGTGCGTTGGGTATGGAATTCAGAAGGGGGGAAAGTTGCTAATACCTTCATAGGCGTTTATTTGGGACCTGCTTTGCAACTTACTGAACGACTACAAACTTTTAACCAAATATCGGATCGGTGTGGGAACGTTGGCCTACTTTGCTGCTCGGTGAGCCTTTTGGCCAGCAGCCTCGGTTCCTGACCATTGCTAACCGAAGTTTCAGAATCTTCACTTTGTGGTACCTTCTCGCCAGCACGATCTTCCTGAGTCAGTTCGCTGCATCTCAGGGACTACTCAAATAATGAAATTTGGTAGCACATACTGTGAGCGACTGTGCGGTGGCACGGAAGTTTTACGAGGTCGGATGCGCTCTCGCTGTCCCGGCGAACGCACTTCTCATGTTCCTACGAGCCCGCGCTATCTTCCTCAACAATACTCCCATGGTTCTGCTATTCCTCTTCCTATGGCTTGCCGTGGCTGGAACCGCTATCATCCCGGCGATGCCGGGCATGATAACCGCTGCACATATCGGTCCAACCCGGTACTGCATTACAATTTTTGAGAATCCGGCATCGGGATTCTTTGGCATTGCGCCGGCTGTTCACGATACTGTGGTCTTTGTCGCGATTTCCTGGAGGATGTTTCAATCTTCACATTTTGGGGATCTGGACAATCGGAGTCGCAAGGATAATATTAAGGCTGCAATTACCGGGGAATTACTTCCTCGCTTCTCGCAGGCAATTCTGCAAGACGGTCAACTATATTATCTGTGAGCGATTTGTGCCCCTGATTCATCGTCTTGCGCTAAGTCAATTCTTTCTTGTATTAGCATCACAGTTCTAGCATTTCTTCCTACCGCATTGGTATTCTCCAACAAGGACGTCACGCCGATTTTTCGAACCATGTTTTTTCTGTGCACTACAATGGTGACGAATTGCATGGCCTGCCACGTTTTTAGGAATATTAAATTTGGCTACCATGGAGGTGGATTGGCTACTTCGCAGTCCAGGTCGCGTGCTAGTCGAACGATTCCTATGTTTCACGTTCCCGGTCAGGGTGGCGGAGTATCGAGTGCGTCAGTGGTCATTATTAGCAGGCCGTCAGCCGTCGACGTTGGAGAGGCAGCCAGTACGAAGTAGACCATTTCGGCATACTCGTTATCTCGTTTTGATATTCGCTAGTTGCCTATATACTGGGATGCACAAGCTCAAAGGGTTGAATCAAATTTCTCTGGCAATCACCGTGCAACATCAGTTATGACTGTCACGCGTGACACTCGATCCTCTTGACCACCACGATCAACGTCGGTCCCTGCCCCGCAAACTTGTCGAGTTTGGGAAGGAATCTCCTCAATTGCAGTCTCACCGAAGGCTCAAGCACGACGTTTCAGACATAACCCCGGTACAATACCGCTGATCATGAGGTGAAACAAGGCTCGCCACATTTTTCTTGTTTCTCTTGAAATCTGCCATCTCACTGTTACGGCGGCAGCGACCTAAAACGAATTCGGATCCCCTCCCTCGAAAACCGCGGAAGATGCTGCCAGATAGCAACTTTGGGTCGAATCCAATCTGAAAATCAGTTCCTCGGAACGATAATCACGGAATTTCGATGGTGGTGTTCAGTTGCACTGTCTCCGAAACTCTAATATGTCATGGCCCACTCCCAGAAAGGCCAACTGTTGGGTGCGCGATAAGCCAAGCACGGTCCAGAGGTAATCGAGGTTTCCTGCAACTCTGTTTATGATTTCATAAATGAGCCAGGTCCGCGTATTCCCTTACATTGTGATACTGTTTCATCGGTTGCAGCCCTGAAAGCTCGCCTCGACTCCAAGCGACTTCATAATTTTAGGCGTCCTCACAACGGCGCCACTCGTGGCCTCCACGCATCAATCCTCTGAAATTCAAAAAATTGATCTCAACTTCCTTTTTTGGCCCTTACGCCGAGCGAGCCCATATATAAGACGGCAGGGGGTCCACAGGCCTTCCGTCAACCTCCACCCTCCTCTCCCCACTTTCCATTCCTTCCCTTATCGCCCACAATGCGCATGCCAGACGACTTTGAAGCTGTGTCGGATGCCATTGACGATGGTGGTTTTCTTTCATTTGTAAATGCAGGATATTCTGACGCGCCTTGCAGTTAACAAACTGAAGAAAAAGGTTTGGGATTCGGCGTCTCAATTCGATGGGGAGAAGGATAAAGCGCAGTTCCGCCGGTACGAAGAGGCATGCGACCGCGTCAAGAATTTTTATAAAGAGCAGCACGGTACGGATCTTCCTTGTCGTTGTCAATGCGCTTGCCTCCCCGCTTCCCCGCCCTCGTTACCCCTTGTCCCTCGGATCTTGTTGACTTGTGCCCGACAGAGAAGCAGACGATGGAATTCAATATCAAGATGAGGGTGAACATGAGGAAGAATGTGCGCGCGAGGATGGGTGAGTGAATGAACTCCGAGGATGTTTGGTCGCGTGCTCATGATGCAACTGTCTAGGCATTTGGGAGGCAATGGAAAAACTGAATACCCTGGTCGACGACTCGGATCCTGATGTGCGTCTTGTCCTGTCGATTTCTTTCAATTTCATTTCACACGAATCTCATTGACTGAATCTAATTGTGTCTCTCGATCGCAGACGGACCTTTCCCAAATCGAACATCTGCTTCAAACTGCAGAGGCAATCCGAAGGGATGGTAAGCCTGATTGGATGCAGGCTGCTGGACTGGTACACGATCTAGGAAAGCTATTATATATCTTTGGCTCTGAGTACGTCTTTCATTTCCTATTTCAGTTGGTCTCTGACTCGTTTTGTTGGTAGGGGGCAATGGGATGTGGTCGGGGTACGAGACAGTTGCAACCGGATTTCGATTACTTAACTTTGATTCTGCGTACAGGACACTTTCGTCATTGGCTGCGCTTTCTCAGACAAGATTATTCTTCCCGGAACTTTTTCTGGCAATCCAGATAGCGACGACGCCGTTTATTCGACCAAGTATGGCGTCTACAAACCCAACTGTGGGCTTGATAATGTCATGCTTTCATGGGGGCACGACGAGGTCAGGCGCTGTTCTCGTCGTTTAACCCGTGCTCAAGTTTATTTCCAGTATCTTTACCATATCCTCAAAGAGCAGTCGTCGCTCCCAGACGAGGCTCTATGGATGGTTCGTTACCACAGCTTCTACCCGTGCGTCTTTCATTTCAGTGGACTGCACTGAATTCTCACTCTAGCTCACTGACACTCTTTCAGATGGCATCGTGAGGGCGCGTACTCGCATCTCACCAACGCGTCCGATGAGCGAGCCCTCGCAGCCGTTCGCGCCTTCAACCCCTACGATTTGTACAGCAAGAGCGACGACTCTGTCGATCCCGCTGCACTGCGTCCGTACTACGAAGTCCTCATCAAAAAATATTTCAATGAAGTGATCGAGTGGTGAATTGGTGACGTGGGTATGATATAGAAAGTAGAATATAATAATCTTCGCTATCGATAACTTTGCTTTCGCTTACATTGCAACCTCGTTCAAACTGGTTAACTGCACTCGTTCGTGTTCACTCGATAACTGTCACTGAATTTGAGAAGTGCTGTGTCGTCCGCGACGCGTCCTACCACGTGCTTACATCGTGACCGTGTACCGCGTCGCGGACCGGGACCCGAGCGCGACGCGACGAGTCTCGTCACGTGGCCGCGTAACCATCGTGTTACTGTTACTCATCTGAGTCGGAGTCATCACTCCGACTCTCCGCTTTTCTCTTCCCGCCTCCACCGCCTTTTCGAGGCTATTCGTGAACCCCGGGACCATGAACCACGGAATCTCATAAGCAGACGATTAACACCACGTCTACATCTCTTGTCCCCATCCTCTTCGTCTCTGTCCTCCGCGAAGCAAAGTGCGGAAGCCTTAGCCTACTGCGTGATGGTCGCTGCTTTCCAGCTCATTCTTTCTGCCTCGCTGGCATGGTCTGCTTTAGCCCAAGCTCCGACACTTCCATCATGCGCTCAAGGATGTGCGAACGAATCTGCGCACAAAGTTGGTTGTCAGCTGTTCGTGTCCTCGATTCCTCCTGCTTTTTTTTTCGGTTCGTGGCTCACACGTATCAGGTCGGATCCGGGATGCCTTTGCGGGACCTCATTTACGTCGATGGTCGAGCAATGCTCGAAGACTACCTCGTGCTCCATGCAGGAACAGGCTGAGGTTGCTGCAGATTTAGATACGATGTGCGGTGCAGGTGAGTTTTACTCTATTCAAAATTTGTGAAGCCTTACTCAGGCATCGCTGGTAGGGTCCAATTCTGCCTCCGGGGCTTCAGGTCAGTAAACATTCTGTAGTTTTTATTGTTCCAGTCTGAGCGGTACCATGATTGCGACAGGTTCTGCATCTAACAGTCCTGCGAGCTCCTTTTCTGTGTCGCTCAGCAGCTCAAGTACAATCAGTCCGTCAAAAACCCTTCCGCCTACCACTTCTTTTCCGCCGTCAAGTTCTACGACGGCTCCCGCTGGCACAACCAGCAGCTCTCCGTCATCCAGTCCATCTACGGGTCATGCTGAGGCAAGAGAGGTTGGTAGGATGCTGGGTCCTTTGATTTTCTTCATCGCGACAGCTCTCATGAGATGAGATTGACTGCATGTGGTGAGTATTCTGCATGACTGGAACTACGCTTTGGTTTGCTGATTCGTTTCTTTGACTCAAGGATTCGATCACTTTGTGTATATACGACGGCCTTTTATGCATTCCATCTGCCCTTCTCATTCTGAGAGTTTCGGCCCCAGATCAATTTAGGAAAACTCGATCAGAAACCTGCGAAGAGTTTGGATTCCCCTTGAGTCTACAAATTCGGTTGCCTACGATTCCGAGGTGCAGTTCCTCTCCTCGATACACCGTTTGTGGTCGAACATGTTCAACAGCATTACCAGAATCTACCAGACTTGGCAGACCATGTCGCCGACCCAGTTCTCCACAATCACCCTATTTAGATCCGCTGCTATATCTTACCTCATATCTTCTAATTTTCATCTTCCAAGCGTCGTCAACGCTTCTTCCACATGGTGAGTACACCGGCCGACGCTCCTTCCGTAGGCGATCTCGCGGAAACCATCGTCGGCGCACCCCCGTGATGATCAGGTGATTCTTTTCCGAAACGCGCTTCTCTTCTATCCCGCTTCGCTACCTCTGCTACCTCGCAATAAAGTCGGCCACTTCAAAGGCGAAACGATTCGTTCGCCCCCACCTCTCTCTAGGCCGCCATGCTGAAGCTACCTCTCGTCGCTTCCGTTCTCGGATACGCAGCGACGCAAGTACGCGCTTTCGGCTTCCCCGACTGCGTGAATGGCCCACTGTCAAACACCACCGTCTGCGACACTTCCGCCTCACCGGTCGACCGTGCTAAAGCCCTCATCGCCATGTTCACCACCGACGAGCTCGTCAGCAACTCAAACACTGGCGCGCCGGGCGTCCCGCGGCTCGGGGTTCCCGCCTATCAAAGTGCGGAGGAAGCTCTGGTGATGTTATCTTTCATGATTCGGCGAATCATCTCGTCTCATGATGTCTTTCCGTTTGTTTTGCAGCACGGATTGGCGAACAGCCCTGGAATTATGTTTGCGGATTCAGGCGATTTTAGCTTCGCGACGTCATTTCCTTCGCCGCTTCATATGAGCGCGACGTTTGACGACCCAGCGATTCTAGCTGTGGGCGACGTCATCAGCACGGAGGCAAGGGCTTTCAGCAACGCCGAACGAGCATCGTTGGATTATTTCACACCGAACATCAACCGTGAGTGTTGAACAGCTCTTGCCTTAATCGGAGCCAATGAATATATGGATGCAGCTGTTCGCGACCCTCGCTGGGGACGTGCGCAAGAAACTCCAGGGGAAGATCCATTCCGCTCCGCTCAATACGCGTATCACTATGTTCAAGGTCTCCAAGGCGGAATCGACCCTAAGCAAGTCAAGATCGCCGCCGACTGTAAACATCTCGTTGGCTACGACTTGGAAAACCCACCCGGCACAAACCGCTTCGTCTTCGACGCCAAGATTTCTCCGCAAGATCTCGCAGAATACTTTATCGTCCCCTTCACCAGCTGCGTAAGGGACGCGAAAGCGTTCTCCGTCATGTGTGCTTTCAACGCTTTGAATGGGCTCCCTTCGTGTGCGGACCCGTTTTTGCTACAGACTGTCTTGCGAGACCATCTTGGGTTTGATGAGGAGCGGTGGGTAGTCGCGGATTGCGATGCGATTGAGTTTTTGTTTGATCAGAGGCATTTCGTGACGGATTTCGTGCATGCTGCAGCGGTGGGGATGAATGCGGGGACGGATATTGATTGTGGGACGACGTTTGGGGATAATTTGGGACAGGCATTGAATATGGGGTTGGTGAATACGACGAGACTGTCGACGGCGTTGTCGCGGCAGTATGCTTCGTTGATGCGGTGCGTTACATTCTTCCTCGCAACCTCATAGAATATTCATCTTCCTTGCTGCTTAGCCTCGGATTTTTCGATCCCCCGGACAACCAACCGTACCGCAAGCTCAGCTGGACCGACGTCAGCACTCCATCGGCACAGGCCCTCGCACGTCGAATCGCCGCAGACGGGATGGTCTTGCTCAAGAATTCTGGCGACACGCTCCCTCTTTCCTCGAGCATCAAGAAGCTCGCAATTATCGGCCCCTGGGCAAGTGCCACCACGCAGATGCAAAGCAACTATGCGGGCCCCGCGCCATTCCTTGTCAGCCCAGCAGCAGCAGCTAAATCCGCAGGGTACACCGTCACAGTCGCATCCGGGACGGGAATCAATTCGGGTGATACGAGCGGGTTTGCTGAGGCTGTCGCAGCAGCGCAAGGCGCTGATGCGGTCATTTATGCTGGGGGGCTTGATAACAGCGTCGAGGCGGAGGGGATGGATCGCACGACGTTAACTTGGCCGGGAAATCAGCTGGATCTTATCGCACAGCTTGGAGAGGTGGGGAAGCCGCTTGTGGTATTGCAATTTGGCGGTGGACAAGTCGACGATGCACCGTTGAATGCGAATCCGAATGTCAGCGCGATCCTATGGACTGGCTATCCCGGCCAAGACGGCGGTTCTGCTATCTTCGACATCCTCACCGGCAAGGTCCCACCCGCAGGTAGACTCCCTATGACACAATACCCAGGAGCGTACGCCAGCCAAGTCGATATGACGGATATGACTCTGCGTCCCTCATCATCAAACCCCGGACGCACATACAAATGGTACACCGGCACACCCACATACGAATTCGGCTTTGGATTGAGCTACACCTCGTTCGATTTGAGCTTCGCTGGATCGACTAAATCGAGCTATGATATCCAAGCGCTCGTTTCTGCCGGGGCGAGCGCACCCTTTATCGACCGCGCGTTACTCGACACGTTCGAGATCTCCGTACACAATACCGGGGGTGTCGCCTCGGATTTCGTCGTTCTGCTGTTCGCGAATACCACTGCCGGACCGACTCCCCTTCCTATTAAACAGCTCGTATCCTACGTGCGGGCGAAGAGCGTCGCGGCTGGATCGACGCAGACCGTGGAATTGCCTGTGACGTTGGGGAGTATCGCACGCGCGGATGAGAATGGTGATTCTTGGGTGTATCCCGGGGAGTATACGTTGCTTGTGGATGTACCAACGAAGGTTACACATGGGTTCCAGCTTACGGGGACGAAGGCGCAGGTTGGGAGTTGGCCGAGGAGTGGTTAATGGGACTCTTTGTTTTATTTTGGTTTATCAATATTTATACGGGATCATACATACACTGGCAGACTAAGATTCAGAGCAAGGAAGTGCTTCCTGACGACTTCAGAGTGATACACGAAGCGCTGACTCTCCGTTTAGTCGAGTTACTTGCCTCCATCTGCAGGAATTTGAGAATCAAGATTGAGTTAGCCGCCATCCCCAACGCAAAAGGTCGCACTAGAAAGACCTAACATTGACCAGTGGTGGTGGTTGGGTAGTCTCTCATAGCCAGACTTTAACACGGTTGATCTCGTACCTCGATGTGTTAAAGTCTGTTTTCAAGTTCATAGGCGTGTCATCGCTAGAATCTTATTATATAATCATTGTGGCTGTGTCTTTACGGCAATTTAGTTCACTTTTCTTATAGCGCCCCCCCTCAACCATATATACACTCAATTTTTAGCAACAGAGAACTCATAGAGATATATCTACCTCCTCAGGAAAAAAATTGGAGTAAAATGCATCTTCAGAGCCTACGCACCGAGCTCTTGCTCTGCCTTGTGACAGATGTGACAGGATAGTAACACATTTTTTCGACCACTTTCCGCAGCACTTTGTCAAGATTCTGCCTGGTTTCAAGCGCCAAATAGACTCCTATCACCCTATATAAACGCTACAGAGCAAATTTGAGCTCTAGAAACCGTGTCAAAGGGCGGAAACATGATTACATAATCCGAATTCTACCGTTGACGCGCCAGTCACCTTAAAAATGGACTAGTGGTTGGGTGGTGGTAGCAAAAAGTAAAAGTCACGTCACGGTCACGATCGCGCCGGTTACAGTTTTGCCGGTGGCCCGGTTTTGCTCTTGTCTTCACACACCCACCATCGAATGGACCAATTTGTCGAGTTTCCTGCTGAGCTAAATAACAAAACCAGAATGGACGTCTTGGGAACTGGGTTCAAAGAAGGCTAGCCGTAACACATGCACTTTGGCGGCTCGCACTCTACTTTTTCTCCAGTGATCCTTGACTCATGCTCCCTGACTCCTTCAACACCTGGACCTCACCAAAAACCTCACTCTCTGATCTCATTTTTCTCGTTCTCTGAGTTCAATACGTTGTTTGATATCTTCCAAGACTTTTCTCTTCGCGTCTGACGTGACGACGTCTCAGCCTTGGCCCTCGCCTCGCATGTCAATGCCAACTCTCAAGTCTGAAAACTTCGGTTGCAACAACGCCACTGCTCATCTCCTTGGCGATCTAACCTGTACGGCTCCCCTCGTTTATCGCCGAAGGAAACTCGCCGGAGCGGAAACGGAACCGGAGACGGACTCGGCGGAGGCCGAAGAGTCAAGACAGAGGCATTGTCCAATATATATTGAAAAAACAACGAACCCCGCGATGACCGTGTAAGACGCGAGCCAACGAGCGGTCGATATGCGAAACCCTGACCGTCCCATTTCACTCATTCCAATATGGGTCTATCCAATTGAATGGCCGTCAAAAATCACCTTCAGCGCTTGAGTGAGTGCCCACGATGTCGCCGTCGGAAGGGTTCAATACTTGAACTCCTCCGAGTCGCACTGATCTGCAATATTCTACCCCTCACCTTTTCTTTTAAATCACGCCATGATTTTGTTTCTTCAACTCCTTCTCGGCCCACTCGTTCTCGGATCCTCCCTGTCCATAGCTGCGCCAACAACTTCAGCTTGGCAAAATGCTACAGTCGACGCCTTGGTGGTGCGTGTTTCCAAATTCGACGATGCCAAATTATGCTCAAATGATTCCATAGTATGCCTTCCCATTGGCCCCATACGTCTCTTTCGCCAATTCGAGCTCTACTACCAACACTTCCAACGGATTCGTCACCAACACGTTCACACACGCGACGACCCTGGCCAACGCAAGCTTCCATACAATCATTTTCCCCAACACCGACACACTGTACTCCACAGCATTGCTGGATCTCTCGGCTGGCGATGTCGTTGTGACTATGCCGGAGAGAGAGCCAGGACGGTTCTACGTTTTGCCATTTTACGATTTGTGCGTCTTTGAAAGCTTTTTGTCACTTGTGTGGGTTGAACGGTATTGTCATTGAATCATAGGTATGGGAACAACATCTGTTCAATCGGAACCGTCACCAACAGTATTGCCCGGAAATATCTCATAAAATACCGACCTTCGAACGCGGGGTGTGATCTCACTCCAGATGAAAACGAAAAATACGCCGGGACGATCTCCTTGCCTACTGTATACGGCGCCATCCTTCTTCGAATCGAAGTCTTCAACTCGAGTGACGTCGACCACGTCGTCTCCTCGATCCAACCGCGCTTCACTCTCACCTCCCTGAACACCTCTTGCTCCGGTGCCCCGCCCCTCACATTTGCCCTGCTCAACGACGATCTCGACGCAATCAACCGCCCGCTTCACCTGATGCAGCTCCTCTCCCGTGTTGCCCTTCACAACCCAGCCGAAGAAGCCTCGGATGCCGCACGCGTCGTAGCGACCCTCGAAGCGGCGGGCATCTCCCTCGCCTCTCACTCATACACCCAACCGCCAAGCGTCGATCTCGCAGCCGCATACACCACCGCGCTCACCCTCGTCCAGCAAGTCTCCACGAACCCCGCCTACCTCCTCCCCCTCGACAGAGCCGGGCTATGGGAAACCACACCCCCCTCCCTCGCAGGCGACTTCCACACGCACTACGACGTCCGCGCCTTCATCGGCCTCGCCGGCTACCTCCTCCTCAACTCCACACAAGCCATATACCCTGCGTACACCCCCGCCCAGGACCTTTTCGCGAATCAGACGTATTTGGTGGAGTTTTTTGGGAAGCCGGATGTGAAGGGGTTTTGGAGCTTGACGGTGTATGATGGGGAGGGGTATTTGATTCCGAATGCGTTGGATCGGTCTTCGTTGGGGGATCGGGCCTTCCTCACGTATCCCGACGGAACTCTCGTCTATGGTAACGGGGACGATACTGACCCGAGGTCGTTTTATATGTTGTTGCAGAGTACAGACGTGGAGGTGGCATCTGAATGGGAATCCAAGTGCGTTTGCTTTGCTTCGTCTCTTTCAGCAAATATTCGGCGCTGATCTATGTTTGCTGCAGTTGGCTACCGACACCGGCAAATGGCGCTAGATTTCTTTTCAACTTCCGGTTCTACGGACCAACGCTTTCGCTGACGGATGGAACTTACAAGTATCCCAAAATCTCTGCTGTGGACCTCAATCCTCCTATACCTCTACCGAGATCAGAGTAGGTGGGTATTGGACTGTTGATTCCTCAAGTTTGGGAACTTTGGACAACGTTCATGTATGTTTATCTGAGATTACGATGAGTAGTTTCACTTTGGTTTATCGATATTTATACGGAATTGTACGCACTGAGTTTCAGCGAGAGAGGAAATCGTCTAACGACTCGAGATTGATACGCCAAACACTCGCTGCCCGTTCAATCGAAATATTCGCCCCCCATCCCCATCCCCAGAGCTCCGAGAATCAAGATCAACTTCGCAGTTCCCGAGGCACGCAGAACTTCGCAAGTCAGAGCGGCGCGATCTTCCGAGCTTGAAATTGCCAGCTAAACCGAGCAATATCCCGCATATCACCCAACAAAGAAACAAGCAGTCACCGAGCACCAATGCATGAATGATATTATGAAGTAATCAGTCCATGAGACAAAAACAAATTCGTGAATATGCGTGAAAACAAGACAAAAAATCGCGTGTTGCTCAGCTTCATCTCTCGGGGTCCTCCTCCCGCTCCCCGAGTACCATTCGAGACAGGATGTGCTCACTCTACTCTACTCCCACACCTGGAAAAACGGCCTCCATTGAACTGTCAAATCAACACACGCCATGGGCTCAGCGTCGTCGTCGTCGGAGGTGTAGCCGCGGACGTTGATGACGTATTTGACTAGAAAAACCGAGGAAAGGTGAGAAGGTGGGCGCATGGAGAGGGAAGGAAAGGGAGGAATGGAGGAGAAGGGAAGGAAGTCCAAGCGGAAGGAAGATGATATTGATACGTAGGAAAGTTGTGAGGCAAGAAAGAACGCACGCTTGGGAACCTCCTTTGGTAGCTCCACAGTCTGGACAATGGAGTACTCGCCGGGCTCGACGGGGCAGGAGACAGAGGCGTTCGCGTTACGGCTGTAGAATAAGTAATATGTTCGAAGACAATACGGAGATAGGAGGAGTAGAAGAGAGGTCCGTCAGCAAGCGGTATGAATGCAAGAATATGTAGACGTACGCTTCCTCGCAAATATCGAAAATCTTGTGTAAGAGTTTTATCCGTCCGGCTTTGACTGTAACGTCTGCTATCGCGCCTTCCTAGCGATGCGTCCAATGTAAGAAGGAGTGAAAAAAAAAAACAAGAGAAATAAGTGGGACGAACCGTAACAGTGTCCACGACCTCCAAATCGACCTTGACCGTCAATTCCGCGCCGATTTTCGGCGGGTCAGGGGAGACGGTTATGGATTTGAGTTGGACGGGGTCGGAGGGGTCACCTAGTAGCCCAGTACGAAGAAAAAAAAAACAATTGGAACTTGAGTCCCCATTCCTCAAAATGACTCGATATTGCCGCTCACCGCAATCCTCGTATCCCCAGCTATCTGCCACGAGGCGCGAGCCCTCCGTCAGGGCAAGTTGAGGTAGGGCGGGGGTGGCGACGGCGAAGGAGGTGAAGGCGACGAGGAGGAGGAGGGCGAAGGGGCGGTGGAGCATCGTTCGTTGTCGTTGTGGTGGCAGGAGACAAGGTGCGTGCTGGAAGGTCCGAGTGACATGATGACGGAATGCAGCAGCGTGACGTCGTGACATCAACATGTTTTGATCATCGGCATTGATCGGTCCGAGTCAGTAGTGTTGAATAATTTTTATTTGGGTCTTGCATATTCCAAAGAGAAACTTATTTCCGTCAACTGAGCGAATTATTGACCTGAATTCAGCAAACGTCTTACCCCGGCAATAGGAAACTGACCAATGCCATGGAGAAATACAATCACACATCGAAGAGTGATCGCATCACAGTAACTTCGGCAAGGAAAACTGGCTTGCCGCTTGCTTCTTCCTACCATGCACGAAAATCGCTCGTGGCTTGTTGCTTTCTCCTCGACTCTGGATTCGCTTAGACCTGTGGCTCCAATATGCCTATTCTCTCTACGAATGGTGTACAAGTTTAAAAAGTTATGTTCCCTGCCAATTTTACGTCGAAATCGCAAGAGGAAATTCTGAGGAACCACTGCGAACTTTTCCGGGGCGGAATGCATCGTTTACTCTGTTCTGGGCATTGGGTCACTTCAAACTCTCCAACAGTCAACATTCTCTGATTCCTTCATCCCAGTCAGCGCGGCGAACATGTCTGAAGTCACTGGCGCGATAACTCGGTACCCGTACATCTCAACTACCGTACGTCTTTTCGACCAAACAAAAGGATGATTTAGCTAATGGGGCTTCACCGCCAACTCATTTCTACTGCTAAGTAGCAATGATTATTAACCCGGTCCCCTCCGCCCTCCACGCATTTCCCAAAATAAAATCCAACTGAAACAACTCCACTAGTGCGGGCGATGCGAGCGGGATCCGACATACGCTAGTATATAAGCCACCGCGGGGCACTCGCATCGCTGTCCGTCCTCTTCGTCGCTCGCCCCCACACAACCAATCATGCCTGCAAGTTCCAACGAAACAACCCACCCCATCCCCCTCGAACGAGACTCCATTCTCAACGACATCCTCGGGCACATCGACACCTACGCCCACCATGACCCTGCTATCGACTGCGAGGCGCTCAAAGAACACGTCCTCCAACCCGTCCTCGCTAACACATTCGACCCCGAGATCCAACTCCGCGGGTTCCTCCGCGCGCTGCGACACACATCCTCTTTCGCAGTCGCGCTCGAAGGGATTCACGATCAGGAGGTTCGCGCGAAGGTGGAGTCGTTTGTTGATGGGAAGAGCGTCAAGGAGGTATTGGGTGGGAAGAGATTCGCGATGCCGATGGGTGGGCATCGTCAAGTTGGAGCGAACGAGCAGAAGAGGAAGGAAAACTTCGGAGAGAGGCTGGGAAATGGTATCGCTGATGCCGTCGATGAAACAGTGTTCAAAGTGCTGGATGCGAAGGAGGAGATGGAGAGTCGGTTGGACGTTGTCAAGCCGCATCTCATAGACGGCAGCCATGCTCTACCGAAGATCTACGAAGACGATGCGGAGACGAAGCTCATGGAGGTAAGCCAAGCTGCACAGCCGATTACTTTTTGCAAGATAATTTGACTAATGTCTCATTTCGTCCAGGTACACCACCTCAAGAATTTCTCCAACTGGGGCGAGAACATCCGCAACACCCCTCTCTACACCTTCGTCCCAACTACAGTCCTCGGCATTCAGAATATCGTTCGGTTCGCCATCGCGAACGACCTGAGGGTGCGCTGTGCTGGATATCGGCATAGCTGGTCTTCGATTTTCTCCTCGTCTTCCTCCTCTACCGAAGAGGACAACGACAAGAATAAGAAGCGCAACAACACGATCCTCATATCCTTCGTCAACCTGACAGAAGTGACCACCCTCCCCGACCCAATGAGCCTCTCCCACTCCTCCTCCTCTACCTCACACCCCAACGAGCTCCAAACAATCGAACTCCTTCCCCTCCCAGCTCAACCCACCTCACACCCCGAATCCCGACTCTGCCGCATCGGCGCCGCCACCACCTCCGAATCCCTCCGCCTCTTCCTCACCTCCCCCACCTCCAAATGGACCCTCCCCGTCTCCCCCATCCTCGTCGAAGTCACCCTCGCAGGCATCACCCAAACAATCTGCCACGGCGCCGGCCGCCTCCACCCCACCATCTCCGACTTCGTCCGGCGGGTCGAATACGTCGATTGTCGTGGGGTGCTTCAATCCCTCGATATCGAGGATTCAAGGGAGGGTGTTAGAGCGGCGGCAGGCGCGTTTGGTTTGATTGGCGTGATAACACATATAACCCTCGAGCTGGATCGGATGCGGGATGCGGTGATGCGACCGAGGAAGGTGGATGTGCTCAGTGCGATTCCGCCGTTGAGGAAGGAAGACGTGCCCGAGGCGCTGAGAGGCGAGTGGTGGAGTGCTCGCGAGTCAGATAGTGAAGTTGAAGCGAAGATCGAAGAGGCGAGCAAGGAGTTCATCAGGCGAGCAAGGGATGATTATTATAGCGAGTGGTTCTGGTTTGCGTTTCAGAGGAAGGCGTGGGTGAATACATGGGATGTGGTGGAGGTGGGTGATGAGGAGGGGGGCGAGGCGGTCGCGTATCCCGACGATGCGGCGATGTTTTTGCAGTGGTTGGAGGGATGGTTAGGTGGTGTTTTGACCTCGAGGCGAGTTTTTCCATGTAAAGTTTATTGTTTTCCCTTGCTCATGACCCGCTTACTCAATAGCAAACTCTTCAACGCCATCCCCGGTCACTGGCAAGCCCAACTTCTCGCCACATCGGGTATGGCGGCGCTCCCGCCGATGTTTGGAGAAGATGAGACGCCTACGATCAAGTGAACCCTTTCCCTTTGCTTCCCTCTTTATGTTTTCTAACCAAAATGAAATCCTCAGGACACAACTCCCCAACGCTCTCCACTTCCGCCGCGGCACACAGAACATGCGTGTCCGGGACACAGAATTTCAAATCCCCATCCCACCCCACCCTTCCAACCCCAACGATCCAGACTTTAGCGTCGTCCAGCGCGCATGGTGGGACGCAATCAACCTCGTCTATTCGTCGTCTTCCTCCTCTTCCGGTGCCGCCCCCATGCGCCTCACACTGGAACTTCGCATCATGGGCGGCTCGAATGTGCTGCTGGCGCCGCAATACGGTAATGCCCCGTGGGGAACGGCGAGTATCGAAGTGCTGAGTGTGCCCGATGCGGCGAGGGATGGGGAGTGGGAGGCCTTCGTGCAGAAGGTGGCGGATGTGTGGATGGGGTATGAGTATCCGTATCCTTCGACTCGAGCGACCCAAAGCGGGAATGAACACCGGAAGACTCAACCCAAGGACAAGACATACCTGAACGTTCGTCCACACTGGGCGAAAGAATGGGAGTCCATCAAGATGCATGGGATTCCTGCTAAGAAATATCTTAAGGAATTTGCGTACAAGGAGCAGATCCCTGCGTTCCGAGACGTGTTGAGGAGAATTGGGGAGGGGAAGGGGTGGGGGCTGCGTGATTTGAAGGAAAGGTTTTCCAATGAGTTGTGGGATGAGTTGGTTTTTGACGGGGTGTGAGGTGAGCTCCGAGTGGAGTACAGTACCAGCAATTGTGTTCTGATAATATTGATTTCCGCATGACGATTGATGTATTGATATATACTGGGATTCTCATAGTGAACACGAAGAATTTTCAAGAAATTCTTCGCATCAACGCTGGACCATATTTCGATCTATTCGAGTCGATCAGGATGCTCGTGCTGATTGGAAATATTCAACTGTCGATTTGATACAACACTGGAGTCTGGAATTGAGGGTTCTATAGTCATGGAATCTCGTGAACTCTTTATGCCAGCAACTCTACCGTAGAATTACGCTCCATTCAACACGTGGACCGACAAGAAGAAATCTTGGCATGACTAAGTACCCACAAAATTCAGACGAAAAAAAAATCGAACTCAAATCGAACTGCAAAATCTTCTCTTTTTTTGCACGTGCAGCTGGCAGTAGCCCCTTCCATGATCCTCGGACTGCACGTTGAATCGGTTGATCGCATTTTGCGGTTGTCTCGTGTTCAATGAATGTTACATAAAGCTCTTCTTTTTGCCTCGTGTCCGATGTCACATAAGACCTTGTCTATCGCGCTCATCTGCTTCAATCTCCCCACCCACCCTCTCTGCGACTCCTCAATCTCCCCTCGCTCTGTTTGCTTGGATCTGTACCAGACACACTACTAGTACTATCCACGGGAGATGTGTGACATTGAGGGCCAAGGCTTGTGGGCTCCCTCGGGATTGCTGCGTAGGATGGGCCTCAAGCGGCTACCCAATCTCGGATTTAAAAGACATCCGCATCTTGGTTCGTGCTAACTCTCTACACATGATTTCCTAATGATATATTTCAGATGAACCTCTGGATGACAGCCCATTTCGTCAAGAATGCACAGACAATGCACAGTTGTGGAAACTCTACATGGATACAGCGAAGGTCTTTGATAAGAACCTCGCGGATCTCTTTAACAGTGATCTCGATCCTCTGTTGATTTTTGTGAGTGTAGAATTTCTCTAGATTAATATGGGTTGACTTAATTTTTGACAGGCTGCTCTGTTCTCCGCAATCCTTGCCGCATTTTTGATTGAGACTCGAAAGGATTTACAACCAGATCCGCAGAGTATCACAAATGGCCTCCTGTTTGCAATGCTTAGAAACCAAGTGAACACTAGTACCCCCCAGATCCCCGAACTGGATCCATTTACTCCTACCTCAGCTGCACGGTGGATCAATGGCCTTTGGTTCTGTAGCCTCATGTTCAGTCTGATGAGCGCTTTGGGTGCAAGTATGGCAAAAGGCTGGGTTACTCAATTTTCCTCCGCTGTATCTGGATCGGCCTGGGCAGATGCAAGACTACATGCAAGTCGCTATCGTGGCATAAAGCGGTGGCAACTGGGACTGATCATTCAATGCCTTCCAATCCTCATTCATATTGCATTCTTACTTTTCAGTATTGGGCTGGTCCTTCTTGTACTACAGGATGATCAGATGATTGGGCTCACAATCTTGGCTTTGACAACACTCGTTGTCTTGCTCTATATTGGCAACAGTGTTCACCCTGCAGTCTATCTTGATTCCCCTTTTCGTGCTCCAATCTCTGGCATGATTCGTGTGATCTTCCACAATCCGCAAGGATGGTCGTGGAGTCCAGCTGGGGCATCTCAGTTTCCAGCTCGCGAGGATGCCCAGAAGGCACAAGCAATCTGTTGGCTTCTGACACAATCTGCTAGTAGTAGCACAGCAACTATCGCTATTCATGCAGTAGCAGGTCTCCCTTGCTCGCTCTTTGTTCAGAATGAACTTTGTAGAAGTTCAGTTGGCAATATGGTTCTTGACCTCTTATCTGAAGAGATGACAAACCCCGAACCAGATACAGATTTACTGAATGTCTGCTTGCATGCTCTTCTTCGTCTGACTCAGGCAGCACCACCGGAACTATTGATCACTGAATTTGCACAATACTTGCGAAGACTGGTTGCTCCAAGAGGGCTTCTGGATGACCTTGCTGGGCTTCCTGCAATCATTCAAGATCTGGCTCTTTGCATCAAAGCACGGATTATTCAACTTTTTTGTGATCCAAGCCAACATATTGAGCTATTCCAGCAAAATACTGCACTCTTTGAGATAGATCTTCCAGTCCTGGCTAAATCATGTTCTGACCCCTATATTCGCCGTTTGCTTATTGAAGTGTGGTTCATATCGGACCAGAATCCTCCTCCCACATCTCACCCTCCAGCCTTGCATTTTAACATTGGCCTGAGAGCTGCCCATTTTGGTGATCGTCTGGCAACACATTCTAGTCTAGCCAAAAAAGTAAATACTGGTATGGCCTGCTAAATCTTTCTTGGTGGGAAGGGGATTTAATTTATCTATAGGAAGACTCCCAACTGCTATTCAACCACAACTGGATGCCAAAATTCTGATTGAGGGATTAGCTGATGACAAATCTCAGAGTCAATGCAGCAGGTTGATGAGTGAAATTTCAGTATATTGTATGTTCCATTTCTTTTCCAGTTATATGTCCCTGAACAAATACAAAACAGCCCAAATAAAAAACCAACTGGAAAACCGTATTCTATCAGATATTCTGGGCCCTCTGTTGCAATCAGGTGATGAGCATATTCGGCAAAATACCTTCAAAACCTTGAGAAATCTTCTTGCTGATGGTCAGTCTTCTGTTATCAAGATGCTTCAAAATGACCAGATCATATCAGATCTAACAACCTCAAACACCCTTATACTAGAAAGCCTTCCAGCTTTTGTCCAGACAGCAGCTACTACCGATGTGAACAATTTGTGTGAAATTGCGGAATTCTTCATTGACTTTATTAGCACAAGTACGTATTTGGTATTCAACTCCATTGACGCCTTTGTTGACATATATGTAATAGATGGTGTCAATGAAACCATTATCCGAGCTCAACTAATACCCAGCATTACAATAGCCACAGGCACAGCAGACCCTTTCACACAACACCGGTTACTGAAGGCATTCATTCAGTTGTCAATCTACAGTATGATTCACAGTTCAAAGCTAATCTTAAGTGCTAATCACCATCAAGCTCAAATCCGGCAGTCGATTGATGTTGTTCAAGCCACTCTATTTCTGCTAGAGCACATCAATAATGGAAACCCATTATCTACACAGCTATGGGATTGTTTATTCATCATTCTGAAGCAAGGCAAATGCTGTCCTTGTATCAACTTTCAACAACTCATTTGGGTATCATACAGATTTCCACAGCTCATTTTCAAGCCTAGAAGTTGTAAACAGCTTCACCACAATTATGAGCAGCAATGATTCAATCATTTCCGTTGAAGGACTTGAGCGTGCGACTTTGCTTGTAACACTTGGTATGGATAGACCTGATGCTGGATATGAGATGTGGTTGCTGTATCTGATGCCCCCATCACATGCATCCCCCTTCTATTCAAATTTGTTCTCTTACTGAATCTATTCTAGATCCTATTTGTTGCACAACTCTGGGTCCAGCTATGGAAGCTGCCGTTGTGTTGCTCCTTGCAGATTCCAATTTCCATATACGTGAACGTGCTATGCGAGCATTTGTAGAGTTGGTCCAGCATGGTATGTGAAGGCTAGTGTCACCTCATTAAAATGATTCAACTTCAGGCTCTTAGCGGGTAGTCACCCAACTATTGCACTGGATAAAACTACCCGTGTTTCATTATCCATGCTTGCAGATTCAAACAATATCATCAAACATCAAGCAATTCAAACACTGACTACTATCATAGTATATGGTACATATGATCATTCAGGAAAAGAAATCCAGTAATTGTTTGCAGAGGATGTGCGGACATCACTCACAGGCATTGACTTGATGGACGTCTTTTCACCACTGTTCGAGGATCCAGATCCGGAGTTGAGAAAGGCAGGAATCAAAATGTTCGGTGTTTTTGCTACACACAGTGAGTTGGGCTTCATTTGTTCATGCATATATAGAGCCGCTGACCTTACAATCAGATGATTTATGCACCAGTCTAGCTCGAGGTATCCTGGACAAAGCAGTTCAACTATTAGGCGATCTGAACTTTGATGTTCAACAAAGTTCTCGCCAATTGTTTGAAATTTTGCTAGAACAATGTGCGCAGTTTCGCTCTGAACATATTTCAAAATCTTGATATATTCTTCAGCTGCACTTTCAACTGTATTATGTGATCCTAGAATGCTTGAGATAATCAACACTATGGTCGGCAATGACAGCTGGGCTGTAAAGCAAGCTGCTATGACTGCACTTCCTCTGTTTGTGAAACCAAGTCAGTGAAAAATTTTTTCAGTTGAAGGTTCATTGACTTCAATCATTCAGATAGGAGTTGTGTTGGAATTTCCTCATCTCAAATCATACCCACAATTTTTGCCCTGCTTGATGATGAAGACATTGAATTATCTTTTGCTGCACTAGAATGCATAGTTGACCTGTGCCAAAATGGTTGTAATCTGATCTTATTGAATATCTTGAATTGAACTGATGAGACTGGAACAGATGACCTTTGGAAAAGTTGCGAACGATGTGGGCTAATTCCCAAGATCATTTCTATGTGCCAAGATTCTAGCCCACTCAAACGTGAAGCAGCTCTTGAGGCCATTGTGGGCCTCATGCCTCATGGTGCGTATGCTGTATCTTTTTTACCGAGGGATACTTATCTCATCCCTCTCAAAGCGGAGTTTCGTCAACTATATTCAACTTCTGAAATAATGCTGGAGCTGCTTTCGATGCTAGATGATGCAGCACAAGGAGTCCAGCTGGCAGCACTTAGTGTGATGGGCCTACTATATTACTATAGTATGTGGTCTGGAGTATTGATTTTCTATACAATAACTAATTGTATGGCTTATAGACAATCTCCCTCCATTTCTATTGAATGAACTAATGGAAAAGATTTTTGTCATGATGGCTGAGCGACCCTCTCCAGTGAAAAAGGGAGTGGTTGCTGCCATCATTCATTTTCTGGTACCAAGTGAGTTTGAGTTGAATATCTATTAATATTCAATGTATTCATCTTCATAGACCATGATCGTTTTATTCCTTATATTTCACAAATCACGGTACAACTCATGAAAGCGATGGCACATTCACAACAAGAAATACAACTTGTCGCAAAGGAAGTCTTGGAATTCCTCATGACCCATGGTGTGTTATGCTTGAATGTAAATTTCTCCCACCAAGCAATTATCAGATCCACCTCCAATGATCACTCTGGATGATGTGATGACAAGTGTTGTGGCCACCTTCAGATCAGAAGATTCTGTGAATTCAGATCTTCTCATTCTACTCTTAGAACATGGTAAGGCTTAACATTAGCAACAAGTATTATCCCTGAATTGTGTTTCAGGGTTTTTATCTGATCCCCTTATTGCACCAGCATTAACAGAGGAATTGCTTTCAATGCTTGCCGATCCTGACCCCAACACAAAAGAGAAGGCACTGAATCACTTCTGTTTCTTAATGAAACATGGTAGTTTCTATTTTTTTCACACTATTTCCACACACATGCATAATGAAGTATTCACAGAAAATTTTGTGGTGTATTTTGGCTCTGTGCATGCCTTGGAAATCATTACACAGAGTTCATGGCTCTTGAAAGATCCCGATATTCATATCTCTGTACATCGACTCCTGAGTGCACTCAACAACCTTAGTAAGAGGTATCTCTTTCCACTTAGATTATGCAATGCTGAGTTGCACTTAGAACATTGCCAGTCCTTACTCTTGGCTACAGACATTATAGATACAATGATGACCATCTTGTCAGCGAAACACTTGTCTCTTCAATTTGCACAGCATACATTAGAGAGTCTTCGGAGTCTGGTCGCTAATGGTAAGGGTGCATTCACATGTAATGTTCAGGCTGCGACACCCAACATTGTGCAGATGACTTCTGTGTTCAGCTTGCAACTTGCACACCACAGGCTATCCAGTCGATCATCACTCTAGTTGGACACGAAAATCCTGCAATTGTACAAGATGCGCATGGGATTATCATGACACTTGCTAGACATCGTAAGTATTTTCTTCCATTACAGAAAGTTGGTCTCAGCAACTGTATATAGCTCAGTGTCATTCACTGCTATCTAGCTCACAGACTGTGGAGTCATTATATTCTATGCTAAGTGATCAGGAGCCAGTTGTACGTATTGGTGGCCTAAGGAATGCTTGTATATTTGCCCATCGTGGTAAATATCTGTTCACTGCTTAACTGTATATCAGTACTAACTGCAAATAGAAGCAATTTGCACAATTATTGCAACACCAAAGATCATTCAAAAAGTTCTCTTCACAATGAGTGACGCAAACAGTGATGTGATAGAAGAATCACTGCAAACAATTATAGCTCTTGTCCAACATAGTGCGTTTGGTTTTGCATTGTCATGGGTTGGGATCTTGATAAATGAAGAATTTATTGCAACATCATTCACGGCAAATGGCACATTTCAAAAAATTATGTCTATGTTACGCCATTTTTCTCCAGCTGTTCGCATAGCAGCACTCCAGGTCATTACTGCATTTGCCCACCAAGGTATGAATATTATCTGTTTAGTGCTTCCTTACATCTTGAGGCACAGATGATCTGCGTTCCTTAATCACCCCACCTGCGATGAAGAAATTCTGGATGCTTTTGATAGATCCCCACAAGTCTGTACGACAAGCAGCTGGAAAATGTGCTAGAATATGTCTTTCTATTGGTATGTGGAATGAAAACTTCAACATGTTGCCTGAAGCTCTGGCCAGATGATATGAGAAGAAGCCTCACTACATCGAGCACCATCAGGCTGTTGATCACGAAAATCAATGGAAGAGCTGATGACATTCTCGTCATTGACCTAGTCAAGCACTTGATTGTTGACGGTATTTGATGCATTTTTTGAGAAATAACATAAAATAAGATAAACTGCTGAACATCTTGTCAGATCCTAGTCTTATGATGGTTGGCTCCACTGTGATTCAGCAAGCACTGCAAAGAATACCTCAGAGTGAACTGCCAGTCCGGAATTCATATCTTGAACTCATCTTCAGCTTACCCAAGTGAGAGGCTCTTGTTTTCAGTCTCTGGCCCCAAATCTAACAAACTTAGTACCTTCACCATGGATTTCAAAGAATCAGTGCACTTGACAACCCTGCTTTTAAGTCCAAAGCCTGCTGTTTCGAGATGTGCTGGTTCCATTATAACACATTTTGCCGCAAACTGTATGTATCTCATTCTGACCTCGCTCACAAGTTGATTGTGTCTGTGTTCTCGCATGGCAGCAAAATTTCGGGCGCAAATTCTGACATCTAATGTCTGGTCAACCATATTAAACCTTCCACACGTGTTCCCTATAATTGAGGAAATATTGAGGGAATTTGCCAAGTACCGTAAGTGAACCACTGCTTCAGAAACTGTGATGCTGACTGCAACATCTACAGAGGGAGCTCAACAGCAGTGCACGGACCCTATATCAGGTCTTGTTCATGAACTGCTGAATATGCTAAGAGCCGGACCCTCAAACTTTGATCGCTGGCAAGTTGGTCTCAAGGGCCTGCTAGCGCTACAAGTGTTTTGACATAAAAATTGGTTTGGGGTAAACTAAGAGATGGTTGCTGTTGATAAAGTTGGGTATATATACAGTTGAATATTCTGAGCCTGCTATTTGTATTACTGTACAATTCTGTTGGCATTGAAATTCAGTGCAGCTATTTTGAAGTTACAGCTTGAACTTGGTTTGAGCAAAGAATTTGCCCTTTAGACCGAGGATCTAATTAAAATTTACTCAACTGAAACATCCACAAGAGGTTGAACATCAGAAGTCGAGGATATGCACCAGAAGCTCGTACTACTTTCCAAGGTGATTGTTTGAGAACAATAGCATTTTGAAGGAATTTTGGCAACCACACAGCCTATTTGACAACAGCCCGTGTGAGGTGTGAGGTGTGACACAGGTTGAAAATGGATTCGACACAGGTGGTGTGTCACGCGATCAACAATTTGAACGTAATTGTACAACAAGCTTACAGCTGTTTCCGAAATCCTTGAGAAAGTTTAAAAAATTTCACGCGACTTCAAATTTTGATGACAGTGATAAGGACTACTGCTTTCGGCAATATCCCCGTGATGCCGTCCCTTGGCAGACTCCGGCAGGCGCCAGCAGAAGCTCATGCCGACAAAAGTTCCTCACTGCATATTACCTTCGGATGGATTGTCCCGCTCAAGGAATCGCACCCGCAAGCCATAAGGTCAGTCGGTGCTGGTTCCAGGTGCTACTTTTCCGCTCTCTTGATTTGTACGAGTTGCCGCGGTCGCCGGTCGGGTGGAATTCCAAAACAAGTAGTCCTTATCACTGCCATCAAAATTTGAAGTCGCGCGAAATTTTTTAAACTTTCTCAAGGATTTTGGAAACAGCTGTAAGCACCCCGCCTTCAGCAGGGCTGGCTTGCTCTGTTCGTGTCCCTATCTATGGCGAGTGCACAGCTTGTTGGGGCTAAACCCTGTGCAGTTTTCTTTTGTGCTGGATTCCGTGCTGAATTCGTGGCACATGGTCTGGAACCCCTCATGATAGATTGTGTTCCTCCTCAACATAAGATAAATTTCTTAGTCAATGTGTGGCTGTAGATCATATGTACTGTAAACACTCTGGGACATTGCGGGCAAACAAGTAGATCTTCACATTATCGGGAAATGCTGGCCGCATCAGCCGAATATCATCATTTGGTAATAGGGGCAACTGATGAACCTTCCGGGCTCATGAATCATGTCCGTGGAGGAGTATGTCCGAAAAAGGCATACTCGAGTGATCCGACTTGATCCACGAGTTCCGATCAATGAATATCAACTGTCGCGTCAAACGCGTCAATCCCCAACCTCTATTGCTCTCCACTATATGCACGACGAGAAAAAACACTGGAAGAACGGAGAGACTGCACAGGAATCTAGCTCATCCTTATCCAATTGCCTTCCCACAACCCAGAGTCCGGTGAGACGCTGACTATAGGGCAACTATGGAAAACACCCAAGAAATGAAAGGAATTAAATCCCTAATCAAATCTTAAATATAATCCTAAACCACTATGAGATCGACGTGCGAGGTTCGGGGTTCCAGTCCAGTATAGACTGTGGCAATCCAACTATTCTAACACTCAAAATATACTAACTTAAGCTTTCGCGATTGCTGACTTTGTACAGAGAACGTCTATACGAGTCCTATGTTGACACAGGAAGTGTGGGTTTCAACAAGGGTTTGAGATGTAACTCTTCTCAAGAGGTTTAGGTGTTTAAGTTGCTTGTTAAGCCAATATATCACTCGCGAAAGATGTCCGATATCCGTTTCACGCGTCCCGTAGGTCAAAAGTTCTTATAATTCCACGTGTAAGTTCCCAAAATTTCCAATATTCCACGCGTACAATTCAAGAGATGATCCAACAGACAGTATATATTGACGAAACAAACCAAAGAAACAAATAAGCTTCTGGAGTTTATCTCGAATGGAGTCCAACTTCTAGTTGTTCACGAAGCCGACACTGGCTTGACGCTCACAATGAGAGGAGGGAATCCACTAGAGTACCAGTACAGGAAACGATGCCTTTTATACCTTTCACTAATAAATAATAAGAGACCGAACAGTTGACAAACGGGTATATTGTGAGAGAAACCTAGGGCCCGCTATGCCCTCGCCCTATCCTTGGCGGCCAGAACAGGAAATGGATCAAAAGTGCATTGAGTTCCACTCCCTTATCCCGATCATTATGTTATGACAGTGGCCCGCTGCGGCCCAATCAATATTGCCCAAATTGGCATTAATGGGTGTCCCTCCTCGGACCGTGCTCCTTGATCGTAATACGGCGGCAGCCAACTCGGCATGACGTGTAGTTCCTTTGTAGGAATATTCTACTTCTGCAAATCCCTCGCAATTGGTTTATAGAATTATTCGTGAAAGCCTCTTGCCTCCAGGAAACACTCCTTCTGGCCTTTCGGCAGGTTCTTATAAGTCCCAAGTAATATCCCACTCATTCTGCCTTTGGTCGGAACACAGGGTGACTCCCAATCCTATTCCGGATGGTTAGAGACCTATCGTGATAGGTCTGTTCTGGAATATTATAACTTCCACGCTATACCAGCGCAGTCGTAGACAGTGCCAGACCTCCCACTAGTGTATAATCCTTTAACTGGCCGCTCAGGCAAACACCAGTCCTCATACGAGCGTATTCCCGTGGTATTTAATGTATTACTCTTTTAATACAATAGCACTTGAACTGAAAATGAATAAATTCAGCCCTGGCCCAATACCGGGTCTATCACCGGCCCACCCGACCGCTCATTTTCGACCCTAGTACAGTACAACCTCAGCATGGCACCGGCGTGTCTTCGTGACCAAACGGCGGCAAGGAATGTACTGGTCTTGAATTTTTTTCAGCAGCAGCTCTATTAGCCTATCTGTCCTCGAACTTTATTTGGAAGCTTAGCTGAGAATTCACATTGTCTTACAGTAAGAGAGCAGTTCAAAATTTGTTGCGTGTTCAATTTCTTTATGTTTAGCCGGCTTTCTCTGATTTGGTGTTCGGATGTCCCAGCTACCAATCCATTTAGCAAACTTGTCAGTGACCGGTTCTCTCAATGCACACCGGAAAAGAACAAAAGTCTACGCTCAGGAATGCCTTGCTGACTTCTTCGATTTCCACGGAACTTTCCACTGATCTGCGGAAAAGTGCGGAAATCAATCCTTTCTATTGTGTTGGGAGCGTGTTTGACTCTGTTGGGAGCGCGTTTGACACGCTTTCCACCACGTAGACTTTTAAGAAGTCTGCAGGCTTCTGCAGGCCTGCGGAAAGCTGCGCGGAAAACAGGCATTTCAGCAAGTCATTCAGCCAATCACGTGATCGTAGACTTTTGTTCTTTTCCGGTGTGATGGGAGCAACAGGCAGTTAAGCACACAAATATGTTTCAAATTGCGTGTTCCCGAGCAATCTGTAAACCTGAATTTCAACGGCAAGAAGCTTTGATATTGCGTGCAAACTGCCTTGAGTTGACTGGCCTTCCTCAATCGAGGTATAGAAATAAACTCTGTCAAGCTCAAGTTGAGTGCGAACTGTGAAGATGCGGATCTGTCGGAAAAACTGGAACTCACGGAGACTTGACTTGGTAGCAGGAACAACATTCCTGCACCGTGATAAACTGTGCTTGAGTTACATCAGAGGTCGTAGGAATAGGCTGATATTCTTGCACTACATATCTGACTCAATACACCTTGCAACTTGAATACACTTGCTATTTTCCGACATCATTCAAACTTTCAGGCTTGTGTTGTGCACCGTGGTAGAGGAAATCTTGAGAAAGCAATTATTATACAGTGGTGCAGCACAAGTCATGAAGGGAAATTGAAGTCTTCGAAGCAATATTGAAGTGAAATCAACGCCGAAAAAGGTTCGTCGGCCTTGTCGGACTGAAACTGTGAGAACGGCCGAGGGTTCTTCCGAAGAGATCTTGAATTTGATTGGCTGGATTATGTCCCAGGGAGGCAGTTGCTCCGCAAGGACATACTTACCTCTTGCCTTATCTTGAATACTGCTGATTTGCCTAATCAAGACATAGAAATCAAGATTTTCCCGCGTATTCCTGAGAGCTACAGCCGCGTTGAAGGGCTCAAATTTGGGGAACAGGGTGCTGAATACATAGTGAATCTCTCTGTCTTCTCTCTTTTCTCTGAAATTTGAACTCACGCCGCGAACTTGTGACGATCATCTGTCACGTCACGCTGGGGTTGACCTATCCCGAGATAAGAAAGTACCCAGAAGCTTCTGTGTTCTAGTGGTTGAAGAATCTGTCTTCTTAAGTTTATGTTTTCCTCAACGTCATGAGTTCGAGTCTCAACCCGCGCAATCTTTTTTGCCTTGTATTTTTGAGAACTTAGACCTATAGCATTGCACCACGCAGTGGGCGTCCGCGGCGAGCGGAAAGCACCGCGCAGCGGTCGGGGTCTGGGGTGGAAAACCCCAGCCGTCCGGGCCGGCGCCCGCAACCCAAACCCAATGATCAAATAACACAAACAAAAGAATCCCATTCACAAATGATACAAAGGAGGAAGAAAACCGATCAGTGACTCGGAATTTTGGAGCTGCTCCAGCGAAACTCACAGGAAAATTGCCGTTTTCACCGAGCGGCAGGTCCACGAAGTGGGGCGCCGCAAATTTCGGTGAAAAACGGCAATTTGACTGTGAGTTGAGTCGGAGCAGCGGAAAAATGGAGGCGAAAAAAGGCAGCGAGCAAGGAAAAAACTTTGGCGGAGCATGTCACGTTGTGTCACATATGCGTGACAGTTCGCGGTGTGGGTTTGGTCTTCCTTTTCTCTTGCTCTTTTTGCAACTTGAAAACTTGAATTCGCCAGGCTCTCCACAGACATAATTCATAAGCCACCTTCCGCGCCTCCCGAGGGGTAGGCAAAGTCCCCGAAGCACCCGATTGACATGCTCAACAGTGACTACTGTAGTGTTGCTGCGGGGCTTGGCTGGCTAAGGCTAGCCGACGAGCAAAGTGAGCCCGTCGCAGCCAGCTAGAGCCAGCTGTTGAAGCTGCGGCTAGCCGTCGGCTCAGAGCTATTTTTTCAACTCGTTCGGTAGTGCATGACAGTGATCTGTTCCCGCATATTCGTTCACGGGAAGCCAAGTAAATGAACTCCCACCCCTTTCAAGATGTTGTCCGATCAATCGGCAATGGACCAGATTCCAGTATTCAAATAGCGTGAAGGGGAAAACAGATAACCTCCGAACATCTCGGGACTTACCCAGACCGCTGGCAGTCATCACCATCTATCTATCTTTCCACTCGCCTTCCTATTCTAAATTCAACACCACCTCTCGCCATGTCCTCTTCCTTCCTTGACCTAGGCATCCCACCCTCCTCATCCACCGTCTCCGTGAAAATTTTCAACGTTGTCGACGAGCCCACCCCGCACACAGTCAAAGTCCCCGCCGCAGTATTCTTGAGCCCCGTCCTCCCCGGGCACGAAAACCTCGGCTTCCCCGTCTTCGCATTCCTCATTGAGCACAATGCGACGGGGAAGCGGGTCATGTTCGATTTGGGACCGCGCGAGGATTTGGAGAATACGGCGCCGGTGATTGCTGAGGCGGTTAAGGCTGGAGTTGTTGCAATGCCTGTGAAGAAGGATATTGTCCAGCAGTTGAAGGATGAGGGAGTCGAGTTGCGGACCCTGGATGCGGTGATTTGGAGGTGAGTTGCTGGTTATGAGTCGGACTTCGCTGATTATTTTCAATCTCGCTCACTTCGACCATATAGGTTCGTGTGCTGGCCCATTTTAACCAAACTCGTTGACAAGTTGATTCTCATAGGGGATATGTCCAAGTTTCCGCCATCGATCGATTTAGTTTTCAGCCAAGAAATGAACACGAATACCTCAGATCCGAGGGTTCAGCTTCAACCTAGCGATACTGCGTAAGCCTCAGACAGTACACGTCCGTTTCCTTTCAGTATTAAAACGTATTCAGCGCCAGAAAACTGGTCTCATTGGACTTCACCAATTCTCCGCTTGAGATCGGGGGGTTCAAGTCACTCGATTACTTCGGCGATGGAAGCCTTTACCTGCTGGATGTTCCAGGTGTAAGCATAGATTCAGCTTTTATACTTCGGTAAACACATTTTCTCAACTACCATTGCAGCACCTCGAAGGGCATATTTGCGCTCTTGCACGCGCAACTCCGACTAACTTTCTCTTTCTCGCCGGCGACGCATGCTTTCACCCCGGTCTACTCCGTCCCACCGCGGAACTCCACCATCTTTACCCATATCCGAGCAACCTCATCACCTCAACTCGTCACTCCATATCTGCTACACACTTTTCATCTGGCCCCAACGGCGTCGAGTTTGATCTTATGGCGCGCACAGAGCCGCTTCTAGACATTTCAGAAAGCGGCTACTTTGAGGACCCGCCTTTGGCGAGGAAAGCAATTCATCAGATGCGTGCATTCGATATGAATCCGGATGTTCTTGTTGTTTGCGGGCATGACGAGTCTTTTATGTCTGTTGTGGGCAAGGTGCCGAGATTATTGGATGATTGGAAAGGAAATGGATGGAAGGAAGCGTTGGTTTGGGCCTTCCTCGATGCAACGAATCCAGCATTCAGATTCAACAATGCAAAATCCACGTAATTGCGTATGTATATAATTTTATTTCCTTCCCAGAAAGCAATACAACCACTGCCACTTTTCTTCTTCTCCCCGGACTATCAGCATGTTTTCTTGCGAATCTACAGCTCTGCAGGAGGGGGTGTCAGAGGTCCGCGTTCGGGCTCGGTGAAACTGCCGCCATTGCCGCCATACGACCGCCAATTGCCGCCCCATGCTGCCAAGGCGCCAAACAAAGTGCCGCCCCAAAAATAAATTGCCGCCCTCTGCCCATGTCACGCTGCCGCCTGGTGTCACGCCACCGCGCACTCCCACAATTACATTTTACTTGATAACATAAGCTATCACTCAACTTGAAAGTCAACTTCATGTTAGGCACCGCAGGCAGCATAGTCATTGTATCGAATCAATTGTGACGTTGATCAATAGTTGATCGCCGTCCGAGAATACTTAGTATAATCAAGGTCGTCCTACCTCCTCGAGATTCTAATAGATTGTACAACTATACCGAACCTGTCTTCGGAAATTCTAGCTGAGGTGTATGACCTGGTCCTTGCCAGGCGAGCTGGATGTCGCGTCAAACCCGTTTGTTTCAGTAAACTGTGAATCAAATGTAAGTATTTATGAATTTGAATGTTGCAACAAACCCAATTGGACTCATGGATATCTTAGCTTGATTGAAGGGCCAGATTGGAGATCAGAAATGAGGATAAGGTGGTCATGATTCGAGTCGGCGTTGATGTCTCCTTGATTCTGGAGTTGCTGGTGAGTCGGAAAGCCGAAAATATATATTTCCTTGCACTGCGCCGATGCATCAAACCAATATGCTTAGCACAAGATTGAAAGCAGGTATTTACAGCAACCAGGTATATCAACTCCACTATTCCTCAACATTTGACTCCCCCCTGGAAAATTGCCGCCCAAATCAATTTTACCGCCGCGAGAAATATAAATGGAATGCATACACGAGGCACCGATAGAAGTGGTAGAATATAGTGCGGGAGGAGAATTATGGCTGTGCAGAGCGGAAGACGACTCAATGAACTCGTTATCAACAAAATTGGTGTCCTCAGCTGCACATCCTGAAATTCAACATTATGACTAAAATACTTGTTTTGGAAGGTAATTTTCATATATTCCCTGTCCAATCATAGAGACTAGCTGGGGACACCCGAATACGTCCTCCAGTTTGGAAAGTAGCCTCTTCGAAAAATGCCGCCTGGGGGCGGCAATTTACCCAAACTGCTGCCATGTCACAGTTGTGTCACAAATTGCCGCCCCTAGTTACCGCCCACAACAGTGAATTTGCCGCCCCCTGAATATTTTTGCCGCCACATGAAAATTTAGTGCCGCCCGACTGCCGCCCCCCCTGCCGCCCTATTTGCCGCCTTTTACCGCCCTCAACTACTACTACCGCCCACTTTGCCGCCCCCAAGAACAACTTTACCGCCTCTCATGGGAACTTCAACGGCCGACTGCGCCATGAAAATCAAGCAAATCTTTTGCAATATATATATACTTTTGCTTGCTATTCCTTGTAGAAGACGCCGTCGTACGTCAACAGTGCACAGAGGTCGCTGTTTCCGACTTCGATGTTGTACAAGAATATATTGCCGCCATACTGCCGCCAGGGCGGCAAATTGGCGGCAATGGCGGCAATTTCACTTTGCCCTCCGCGTTCAACTCCGGCACGGGAAAGAAAACGATCAAAAGTTGATGGCGCCCCTTGTCACTTCCCACCATGTTCTCTGCCTCATCCATTGGGTTGTCGAAGTCTGCTACCCGCCGTGCCTGGGCTCGACACATCGAACCAAGATCTACCTCATCTGGATCGCATATCAGCGCCATCTCACCGTGCAGATCGGGCGGCCAGGTGGCAAACGGCCGTGCCGCAAATAACGAGTCGCCGTTTTTCGCAGTCCAAGTCACCGGTCTGATACACTGAGTTGTTACGGTGGGGAATCTCTGGCTCTACTACGATGGACTCTCGCATTACCCCTCTGGTCACCGGTGCTGCTCTGTGTCTGGGAGTTTTGTACTGGTTTCTATCCGCTCGCTATCCTAAACCACCCGGACCTCGAGGATGGCCAATCATCGGCAACTTGCTCGATATGCCAACCGAATTCGAATGGCTTTACTGGGAGACATTCAAAGAGATCTACGGTACATTCTCAGTCAATCACCTATTCCTCAGCCTTTGTTTACCTTTCCATAGGTCCCGTAAGCGGCACGACCGTGCTCGGAAAAGATGTTGTGATTCTCAACACTCTGGAGGCGTGCAATGAGATGTTGGATAAACGATCCTCGGTCTATTCGGGGCGGCCAATTATGCCTTTCGCAGGAGGAATGTCCGTCTTTGATTTCTATGTGCTAAGGATGCTAGCTAACCCTAGGCGAGTGCAGCGTCGGATGGGACCAACAACTTCTTCTCTGTACCTACGGCAAACACTTTCGCACCATGCGCAAGCTTGCACATCACCACCTCGGCACCAAAGTCGCAGCGTCCGCATATCACCATGTTCAAGAAACTGAGATGAAGTATCTCATCACGCGGCTTCGCACGGACTCGGACTTTGTGAAGAACTTGCGCATGTACGCTATAATCTTCGACCCGACTTATTTTTTTGTTTACTGTAATACCCAACTTTGAACTCTGCAGCTCGATTGGCGCTATCCTTTTGCGAATGTCTCACGGATATTCAACGCACATCGACGGAAACGACCCCATCGTCAATCTGGTTGAAATAGCGTCCCAAGACTTTTACCAAGCCACGAAACCCGGCGCATGGCTGGTTGACATCCTACCTTGGTGTACGTTCCTTCAAACTCTCCCGACTTTTAAACATGTGCTGACCTTGATCGAGTGAAATATGTTCCGTCTTGGATGCCCGGCGCAGGATTCAAGCGAACTGGGGCTAAATATCTCAAAACTAATGTCGATCAAACGGATCTCCCGTACAACTTCGTCTTGAAAGAAATGGTACGAAACTCCGATATTTGTTGAATACCGTCAATCAAAGCGTTCTCTGCAGAATAATAACACTGCTCTTCCCTCATTCACGTCGAATGCACTATGCAGCGGTGACATGACGGCGGAAGAGAAATACGCTCTGAAATTTATTGCGGCTGCGTTGTACGGTGGCGGGTTGGATACGGTTCGCTTTGTCCCTTCGAATGCTTCTATATTCCAATTCACGCTATATTTATCCAGCTAACGGGGGCCTCAACGGTTTTCATTCTCGCTATGGTCTTGTTCCCCGACGTTCAACTCAAGGCGCAGCAAGAACTCGAAAAGGTCGTCGGAACGAGCCGACTCCCCACTATCCGCGATCAAGAGCACCTTCCCTACATAGCTGCCCTTCAGAAGGAAATCCACAGGTGGCGGACAACCGTGCCGGGAGGTTCGTACTATTCTTTGTGTTGTTGGCTCTCATCGCCATCGTAAACGGGTACACGCGTTAATCGCTCTTTCTCTATCTCAACAGGAGTGCCTCACGCTGCGACTGAAGATGACATATTCAATGGATTCTACATTCGAAAGGGCACTATCATTATCAATAATTTATGGTGCGCCTTCACTCAACTCATGATCAATCTTGCTCCAACGCCGCCACCACTTCTCAGGGCCATTGCACATGATCCAACGCACTACACAGATCCCATGGCATTCAATCCGGAGCGGTTCCTCGGCGCCACACCCGAACTGGATCCAACGGCATTCACCTTTGGCTTTGGGCGACGCCGTTGTCCAGGCATCGAAGTCGCTGAATCTACGCTATTCATCGTGATGGCTACCCTCTTGGCGGTATTTCGCTTCTCACCTCTCAAAGGCGACGTTGGGAACGCTGATGAGGCGAGGGATGAATTTATTTCGGGCGCCGTTTGGTGTGTCTTCCATTTACTGGGCAAAAATCGTCTCTAATAAGCATATTTTGCAGCCACCCTAAACCCTTTAAATGCAACATCGAACCCCGGTCCTCCGATGCGCTACACCTTCTCCAGATGCTTGCGAGCGAGTTGCCGGAACGCATGCCGTCGACGCTATAATTGGGTTGTGTGCTGTAGATACCCGGTGTAAGTGTTCTGAAATTCGACATGAAGTTTCACTCAATTGCTTGGCCGTGTTCTATTCGTTGAATCAATTCTATGCCGTTCTTCATGATGCCTAACCACAATGATTTCCTTAGAACCGTAGTACCCGGGTTCGCTTGCAACATAAACCTCAATGCGAAAGGGTCTCTAAATAACTCGCGGGTTTCTCCAGTCACCGTGACAATCAGAACATGGAAGCATTTCCATTGGCCAGAACCCGCCTTTCTCTCTGATACGTACCAGCCGGCCGTGGAATTTCAAATTACCGATGCAGAATTCGAAACGCCACTACAAGGGCATAATGGTAAAATTAGGCTGCAATTCAATGTGAGTTTACAGTGCGGGTTTTGTTGCGAATTCGTCCTTCGCTCAATGTCCGAATTTCTCAGAGTCTTTCACGGCTTGGAGAGGACGTTGCGTATGAGTGCAGGCTCCCGTTTACCGTAGAAACAGACGGTTCATCTACTCGGTGTACTCCGGTCTACTCAAAAGTCCGTTTCTTTCATTCAGCCGCCGAATTGAGCTCGGATATCAATTTTTATTTTCCAATGCAAAAATCTCTCCAGCCGGCTTTACCGGGTATGTACAGCCATATATCCGTTTCCTTCCTGTTTTTCGCATGACTCTGGAAAGATGGCGAGCCTAAACACCGACAGGCATGATAGATGTCCCTCCTGAGGACAGAGATGCTATATTTCGGGTTAACGGTCGAAGACGTGCCGATCTTGTCCACTTGAGATGACCTCCACTGTTCCTGACACCTGATTCTAGTGAAACTCGGATGAATGTGGCTGATCCGTTGAGACAGCGCCATGGATACTTCCAAAGCTTATAGTCCGTCGTAATGCCGCGAGAACGCTAGTCCTCCGGCTCCCCACAGCAGTCAAGAACGATGTCGAGCCCTCCCCCACTCCCGCCCCTTCCACCGCACATTGAGAAGTTGTGAGCATGCATTCAGACCTCGGGATAGTATTATTCAATCTCATGCATCTCTTACAGAACCGCGCCTCTCGTAAGCTTCGAATCTTCTCCTAGAATTGGCGCAGAGATTCATTGATGCTAGGTAATTGGGGAGCTGTTGGGCACATATCTATTTGGTATATTGACGGTCCAACTATGTACGCTTTTTCTTTCGGTTCTTCGAGGTCGTTGACGCTTTGAAAAGACCTCTACCACCTGAATTTTCCGAGAGATGCGCCGTACATCAAGTTTCTCGGTATGTGATTCCATTGCCGGAGTATGAGCTACAATGGTTCAAACTCAATCCTTGTAGTCTATTCGGTATTCACCATAGACCTTGCCGCTACCGTGATGTGTTTCGCGGACGCATACCATTGGTTTGCTTCTGGGTACGGAAATCTCCTCGCCCTCAACGACGTATGGCTGTCTGGCTTCGACACTCCAATGCTCGGAGCGTGGCTCGCAGCAATAGTGCAATGTTTCTATGCCTATAGGCTCTGGACAATCAATAAGTACACACTGCCGGTCGTTATCATTGTGGTCGGAGTATGTGGTCCACTCATTCCACCTGATTCTTGTTCTCAGCCGGTATATGCAGGGTGCTTTAGCGCAAGTCATTGCGGGAATTTATGGTGCCGTCCTTGTGCGTGCCATTCGACTTCGTCACAACGTTTGTACAACACTGAGTGTGTTGAATAAGGCACACAGGGCCGTGACCTTTGCTGCTGCGGGTCCGAGGGTCCTCAATGCTGCCTACGTACGTTGAATATTTTCTAGTACGAATTCTCTATTAAGTAATCACCGTTCCATCTCAGGTGGTGAATATTGGAGCTGCCGCAGTGGATGTTTTGATCGCAATCACGATGACAATAATTGTAAGGAGAATTCAACATGTCTGGTCTTATTCACTCAATTTCCGTAGTTGATGAGATCGCGGTCGAATATACACGCTCACGCTCATACCAAATTCATCGTCAAGAAAATCATAAATCTTACTGTGGAAACTAATTTACTTTCCAGTGAGACTTTTCCGAGCATCGAGGTTGCCTTGTACTGAGCGCAAAATAGGCACACTCGCAGTCCTTACTGTGATCCTTCTCGTAGGCGTACCGGTACGTCCCTTGTCTGGGTATCTTCTCCGAGTTGACCATGAGATCATTTTTATGGACCCAGGGCACTAATTACTTCACCGCTCCGTGAGTGATTTTTCTACTCTTTGCGCCCTCTGGCTCACCAGCGCTGCAGTTCAATCATGCTCGGAAAAATGTAACGTTTGACTGATTTCCGAATGGTTATCGTCTCATTGCTTTGCAGCTATTCAAACAGTCTGCTCCTAATGCTGAATAATCGAAAATATATCTCGAACGAATCGACAACGATTCGCAGCGGGGGGTCAGACAGCAGAGGAGGGACATTTTTGCAGCTCTCCAGGTTCCGTGCCGCGACCAGGGACGGCGTTCGCGTGGATCAAGAAGTTAATGTTTCTCAATCGATGGATACTTCAACTGTGAAGTCAAAAGGAAGCGAGGTACTTAATTATCGCTGTCACCGAATTCAAAGCTCAATGTGTGCTTCACAGTTTGGAATGACCGTTGAAGGCCCTGTGCCTTGATTGAGTAAACCAAACAGAGAGTTAACGAGTATTTATATGTTAATGATGAAAATCTAATGCCTTCCCCCAATTTAATCTACGTTTGCGCGCCACGCCTGATCCACCAAGCTTTCTTTTCAAAAGAATTAACTCGAAACGAGACCGAGACCCCGAATCGTACCAACGAAAACTATAGGCATCTGCCGAACACGTGTATGGCAGAAAGGGGCCTTGGTGGAGAGGGAATAAGTTGCAGTGTTTGACGACGGCCCGAGTCTACGGCTCATTCGAAACTTCTGGGACTCGAGGTAAGTAGGTAGCTATGATATGCAAGTTGATCGCGTAGCTGGTTGCTACTCATCTGAAACCAAGGTACGGGGTTAATTAAACAGGTAGACATGGGATCACCAGAAATTCAACAGTTGGGACTGTCTTCTGCTGCTACCGCGAGGGCGGGATGGACATTCAATCGAAGATTAGGTCAAGCGAAAGTACCTATAGGATTCTTCCGCGTGCAACTATCGTAATAAATAATCCAACAAGCATCCAGCAAACACAATCGGACCTATCGCGAATCCATTGTTCTGGAACTTTTTACTAGAATCAGTACGCAACTCACTCACGAAACAATCGGGAAACATACCGCTCGCAGACAGCTCTTGGGATCATCCAAGTTCACCGTAAATAAATCGCGAGCCAAAAGAAATCCACCTCCGGCAACACTGACAACAAAGTAAGGGATGCCGCTGCCGTTCAGTAACCCACAAATCAACCAGGATGCCATCGTTGCAGAAGAAAAGGTGAGCAGAGCTAGCCAGGTGTATCGCTGGAGTAATAGTACAATCGACTTGACTCCGGCTTTCACGTCGTCTTTCTTATCTTGGCTGCCGTATATAGTGTCTGCTTCGGCTTCAACGGGTTTTCTTCGAGTCAACTCAACACACACCATACCACATTGTCCAACTGGAAGCGATAAGTCTCGACGACGGAATATTTTCCGACGAGATACATACCTCCAACCGCCGGCTGCCAGGATATAAGCTGCAGTTGGCGTCTTGTTAGTGAATATTGTTGCCGCGATCAGGATAGGGGTGTTCAATGTGATTCCTGCAGTTTTGAATCAAACCCCTCGGTTCGTGAAATATACAGATATAACCGACCGAGCCAGACTTGCGGCAAATAAGTGATACGCTGGTAAATTATCAATGTTGACTTGAGTGAATCAAACGAACAGTCACTATTTCGTACCTTCATGAACGGATAGATTCCCGTAAACGGGACGACCGTCAAGAAGGCAAGAGTCCAACTGTTGATTGGTCTCGGCTCACGCTGCCAATGATTCTGGGAAAACGGCTTACGCAGTCGGATTCAGATATCGACTCATGGCGAACAGCAGATAGACGTGGATCGACAAAAATACCAGAGCTTGTGGTACGGTAATCCGTCCGTCGGGCAGAGGCCTGTGTTTAGTTCGCTCTGGGCCGTCGTTATTTGTCGGGCAAGAGCCAACCAAGACTGCAACACGCACCGACTTGTGCATCCAAGTCCATATCAATGATATCATTCCAAATACAACCGCCACCTAGTCAACGGTTGATTGAATGCAGAGAATTGCTCGGACAGCGACGTACTAAAAAGAAAGGATGAATTAAGACCGCTGGGCAGAATTGTGCGCGTTTGAATCACCTATGTAGAAGACATGCCCCCAAGAATCCAGAAATAAGGGCCAGCAGGTAATCATCGAGGGGGACATCATGGCGCGTGGCGGACATGGTCAATGACCACGCTGAAAGGGGAACTGAGAAACGGCTGTCCATGAAGACATACAACGCTCACCAAACGGCCAGAAAAGAATCATCGTGCCCGCAAATCTATCCACACGACTGAGTTCAATCTAACAGAAATCGGCGTTCAGATGATTTCTGCTTGGTAAATGAGTCAAGATATACCAGAGTCGAAACGCTAGGCATTGGAGAGAGTCAAAGGGCAAATATGCACTGGCAGAGCGAATGCAAAACGAGGCTGTTTGAAAAGTACGGATTTTGACCCGACAGGTTTATAAAAAGACGCGAGGACCCCAACCACCCAGCTGTGACAAGCATGGCCCTGGAGAGGATCATGAAAGGCAACACGAAATCAGGGAATGTCCCTCCGTTCGTCTCATCATCCGTCCTGGCCGGTAAGTGACCGGTAGATGAAGTTTCGGTCATTCGGCAGAGGAAATCTCTAGATTCATTTTGCGTAGGGTCGCGTCGGTGATAGAGAGTACTCACTGATAGATGTCTCGATCTCAATCTCAATCCCGTCCCAAAATTGTCTCCTGATGGCCGCGTCCTAGTCGCGGACAAACCGGGACTGAGTTATATACCGGGCGTCTAAACAATCTTTGCAGTCGACGACCACGATGCCAGCTCCATACCCTCTGCTCGGTGGGTGATACAGAGTCAATTCCACGAGGGTCTCTTCGTTGACTCCGAAACGATACTTAGAACTGCCTCCCGGCGACTTCAAGAATATGTTTGACTACCAGGCTATGTGAGCCACTCGACCTCCGCGTCGGACTCAGACTCTGACTTTGACTGACCGCGCGGCGCAGAAACATGGCGGCAGCGCACAACGCCTTCATCCAAGGCATCAACGCAATGGTCCTTCATGCGCGGACCGTTGCTGGGGAGAAAGTCGAGCCCTTCGTGATATTCAGTCTTGCTGTGGTATGCATTTCATTCGCTCACCAAAAAAGACATAATGATATGAGTATTTTCAGGTTGACAGTATTCACCACCACCACGACTTGGAAGAGACTTTCTATTTCGGCGAGTTGGAGAAGAAATTGGGGAAGGGCGCCTTAGCTGGAAGCGTCGAGCAGCATCACACCTTCGTTCCGCAACTCGTACAACTCAAATCGTATCTGGAAGACGTCAGAACGGGGAAGGAAAAGTACGACGGAGCGCTACTTGTCGAGAAAATAGACTCCTTCAGCGATATCATGGTAGAGCACTTGAACGCGGTGAGTATCTTCACCAGAACTCAATTTGTCGACAATGCACTCACAGATTCTCCTGCCCCAAATGTAGGAAATCCCCGTCCTTGAATCAAGCCGCATGCGTGCGGTGTTCACGGAGAAAGAGCTGAAGGACATCGACAGCGCCTTCATGAAGCAGGCGCTTGCCAAGATTGACTTCAACACCACGCTTCCGTTGAGTGTCGTCTGCGGGAATCCCGCGACACCGTGGTTCCCGCCGTTCCCTACACCGCTGAAGTGGGCAATTCGTTGGTGGTTCTCGAGGAAGTATAGCGCAGCTTGGGAGTTTGGACCCTTAGATATGTCGGGAAAGCCCAGGTTGCCGAATACTGAATCGTAGTGGGATAGTAATGATACTATGCTTCATTTCAATTTTAGATAGACCTAGACTCACATTTGTTCGCGTTCCATGCATTAGCGACGGTAATAATTGCGTTCAGACGAGGCACATCCCAAACGAGCCGTCACGAGCAAAGATATTCTCAGTCGGATGCGGACGGCGCAGATGGGATGTGAGGGCAAGGTAGGGGCTTGGGAAAAGCCACGTCATCCATCACGTGAACATGTGAGCACTACGGATGACCGGACCGGAGCAGAACAAGAGCTAACTTACAATTCTTGTGTAGTTCGAGTTTCCTCGGGATGTTCTGTTAGGCTGTAAGCAAGCAATGTCGACCGAAAATCAGTTTTCTCACAGTCATCTGCAACAGATGAACCGAATCACTGCGCGATCGCCGCTCCGACGGTCCGTGCCGCATTTGAATGGTTTGAAATCGAGTGCTTGAAGCAAATGAACGCAAACCGACGTATAATATCGATGAGCCATGCACCAAATTTTAGGATCTAGGCGATGTCCTTTCAGTGAGTCAGTTAGTCGACAGTAAAACAAAAAAGCATGCGCAGACTCACATTTCCCCAACAAATTGAAAACGCACATTTGGCAGTAAGTACAAACTTAAGAAGAATAGTAGGAAAGTTGCGCCAGGATTGATCCGTTGAGTGAGAGGAAACAGAAAAAGGGGGAGGAAAAAGGAAAGAGAAATCCAAGCGCATGCATGTCTTGAATGGGCATCGAAGCCATCTACAGACGATCGACGAGATACGAGGGAAGCTTCCCCCTGATACACGGCGAGTACTTATACACAGCGGATAGTTGCAGTTTCAGCGTTAAAAGCCAACCATAAACATTCAAAGGAACGTACTGAGATCGAGAAAGAAAGAGAAAATATCGACGACGCGCTTCAAGCATCTATGCCTATGTGCTAGAACTCAGGCCCGTAGTTTCTTTCGCAAGTGAAAGTTGCCGCCTTGAGCCACAGAAAGCTGTTAAAGTTGAGTGACGAATTACGGTGGACCTGCATGCGGGAGAGAACAATCGGCTCTCGAGGGAGCTCCGGTGATTTCACAGGAAAGACAGGGTTGTTGAGCAGATTTTTGTTGAGCAGATTTAGTCGAGGAGACGTCGCAAGCAGGGTCGCAGATGATGAGGGCATTGACGATGCTTCATGAGAGCAAACAGCTTGAATTGAGAAGTCGAAGAAGCGTTCAGCTCCCAGAACGCCAGGTGGTCGCAAATCGTGACCCGAATGGGGTCCGGAAGGATTCCAAGCCGGCAAGCGAGTGTTCTCGAGCCCAAGAAAGTGCAACCGCTGCGTTGCCTGTCGCGTCGAACCCCAAGTGGCGAGAGATGGTGGTTGTACGAAAACAAGTCATGCCGGATCTTTCCGCCATCAGGGCTCAGATCAAGTCCCACGAGGCACGTGGTGTTTCTCAACTCTTCCGCCCTCCACGATGACTCCGTCCAAACTACTGTATCATTTCGACCGGTTGTTCACATAACGGGTAACGGCCACCTGTGAACTGAACAATTTTGCGCCTCGTAACACGTAACAGGCAATTTTCTGTCCCAAAGAGGCAAGAAAATGTCAAAATTTCCTGTCCGGCTAACGCCGGACTACCATATCGGGTAATTTTTCTTTGATTACCGGCCGGTGAACGATTGGTCCAGTGAACAAAAGGTGTAACGCGTAACGGCCAGTGAACAATCGGTCGTAATGATACAGTATCTCGGGTTTTTCGTAGGCCGTCAGCCTTTCCCGGGTCATCTATCCGATCCTTTGCGCTGACCCCACGCCCCGTTCAGCCATCATCCCAGCCAGTTCCCGGCGCGATGTAAAAATCACAAAGAAAGATGCAGAGGTGAAATCTTTCCGTCTATCCTTTTTCAATGTCAACTCTTCGTTGCAATGGCTGTTTCCCGATGCCATGCCGCCACGTCATGACGCCTAGCGTGCGCAGCGCGGCCACCACCTGCCGCCACCTGCTTTCCGCGCATCCGCTTTGCCGCGATACAATTCTCACGACGGTCAGCAAAATTGACACAACCTCCGATCCGCCTGAGCGGAGACCATTCCCGTGATTCGCTTCCTTAAAAACATCCACCGTGGCGCCATGGTGAGACCCTCCTTTTCTCAGACTCTGCACCCTCATACAAAGCCTGAATGCTATCACCTGCAGCGTCAGTTGCTGCCGCCCTCGCCGCCTATGCGATCTACAGCGTCCTGCGGCTATTCTACAACGAATGGACATCGCCGCTGCGCAAAATGCCTGGACCAAAATCGCACCACTGGCTTCAAGGAGACAGGATGGAGTTCATGAGTAATGTACGTCCCTTAGCCCCTCGCACTCGATCCTTCCTCTCTGAATCCAACACTTAGCTCGACAGCAAAGAAAATCTCTGGAGGCAGGAATTCGGACCCTCATTCAGATTAAACTCGTTCCTCGGCGTGAGTTCTCCCTCCCTCTCTTCAGCAGGACTGCGTGCTAATACACAATCAATCAAATCAAGTTCAGCCAACTCCAAACCTCCGACCCCAAGGCCCTTCAACATGTTCTCTCCAACCACTACCTCTACCAACGAAGCCCCGCGGGTCGTTATGTCCTGGGACGCATCGTCGGCCCGGGCGTTCTCGTTGTTGAAGAGGATGAGCATAAGAAACAGGTGACTATCAGAATACTCGCTAATTATTCCAACGGCTAATTGACCTATCGATACGTCCAGCGCAAAATCATGGTATACATACCCTCATCACCCCGCAATCTCATCTCATTCATTTTTCATCGTACAGAACCCCGCTTTCGGCCCAACACATCTCCGCGCACTGACCGAAATTTTCGTGGAGAAGTCAAAGCAGGTGATTCTCTTCCCTTTTTCCCACTTCTTTCGCTCTCCTCTTCTCCTTTCCCTTGTCCCATTCTATTCCTCCACCCGCCACTCCCACATACTGACATAATTTGAACGATAGCTCCGTGACAACTGGCTCTCCAAAGCCTCTCAGAACGGCGGCACAGTCAAGCTGAACGTCATTCCCGAGTATAGCACCGCCGCGTTGGACATCATCGGGAAAGCTGGTGAGCCGTCTTTTCCGTTTGATGAATATATATTCCTTCCCACCTCGTCTTCGTATCACGATCGAATATTCATTAATCGATGGGGACAGGATTCAACTACGACTTCAACTCCCTCACCGCCCACTCGGACTCGGGTGTTGGCGTGCGCGACGAACTACACGAAGCGTTCGTCAAGGTATCCGCTGCGGGGGATCTACAGAAGAATATATTGGGCTTGTTGCAGATATCCGTGCCGTTTTTGAGGCCGTTTTTGGTGCGTATATTCTGCCCTCCTGTTGCTGAGCTCATTTCAATCTCATAAATCTTCTCCTCGATCTCGTCCAGCCAAAAACCGCAATCGACAAAACCATCGAACACGCGCAAGCCACCATGCGGCGCATCGGTTTGGGGCTCCTCCAGGATAGCAAGAAGCAGATTGCGAGTGGGGGGGAGAGCCGCGTGTCCAGGGATTTGTTGTCGTTGTTGGTGAGGGCGAATATGGATAAGGATGTGCCGGAGGGGCAGAGGCTTTCGGATGATGATGTTTTGGCTCGTGCGTTGTCATACTTTTTTCGTGGATGTTGATTTGATTGGGTTGCAGAGGTTCCGACGTTCTTGGTGGCGGGACATGAGACGTTCGTATACTTTCCCTTGTTTATTCGATTTCCTTTCTGATTGGTCTCCTTCATTTGTGCAGGACGAGGTAACTCCCTCACTCTCTAACTAATTCTTCTTCTCCCCTCCCTCAATTCAACCTAACCGAACCCCACCAGCACCGCCGCCTCCTGGACAACCTACGAACTCGCCAAAAACCCCGAACTACAAACGCGGCTCCGCGAAGAACTGCTCGCAGTCGAGACGGACACACCGTCGATGGACGATTTGAATGCGCTGACGTTTTTGGACTGCGTGGTGCGTGAGACGATGAGGGCGCATGCGCCTGTGCCTGTTACTGGTAAGTTCCATTCCTTTTCTTCCTCGAAATGTCTCTTATGTGTTGATTTCTTAGCCCGTATTGCTATGGCGGACGACGTTATTCCGCTGGCGAAGCCGTATACGGATCGGGATGGGGTGGTGCAGGATACTATCCAGTTCGTATCTTCTCATTCCTGATATTCCTTTTCTTCGATACTAATCAATAATTGATTCACTCAGCATCCGCAAAGGACAATCCGTCATCATGCCCATCTTGGCGGTGAACCGCGATCCGGAGATTTGGGGCCCGGATGCGCTGGAGTTTATGTGCGTGTCTTCAATCGATCCTTCCTCTCTCGAGGCGGAGCAGCGTTCAGCACTGACAACATGAATGTGCAGCCCCGAACGATGGCAACGCACCCCCGCCATCTCAACCTCCGTCCCCGGAGTTTGGAGTCAGATGTTAACGTTCATTGGAGGGCCACGGGCATGTATTGGGTTCAGGTTTTCTATCATCGAGTGCGCTTCCTTCCTCCCTCTAACCGTCTTCCCATTCGATTCAACTCAACCCCCATCCTATCCTTCAGATTGAAAGCACTACTATTCACCCTTGTCCGCTCCTGCGAATTCGAGCTCGCTGTACCGGCAGACCAAGTAGGGCGGATTGGGACGGCGATCGTGCAGTTGCCTATGGTGAGGAGTGAGAGGGAGAAGGGGAGTCAGATGCCTGTGTTTGTTAGGCCATATGTACAGCCGGCGTGAAGTCGATAGAAGTAAACTGTATTGCAAAGTAATTATATAGTTAGAGTCGCGGGTGTGGAACGTGACTTGATTAGTCTATGGTTGTCATAATAATCGTAATAACAAGATCACAACTAGGACTGAATCAAGATAGAGATAGAGCATTGGAATTCGAATATACAAAAAAGGACATCTTTTGAAAATCAAAACCCACTCTCGAATCGAACGAGGAATACAGCGATCCTGTTGTTCAACGACTAGCTACTCGACTGGGGTGCAGAGCCATCTGCGATGGGTCCGAATACATGAAGTCATAGGGAGTCGGTGTATGGTGCTATGTATATTCCTCTGTGGTGGATGAAGTCGGAATCTGCGTCGGGCTTAAAAAGAATCGTTCGCAGCGCAAACCCCCTCCCGAACTATCCGCGATGGGTGTCTGTGCGTATGCCCCTGATCTGGAATCGGCTTTGGGTTTCGAACTTCAAGCGTACAGTTTCAACAGCTAGGTGCACTGTCGAAGGGACACTCGGAAAACGAACCATCACATCATATAAAAAACCTCAGGTACGATCATTACGTAAGAACCAAAGAAACGAGGACCCCCATCTCTACCCAGCAGATGTTGAATTCAACGAAAATCAGGTGGTGACAATGATAGGTGCGCTCCATCCGCCCTCGTCCAACACAGAGAAGCGCGAGTTCAAAAGTCCGCTTGCATCCGTGTACTGAACGATCGCAACTTGCTATTCAAAAGTTAAGTGGTCGCTCGATTCGTATAGAATCAATATTGACACCTACCTGACGCGTATTCTGCTGCACCGCGATCACCGCCGTAATCGGCGCCCCAAGCGGAATCCCCGTCGCAATCGTCGTGTCGACCACCCATCCCGCTGACCCCGTCAACCCAGAATGATACGCAGACATGATATTTCCGGTCGTAGTCTGGTAGAACAAGCGCTGGGCAAGCGCGCTGAGGGAGCTCTGGACAGTGAGGTAGCCGTAGCCTGCGATGGTGGTGGCGGGGGAGACGTTGACGACGCCGAGGCTGGCCATGGTGGCGGCGTCGCGGTTGAGGAGCCAGATGTTGGCAGCGCTGGCGTTGGCTGTGGTGGCGGGCGAGCGGAGCTCCACGAGGCTTCCGTTGGCGAAGGCGTAGGCGTAGATGCCGTTGGGGAGGCCGTTCATGATGAGCATGTTCTGAGGCTGGAGGGGGTGAGAGCGTTAACGACGAGGAATGTTTTTCACGAAATGTATACCTGGTACGTCACCGCTTTCGCAGCAGTAACGAAGAGAGCGACGAAGCTGAGTGCATATTTGAGGGCAACCATTCTCGAGGTGAGCTGGCGATGGTTTGTCTGCAGGAATGAGGTGCTTTTATACGTTGAAAACCCACAATATTAATATTTGAACTTGCGAATTACAATGGTCATTCCTCTGTGAGCTCCTCTTCCCAGATGCGAAGTCTAAGGGCAATCTGTCAGGTTCAAAAGAACTGATAGTCATCTTAGCCATATGCCTTCGTATGTCTTGATGATGCAGTATTCCTGGACCGTTACCCTTCCTAAACGTAGACGGCTGCAACGAATTAGTGAATTGTATGGCTACCTGAGTGAAAAGCTCAAAACATTCCTTCGATTCAGTTATGTGGCCGTCCTTGACACACTACATTCTTCCGAATCGAGGGAGAATCAAACCGGGTCGAAATCGGGTTGGGGGAAGCAAATTTGAACCAGGGTCGAAGTTTGATCTCAGCCGACTGATCGGCCTCTGTGCGAAGCTCTGCAATTGAGTCCAAATAAAGGGCACACGACCTTACGAAGTGTCAGGGATTCGGAAGGTCCTAGAAGAAGGAGCAATACTCGACATGAACTCGTAGAATGTCCGAGTCACATCGGAAGAAGCACAGAAAAGAGACGAACCATGTGCTTCCATTGAAACCTGCGGGATTTCTATGCCAGTCCGGGTTTTGCCTGAGAGCCTGAGGGGCGGGCAAGTCTTTGCCTTCAATCCTCAAGTACTAAGATAATCGGATTGCATGTAGTCGGTGTCTTTGGTATCTGTGATGCATGCCAGCGAGATAGATCGAAAAAATAAAAGCACCTTCTGCTACCTGCTACCTTGCAAGCAAAAGATCTGGCTTAGCTTCGGTCTGAAGCAATGGAATGCACCGGAAATTCGACAGAACCGGTCGGCGTTGACAGACAAGCGTAAGGGGTGGTGAGGACTGTTTTTTTTGGAATTTTGTTCAGGATAGAGGCGTCCAGTGACCGAAGCGAGGCCGAACCATTTTTAGCGGCAAAGAAGTAAACCACGAGTTCTTCCTCTAGTGACTATGAACATGGCAGGACTCGGGAGCGTCAGAGGACTTAGGTGTGTGGTGATGGTGCCATGGTGGTACGAAGCAAGGGACGGTCGGATCTTTCCGACAGAGCGAGTCGCACGGGCACGTGCGATGATGTCACGCGTTTTCCCCTTCCCTGATTCCCAGGAATCATTCCCTCAAGATTCCCTTGTCCTTCCGCTCCTCTTCACTACAGCCGGTGCTCTCGACAGTCTTCGATAGTAGTACTGTATTACTGTACAATTACGTTCAACTCGTTAATCACGTGTCACACCCCCCGATGTCGAACCGAATTTCTTGCCCTTGTCACACCTCACAAGGGTCGTTGTCGAATACAACATTTGGTTCGCCGAAATCACTAAAAACTGCGCAAATTGCTTGAAAACGGATGGGGGTAGCCAACGAAAGCTGAGTAAGATTCCCTGTAGCCTTTCAACGCCCTACACCCAAAAACTATTCCCCGCCTTGCCTCTGAGGAGATTTCTAGCGGAAATCCAACGGAAATCCGTATCTAGTGGCCTGACTCAAAAAATTCAAACAGAGCTTTCAATACTTGAAGAAAAATGTTAGAATTGGATCTTGACATGCTAGTGACCTTCCTAGCAAAGAATTTCGAATTGTCGAATTTTTTGACCCTGTCACGGTCTCCCCAAACCTCTGTCGAAATGTTGAATTGGTTCAAGTCGGTCACGCGTCACCCCCCGTGTCGATTTGAACGTAATTGTACAGTATGCCGCTCTGCAAATGATCGTCCGAGTCCGCTACTCATCGTTAGCTGATCGATATCGCACCTCAAAGCAAATCTCTGTCTTACGGACTCGTCCATTCTTGTGGCTCTCTCCTCTCCACGATAAGTTTCTTGGTTGTTTCTTGGTGTTGTTCTCTCTGCGAATTTTGAAGACACATTCGAATTCCAACGCCTACGATTATCCGATTTCCTTCCGCATCGTTGCATGTTTTATACTGTGTCGTCCGCTCCTTTCGTTATTCGGCATCCAGCATCATTGGTCCGGGGTTCCCAAATGTGAGTTACTACGCATACAGGCACATATATTCCATAATCTGACTAGGGCTGATTCTCACTTTCCGTGACGGTTAGCAGTAGCGTCAAAACGTCCCACGTCGCTACGTTTTGGAACGCTTCTGCAGGGGTCCTCCACTGCCCGATGCTCACAAAATTGGACGTGAAAGGCTCGATTCTTTGCGACATCCACCGCAGGTCAAGGAAATGAGGTGTCAAAAAAAACCTCAGGAATCCAGAGCTCGAACTATGCCCTGGTTTCAGTCCGAATTCCCACGTGCAACGGTTGGCACCCGGGGCAATTAAAGACGAATCATGAGATTTAATTGGTGCCTTCTGAAATTGCTGTCGTCGACACACCGGCTGTATGCATGCATCCAGTGAGCAAGAAAAACAGGCAAAATAAAAGAACACTCTACACACGTGAATTGTGATTCTGAACGCCTCCGGATCGAAATAGAATATAGATAAAAAGAGGTCCTGGGGGAACGGGCTGTTGATTTTGAATGCATAGCTCGTGCTTCTGTCTGATGCAATGCAGACCGAGCCATCGATGATCAGGTTTCCTTCCGGCTCCCACGTCGGGTACTGGCCCTTCATACGGTGCATTTCGAGCGATATACCCCGAATGGGATTGAGAGTGTTGGTGCATTGTAGAAAGGCGTGAAAGAGAGCTATCCCGTCCATAGCATGGTGGAGGTGCAAAGGATTAGGCGTTAGAGGGAAGTGAGCATACTGCTGGACCTTGAGCAATGGTTGTCTGAGCGACTGAACCGAGATAGTTTTCTTGTCCTGGTCCACACATAATGCCACTTGTGCCTCTTCGAACGAAGGAGCCCGCGTGAATCTGGGCTTCGATCTTGGTTTGCGCGAAAACAAGGAATTGAGAAAGGGGAAATTGGTGGGGACGTGGACCTGCAACTTGAAGTCTGTGGACAGGTGTGGTGCTTTTTTCGCTAGTGTGACATGGATAAATTTGAAGTAACCGTACGAGTCATCACTCTCGACCTCATCGGTTACTTCATTACGAGCAAGGGGGTATAGAGGAGCTGTCTGTGCGCGTGGCACTGGCGTTGCAATTGATGAAGGTCGATCCCAGATATGCACCGGACGAGGCATTTCTATGCGCCAGGATCTTTTTATGGGCAGGGGTGATTTGTGAGCGGACCGCAGTAGACCAATGGAATCATTTGGCACCGCCAAATTGGATGAGGACGCAGAAAAAGTTCGTCTGCACTCAGGATCATCACTTGTGAAACTAAGCGTCCCACATATGTACAAATGCATTTGAAACTCACCAGTCAAATGACGACCTCAGATTCCATCCAACAGCGGGAGGAACTCTGGTTGAGCACCACGGACAGTAAAGTTGTGAGGCATTGGTCTGATACCGAACCGCCGCCATGAACAGTGTGGTCCCGGCGCGAATCGCAGAACCAGGTTGATGAAGGGAATATTCTGAGTCTCGGAGACGATATCGATTGAATTCAATGAGGCGGAGCACCTCGATATTGCCTTTGAAAAACCCGTTCAATTCTTTAACAAATCGCTACGCGAAAGGAAGTCAACGGGTAATAATGATCATGTCTTCAGGTCACGCACCGAATGATTGAGCCACATCGATGTGTGAATGATCCTACGATCCCCCAGCAGGTCATGCAGAAGGATCGTATCATTTTGACCCAATATGCACTGTCCAAGAGCAAGGAATGAGACAGCAACAAACAGTGCTTCACGAATGCGAGACAACATATCACCACTGTCTGTTCTTGAGGAAAACAGGGCGAACCAGACATAGAATACAATGAAGAAGGCTTTCATCTGGCCCCCTTCCACCGACTGACAAAACCGCCGTAGTACGAAGACGATGGTGTGCATTGCCTCCTCCACGACTACAGAATGCTGAGATTCCCCTGTCGACCGGGATATATGACGAAGATTGGGAGATAGAACTGTTGGCAATTATTCATTATAACGCTCCCAGAACACGGAATCAATGTTATATATGTACCTTCGACAACTCTGGCTTGCATGACCTGAAACGCACTCCGCAGATACTGAATATCGATCTGGACATCCCGCAAGGCAGCCTTGTTTTCCGCTACCAAGGCGAACGTTTGCGTTACCACCATTTGACTCTCCATCCGCGTCAAATCGTCAAGCTTATTTGCGGCAGACAAGATATCTTCATTTCCTAGCAAAGCTTCCCGAAAGTTGAACAATCCGTTACGGAAGCGCCTCATCGGATTATCCCGGGCTGGAATACGAGAATCAATTGCGAGAAACTGACCATAAAAGCTGGCAATCAAGTACCTGAACACACTCTTTTCGCAATACCAAGAACCCGCAAAAATTCTGCGCAGATTCTCGTGATGACCTCAGGGTCATATAACGGGTTCCACTTCGTAGAGTGTTCCGTGTGTTGGCGAATATGAAGACGACGGAAAAATTGGTCGAATTTGAATAGGAGATCGAGGAGGACATTAAGTCGCTCCTGGTGATGTTTTACGGCCTGGAATAATCTTGAGTCTCAGCTAGGGTACATCTTCGAGACTTCGCTTGCCTCAAACAAAATTCCGACAGCGACAAATATTGCTTTGCCTCCCGGTACGCCCTGGAGAGAAGGTGAGGGTCGCTTTTTTCCTCGAACTTATCGTACCACAGTGGCCGCTAGCTCCGAGATACCGTTGTTGAATAATAAAATGAGCTTCAGTGTACTGTTTAATGTGTTTCGTGTCCTTCTCCAGCCCAAGGAGACTTCAGAGTGAGATACGAGGCGATCTATGAATTGCGCAAGCTCTTCGTCAGAGTCGGACTCGGGAAACTCGTGGAATCGCGCTGAGAGTTCGCTCTCAAGGTCTACGCCGGTTTCTTCCTTATACTGAGCAAGTGCATTTTGCCATATCAAACGAATCGAAGAGTCGTCGAGCGAGGTGCAAGAGCGTGAGCGGGACATTGAGAGGCGATGTCCTGTCGACGTAGCGGAAGAGGTGGGAAAGTTTCTCACGTCAAAGGAGAAGAACTCATCCCAGGATCAAGTCGATAGTTTGGCCAATTAGAAGGCATCGAAGTGCGAATGCTGGGAGCAGGAGACGATCAAGACTCAACTCGCACGTAGTGTGAGTTAAGCTCCTAGAAAAAGGAAGGTTTAACAAGCTGGCTGCATCCATATGATTCCACTCACCGTTGTACAACTAGGAAGGAATTTTTTTTAAAATGTCTGCATGAAATGACTCGGAATCTGAATCATAATGGCGGCTCGAAAAATCCTCAGGGAATGCTAAATCCCAATCGATCAGGATCGCGCGGTCAACAAGACACTGAGTGTCTTGGGGCGGAGCATATGGACAGAGATGGCGGGGGCATTCTGGAAGGGCTTGGATGCGGCACAGCGAGGCGGCGGTTAAAACGATGGTGACGGTCGAAAGCAACGAGAGGAGGCGGCGCCGGGCGTTCCGAGATCATTGATGATATGCCACGAGCACGTGCCTCGCCATCCACCATTTTGCCTTTCCTCCTGCCTCCTCCAATGCCGAGCGCTGCCAGTGAGCGCGAATTCTGCTGGGATATCGTCGACCTGCGTGTATCACCGTGGTATATGTCTTCGGGCTACCAACATCTGCTCCTGTGAGCCTGGATCGCGAACGAATACGACTTTCCTAGTCTCTCTAGACAGACGCTTTATTGTTTCTAGCTCGTACCTCGCTCAATAAAGTCTGTTAGTTACCGCGCTCTGATAACCGGCGGCCTGCCTTATCCGTTTTAGGAAGCTTACGTGAACCAATTTGGGACGCGACGAGGACGCGTCCTGGGGCCTAAAGGGCGCAAAAAGGTGCCGGATCCCTTCAGACAACAGTGCTATAATCAGACAAAATTGTTGCTTACCCTTTCTTAATGTTTTCAGCCCAATACTCACCGTACTAACATCCCGGTTGGGTTATGGCCCAAAACGGTCGAAAATGATATCCCGCCCCATTGGAGCCGAGCTGACTTTATGAAGAGAGTTGAGATGGCGTTTGAGTACATCGGGTGCGCAGTCCGGATGCCTACGATGAGAGGAATGCATCGCAAACGCGTCAAGTCGCGTGTCGCTTGCCATTTGTTTGTGCATGCTTCCGTGATGCTGACATAATAACGCAGGCCGCCGGTTATTTGACGCGGTAACTAACAGACTACGACTTTCCGGCGTTTTCGCACTGAGCTGCTCGAGTTGTGAAGCTTGTGGCGGGAGTGTACTGGGCCCGAGGGGATGAGAGATAAGAGAACAAGAGTTATGACAAGGGCGGCGAGAGGTGCGTACTCAGTCCTATATTCGTTGAGTGCCGATACCTTTTCATTTCTGGTTAATTGCCAGTGACCGCTCCCGACAAATTGTCCACGAGAGAGGCCTCGAGGCGTGCTGTCCAAGATACGTTTCCGCTGCTCTATGTCATTGGATGTCATTGCCTTGCTAAGCTATCGCTCGAGTTTCTTTCACACTTCGGCTCCTTTCTATTCCTTCCGTCACCCAGGTCGTATTCTTTAAATACCGCCGGTTTGTGACGAATGAGCCCACTCTCCTTCGCAACTGCTCATCTGCCTTGCTACTATGCAGCGCTTCGGTATCTCTATGCAATTGAATTCGCACTATGACTGCACTTCTCGGCCTTTCACGCCCAAACTGCGCTCAAACTTGTTCGCCGCTCCTTCTCGCGACAACGCTGGGAATCTTCACACACAAACTTCGACGACGGCAAACAAACTCGTCAAATTAAACGCCCGTCTACTTATATACGATGTCCACGCCGCATCCTCGAGGACCCTTCGATTCCACCCACCTCTTGCACGACGGATTCCCACCAAGCACAACATGTCCTCTTCCCAGAGTATCACCTCATTCATGCCTTCCCCGCCATTCAACGACCCCAGCGCAGACACTATCCTCCGCACTTCTGACGGCGTCGCTTTCCGCGTCTACCGTGCAGTCCTCATCTGTGCCAGCCCATTTTTCCGCCAGCTCTTCTCGCTCCCGCATGCAGACACCGAAGCAGAAACACCGCTCTTACCCATCGACGAATCAAGCCATATCTTTGACCGCTTTCTCAGAATGTGGTACCCAGGCGCGGACACGCTGGTCGCCTTCGACGGGCTTGAAGAGCTCGACACCCTCGTCGAACTCATCCTCGGTAAATACGACATGCAGTTCCTCACCCCTCTGCTCCAAAAGCATATCCATACCTACATCGAAACGCACTGCATCGGCGTCTTTGCCATCGCATGTTATCGTGGTTGGCGTGATGTCGCGCAAGCTGCGGCGGAACAAGCACTGAAAACTGATCTTTTCGCCGTCCTTGGTGACACTAAATCGAAACCCCAGCTCAAACATCTCTCCGCCGGCCATTTCCAAGCCTTGTTGAAATATCACCATGCATGCGGAGTGGCGGCTGCCTCCGCAGGTCGCATGCTCCCCTGCTCGAGCGCCGAATACTGTTGGCTCAAGTGTAACCAGTGTGCTGCGTACACACAAGTGTATGAGCCCATTGCGACGGGTCTTCCTCATCGCGTTCATCCGCGTACTTGGATCTTTGAATACCTCGACGAAGCGTCGGCGATGTTGACCCTCAAACCGCGTGCGACGTTCTATGCGCTTAACTCGCTTGTTTCTGCGCACATCAAAGCTGCCACTTGCAACGGTCCGTGTAGGGCTCAGGGTCCTCGGGATATCGCTGCGTTCATTACAGACAAGTATTTGCCGGCTGTCAATGCAGCGATTGAGTCGGTGCGTTTGGATTCTCGATCGCTATTCTCATCAGTGATTTGAGCTTGCATTGTAGGTCGAGTTGAATATCTGAAGTCTTGTCGTAGGAGTAGTATTTAGTTTCTGTTTTCATTTTCCACACGAAATGCATTCGATTGACCAGCGTAGTAAATTGCACCTGACACGGGCGACAATTGGCCGAAAACCATGGGATTGAATTCGGCTTGCTAACTCAATGATTCTCTACGACATTTGCGCCCTCTCCCAGGAGAATCGCCTCCACCTTACCCGAAATGATCTTGGGATCCCACTGTCTAGGCGCCGGCAGTGTGCCGGCCAACTCTGTTATTCTTTCCCGCACAACCGACGCACTCGACCGCAGAGGAACCACCAAACATCTTGAACCCGTCGGTGCACCAATGATCACAACATCAACACCGATCCGCCCGCGACTGGTAGCTGCACGCGCCACAATATCATCCCATTCTGATCCAAAGAGAATTTCCATCCTCCGAGCGGATTTGATGTCGACGTTCAAAGCGCCCTCGCTATAGTCGTATATTGTGACGAATGCTTGGCCCGGGTATGTGGCCATAAAGAGAGTTTGTTTGAAGTGTAACACAAATCTGTGTTGTTGGTAGTGGTGGTGCACGAGGGATCGGAGGAAGGATCGTTGGCGGGCGTTGTAGTCATCCTTGTTTTTCTCGCCTGAGGGATTGAACTCAGCCTAAAAAGCTACGAGGTGGATGAAATGTGATGTACCTAATAGCAGCGTTCCGTACGAGTTGCAGGCCTCGCGGTGTCCGCCATTTCTCCAATCTACGACTTGGCATTCGGAAGAGCAATAATAGAAACTCTGACAACCAGAACAACGTCGAAATTCCTCCTTTGCGTCCATGGTGAAGCACTTGAGTGCATGTCAGCTTGGCTTTGATGAGGGAATAAGCAGCCTCACGTCAAGATTATCGCAAGCTCGCATTGAGGAGGCAGTCTCTTTGAATTCACGAAACACTCCCAAGCGTTCGTCGACCAGAGAACGAAATGCCATCCATGTTTCATGAATGACCCCAGGCGGTTTGAAGGCCGGACTATCTGTGAGTGTGTCGATGTTTTGCCAAAGTGACTCTACTGCAGAAAGTAGCCGGTGGTCAATCGCTGCTGCTGATAATATCCCGTCAAGATATAACTTCAGGTGCATCTGTAGATCCCTGGCAAATCGAGAACGAGCGCAGTGAATGAGAGCGGCTAAGAAACCGTCTTTAACGGTTTCTGCAAGTCGCGCAGAACCGGAGGTGCTGATAAAGAAGGTCGTGAGCAGATTGAAGCAAGCACGGAGAGCGGAGGCGGTGGAAGGCGTCGAAGTTTTGATCAACGACGACAAAGCGTGTGTGAGTGCGGCTAGGATATCGTTCGAGAGGAGCGCTTCCCCGAATTGTCCCAGAGTTGCAGGCGCATCTCGAGGATCGTCAAGGGTGGGATCGATTATGCCTACAAAGGTCAACACGGATTGAAGGAACTGGATGTGGTTGACATCCATGACGGAGTCCTCGTCGAGTATCACGGCGTTGATGTAGATAACCACCAGATACGCAATGTCGTATAGAGTTCCGCCGGCCCCGTCCACGAGCTCCTCCATATTAGCGGGATCGGTCAATTTTTTGTCCAGCAGGAAGTGGCGCAGCTCATTGAAAGCGAGCATGCGTTTTTGAAGATCTGAAACTGCGGGGACATGGTGCCAAGTTCGTCCCAACATAAACCAAAACCAAGGTGTCGAAACTATGAGATCGGAGCTCGCCGTCTCGTCGGCTAATTTTCCTACGAACAGCAGAAAGTCAAGAGAGAAACTCTGCTCGGCCGTCGAGTCATGATTCGGATTCCGGTGCTGATGAAAGTAAAGGAAGCGAAGCCAGGGCCAGACGCGCGGCCACAAATCAACTCCGATTCCCTCCGGTAGTTCCAGTGTATAGAGCGCCTCGATAGAGAATACCGCCCTACCGATGGTGTAGTGTGCGGCAAGGAGAGTCGCCTGGGATTTGCTTTCGGAGTCGAAAACGTCGAAGTCGGGTATTTCCGTGGGATTGAGGTTGAAATAAAGAGCTGGGAGGATCAATAGGCGTTCGGCTGGTGTTGATGTGAGTACAGTTGTCCGAACGAGCTTCAAATTCTCTAGGGTACGGGTGCCAGATACGGCGGCATTGCACAGAGACTTGAATGACAGTCGCCGATGATGAAAGGGTCGAGCCATCAGATTGGCCATCAGGCATCAACTCGGTGTTGATCCAAAAAATTCACATTGATTGTAAATGCGCCAACGGAAATGAATAGCAGGGCTTTCAATCTAGCTGTCAAAAATGAATGAATGAGATTAAGTACTTACCGTACATAATGGCTGCTTTCGTTTTGTACCTGAAACCGTTATTCCTTTTCACGAGAAAAGAAGAAAAAATACAAGCATTTTAATAGTACATACAGACATTAAACCTCTATCAATCTCCCTCTCTCTGAAGGCCCAACCCTCCCCTCTCCAGCACAACGCAAAACCCACCCAGCTTCTCCTTCCGAAAGTCCTTCTCCCAATCATACAACACATCCAACCCCCTCTTCGAATTGATCTGCCACAGCACTTCCTTCGCTTCTTCATCAGCCCCAGCAACCGCCGCCACCGCAGCTTTACCAATCATCGGCCCGTCGGGCGCCATCAGTGAGATATCAACTCGCTGTGCGACGGATTCGTGCATATCGGGGTTGGTGGTGCCGAGGACGTTCGAGAAGAAGTCGATGGTGGTTTGTACCATGTCTTCGGTGACGGAGGAGTCTGTGTCTGCGCCTCCCAAGACAACTAGAATTCAAGAAAGGAAGGGTTAGTTTTTCGAGCATGATGAAGGATCAGAATGGTGTTTTACCTGGACGAAGAAATTCAAAGGCGCGATCAAAGTTATCTTCACCGATGTCAGACAAGACGTTGCTCTCTTGAGCCTTCATTTGTTTGTATACACCCAGAACTGCGAGCATGAATCTCATCGAGAGGATCAATGGCGTAGGAATATATGGCACAAGTGACGAACCGAGTATACGAGGTGCTGGTTTTTAAATCGTGAAAGATGATTGCTTCAGCTTCAGTGCAGTGTCCGCGAATCGAGGCGGCAATGGTTGCAGCTGCACTCAATGCAGAGGAAAATGCTAGGTGAACGCCGGAGGAGAATAAGGGATCAATCTAGAATAAATAGATGAATTCAAAAGCATTCGCAACGTGAAAGGTCTTACAAAAGCTAAGTGTCCAGTTCGAATTAATTCAAAATCCATATAGAAATTAAGCTTATACGCTCACCTCCCGCATCCCCGACAATCCGATAGTTATTTCCGCCATATTGAAGCGCGGAATAACTATAATCCGAAGCCATCTTCAACTCACCCAAGAACTTGGCTTCTCCCAAGAGATCAACAAGCCCAGGAGTGAGCTTCAACTGCGAGTGATAATAGGTTTCTACAGAACTTTCCTCAGATGATTGCACGGCAGCTTTCTTCTTTAAGTGCGACTCCTCCGAGATAACAATACCAACCGAAACGGTACCGTCGTGCAAGGGGATGAACCAAGCCCAGCCTGATTCGTCTGAAATAAACCCAAGCAATGAATCATTATCGGTGGACGCAGATGAAACGTCGAGGTTCAAATTCTCACCAGTAAGCGCCTCAAACCAGGGCGAATTCTCCTGATCCGTCCCCTTGGCATACACCCCCGCTCCCTTCCAATACCCCCAGATAGCCCTATTCCTCAAAATATTATTGAGCTTGCGATTCTTCAGATATTTCGTCGAGATGATGCCATTCCGCCCCGACGCGTCAACGAGCCAGTCCAAATTGATGCATCCAGTTGTACCGTCCCGAGATTTCCATTCCGCCGCAATAGGCTGCGAGGGATTATCGGCGGAGAAGAGGATCCGTTGGACAGAGAAGCCTTCGTGAACTACAACGCCACAGTGGGAGGCGTGTTTGAGGAGAAGGTCGTCGAAATCGGAGCGAATCTGTGTGCATTATATTAAATATAGGTTCAGATGAAAAGAGATAAATGAACGACTCACCACATTCCAGGCAGTGACCTGGCCAAAACCGAGATCTAAGTACACCGAATTTCTGAGATTTGAACAGTCAACTGAGAAAAGCAGACACGCTTACATCCCTCTCGTTTTTCTTGATTCAGCTTCAACGCTGCACCAACCTGATGAATTCTTGATTAATGTGTCTCGACCAACAGGACCCTGAAGGAATGAAAATAACCTTAGGAGTGAATCCGAAATTTGCCACCTTCTCTGCGGCGCCGATGAACGAAAGGAAAGAGCTCCAAGATGGAAGCAAACTCTCTCCGATATGATATCTCGGAAAGGGATCTTTCTCGAGGAGATGGACTTCGAAGCCCTCTATCAGATTTGTGAGCTTGCTAATACTGACTTGAAACTCGATGGAAAATCGAACCTCTAGCGAGCGCCGTCGCGGCGTATGAACCAGCTGGGCCACCTCCGATGACGAGAATCTGGGTCGAAGATGGGGGCTGTGTTGTCGAGTTAGAGTGAGTAGACGACTGAGGTTAGAAGGGACGCACCGGTGAGCAGTTGGACATGATATTCACAGGTTGACGACTAATTCCTGCAGCGGAGAGATATAAGTATCATAGGAAATCAACGCAGGTAAGATGAGATGACAGAAGCGCATTCAATTGTTTGTAAGGAGACCCTAGAAAGCGGCACATTATTACGATGTGTTGCACAGAACTAAGTCAATTGGAGGCAGCAAGAGTGTCCACAGAATATATTCGTGTGGCGTGACAGGGCGGGACAACGTACCTTGTTCCCGTAAATTCAGACGCGGGGAAGCGGACAAATGATTCGAGGAACGCGTCAGAATTGAAAGCCTTCAGTTGGTGGCGCTCCATACTGTGGTATGGAGAGAATATTTGAATTGCTTGAAAGTGAATCGAGTCACGCACATTCGAGTCCTCCTCCTCTCTAGGTAGTGACAAAATGCCGTGGTATCTGCAACAACTGTTCAACAAAGTCAGTATAAATGCGAAGCACGGTAAAGGAAACGATAAATAAACTTGTCACTGGTGTTCAAACTCTTTCTGTTTGAACGTTAAGTAGATTCCCTGCGCCCTCCTCTGTCAAGGGTGCGATACCAAAGTGAGTTCTCCGCTCCACGGCCGCCGCCCGCACCGCAATGACAGCTGGACTACGTACATCGACCGCCTGAATTTATATGAAAAACTCTCCAAGGCATAATCAGGGCAGCGCTAGGAATCTAGGATCAATGCAGCATGAAGCCTATGAAGGGCATGAAGGGTTGTTTGAATTATTTTTAAAAAACTAAATAGTTCCCGGTGGGCGGGGCATTACGATGATATGACACGTGAATTTTGACCCAACCCTGCTGTCGGGGAGTGCTCTCGATGTGTGATTAATCACCCTCGAGTGGATGGAATGAGAAATAATTTGGCGGAATGACAATGGAAACAAAATTGCGAATAGTGAACCAAATATCGACGGAAAAAACTCATAAATCGACAGCGAATAGCATGATTGTGGAGGGGAGTTTTGTTGGTAAAGGTCGAGAAAGCCGGAAGCAGAACATACCTGATATTTTAGGCTGCCACCATTGAAATCTTTATGATCCGCCGTTCTTCGTTCGTGTGCCCCCATACAATGCTAAGAATCTGAGGCTTAGATCGGACGTAAATGTGGGGCTTGTCGGAATCAAAGGTGGGGCTTACCAGCGCGCTCATTTCATGCCCTTATATGTGTGAGGATGGAAGTGACGGTCGTGGCGCTTCATTGCTGCCACCATCAGTCGGGTCCCAGAGCAGATTTGTGTATCTTGATTCTTCATGTAGGTCTGCGTCCTAGTGAATAGACCCATAGAGACCGGGAAAGTACACAAGCGGCGAATTTGAGTAACCCAGAGGAGATGAGAAAAGTGAGAGTGAGGACGGGGCGACAAGAGGCGTAGCAGTGGTGGCTTGGTAGTGGGAGAATTTGAGTTCAGCATTACGTCGTTGATTGTGGTTACAAGTACCAGCTTCGTTCACGCTCGTTTCGTTCAGCGACGAATCGACGGGATGGAGGGAGGAAGCAAGCCGTTACCGCACGTGTTCGTGTGCAACAATCTGATGACGGATTGATCCGTTTCTGCCTTGCTTTCGCACCACCCCACATCACGCGCGACTTTCCTCTCTGGCATCTGCTCTTTTTGTTTCCACTACACTGCGCTACATTGCTTTGGTTATCGGGTGAAAATATCTCTACTTCGGCTCACAGACCTAGACGACGGGCGTTCAATCATCGGCTCAAATTTGAACTCTCAAATTCAGTCAAGAACTCAATACAGTAGATTTCGCTGAGCAGGAATGCTGGTAGTGGTTTCCGGGCGGGTTGATCCTGAGACAGGATGTGTAACGCGATAAACAATGAAGGGGGCCAATTATATTCAATGAATCTCTACTACGTTCTTGCCATCGTGTCGGAGAATGGATTCAATTTCGTCAGCAACGACATGAGGGTCCCACTCGGTATCCAGAGGCAACCCGGAAGGCAGCTCATTAGCCAACATCGCTAACTTATCATGAATGACAGAAGAGCTCGATCGCAAAGGAACGACCAAACACGTCGAGCCAGCAGATCGGCCGAGGTAAACCACATCGATCCCCATCCGGCCGTGACTCGCAGCTGCTCGTGAGGAGATGCTCCGCCATTCAGGGGACGAGAGCATCATCCTTCTAGCAGCCATGATATCAATTTCGACTGCGCCTCGGGTGTAGTCGTATAATGTGACGAATTCTGTATGTGGTAACTTTGCCTTGAAGACCACTTGCTTGAGTTGCAAGGTGAATCTTTCTTTTTGGTAGTCGTGATGCACGAGGACGCGGAGAAACGATCGCTGCTGGGCATTGAAATTATTGTTATTTCTCTCGCCTATGATGGCAAATTGAATTTTGACAATAGGTAAGTGGGTTTCAACTAACTTACTCAGCAGCAATGTTCCACAAGAATTGCAAGCTTCACGATGTCCCCCGTTGCGCCAATCTGCAATTTGGCAAGCAGGGGAGCAATAATAGGAACTACGGCATCCGGAACATCGTCGAAATTCATGTTTCGCACCCAGGCTGTAGCACTGAACAGTCTATTAACATTGTATGCGAAAGAAGTGAACGCGGGCCTCACATCGAGATTATCACAAGCGCGAAATGAGGTATTTGATCTGTTAAACTCGTGGAGCAATTGCAACCGTTCGTCGACCAGTGAGCGGAACACTGTCCATGATTCGTGCACCAGCCCAGAGGGTTCAAAGGCGGGATCATCGGTGAGTTGATCTATGTCGGGCCAGAAGGCATCGAGCGCGGAAAGCACCCGATAATCAATCGCTGCCGCCGATAGCAACTGCTTAAAATAGATCCCCAGTTGTCCATGCACGTCCTGCCCAAAGCGAGAACGGGCGCAGAGAATGAGGGTGATGAGGAGGCCGTCGGTTATCGCTTCTGGAAGCTTTGCACAGCCCGAGTTGGTGACGAAGAAGACCGTCAACACATTGAAGCAGGCGTAGAGAGCGGGGACGGTGGAGGACTCGGCGGTTTTGATCAACGCCAGCATGCCGTTTCTGAGCACAGACAAGATGCCGTGCGAGAGGAGCGCTTCCCCGAGTTTGCTCAGAGTTGGAGATTGCTTTTGAGGATCTTCGAGAGTCGGATCGACGAGGATCAGGAACATTATCCCAGAGTGGAAGAAGTAGATTTCGCTACTGTCCATAACATTATCGTTTTTGGGAGTTAGTACGTCCATAGAAAGAACAACGAGATGAGCCAAGTCGGGCCAGGTGCCGCCAGCTCCATCAAGGAGCTCCTCCAGATTCGTCGATTCCAACAACTTCTTGTTCACGATGAAGTAGCGTAGTTCATTGAACGCAAGTATGCGGCGGTGTGGATCTGGGATCGCGGGAACGCAATGCCAGGTACGCCCCAGCATGAACCAGAAGCAAGGCGTCGCTGTAATGAGATCCGAAGTCTCCTTATGGTCCGCCAAACCTCCCGCAAACATTAAGAAATCAACGCAGAATCTCTGATCGATCGCGGAGTTGCCAGTCGGATTCTGGTGTTGATAGAGAAACAGGAATCGGAACCAGGGCCAGACGCGTGGCCACAAATCGATTCCAATGCCTGCCGGTAGATCCAGAGCGTAGAGCGACCTAATAGCGTCTATTGCTCGCTCGATGCATCCGTGCGAGGCGGCAACTGCATTTGCCTGGGATTCAGTTTCAACATCAAAGACGTCCAGGTAGGGGACTTCCGAGGGATTGATGTTGAAGTAAAGCACCGGGAGCATCAATTTCCGTTGACTTTGGGGTGCTGCGAGCACATGCATCCGAACGAACTGCAGATCTTTCAGCGTTCGGTGATCTGACATTGCAGCATCTGCTAAGAGCTTGAGGCCGGGTCAGAAGTATGTGGGCAAGCTGAGCGTGTTTTTCACCCGTTTTGAAGAAGGAAGTCGCTTGAGGCAGTCGATATGCAGGGCTGGATGAACCGACATGATCAGCGTGGAGGGAGAGGCTTGGGAGAGGCACGGAGTTATCAGATTCGGATGTTCGGCGTGGAATCGGATGGTCGTGATCCGTGGGCAGACCCCGGCAAAGCCCAAATGTGACGGACTGACGGTAACAGGTGTTACTGATCTGATGATTTCGTGATCGTCACTCTTCCCAAACCACCATGGCTGCCGGTTTTGTTCGCTCACAGTTGCATCTACAAGCATGGGCGCCAGGTAAAATTGATACATACTATGTCTCATTTGCTGATAGTAGCCGTGAAGGTGACCCTCGCTCCGTCATAGCTGCTCTATCGGCCGACATCCTGCGCTACGAAGCTGAGATGACTCGGCTGAAGAACGTGCTTTGTGAATTGGAAAATGACTGGATGCAACTCACACAACGTCATAACGAATATCTGTCCTCTATTCAACCCATTCAGCGCGTTCCCGCCGAAGTTCTGGCCGAGATATTCTCTTTCTCGGATTCGGCCTGTAGAAACGAGTACGACTTATCGATGGACTCAATATTGGCTGGAGAAGCATTAAAGCATCTCGCCCACTCTCCCCTGTACACTGTGTCACAAGTCAGCGGTGCATGGCACGCCGTTGCAATGGGAACTCCGACTCTGTGGAGGGAAATCACGCTGGATGCTGTATTATGGGAGTCATCGGAAGCCCTCGACAGACTCATGCTCGTTTTGCCCCAGATACTCGACAGGGGTGGATCATCTTCTCTCTCAATCTCTGTTCGCTGTCGAAACACATCGTCTGATCCCCGCGCGCCGGTCCTCGAGCTTCTCGCTCAGAATTCAGAACGGTGGCAATCAGCCGAATTCAGCCAGACGGTGCTCGATCTCAGCGCCCTTTCTGCTGCGAATGGACGGTTTCCTCGTCTCATGTCCCTTTCACTGATTGGTGGGTGCACTCCGGGGTCCTTGGACATTTTTCAAGAAGCGCCCCATCTGCAGGTTCTCAGCGTGGTCTGCACACCGACAATAGGGACTGCTATCACTCGGCTTCCATTACACCAGTTAAGCATTCTGCGCTGTTTTGAGCCACTATTCGAATCGAATACAACGATGGTGTCCCTCCTTGCGCTACTTTATCTTTCCCCTTCAGCGGAATTCCAACTCCGTTTCGCGGCTGGCGCAGGAGCGCTGACTTGGACCCAAACGTTGCGCCATATCACATCCCCCCTCTCCAACTTCATGCTCCATCTCATTCCTGAATTCTCCCCTTCCGACTCCGAAACGGCTGTGGGGAAAGTATTCGATACTCTCACCCTGCCGTCACTCAGCCAGCTGGACATGAATGCATACACTGCAAAGTCGGCTTTCATTTATTGGCCCCAAACGCAATTCATCCACCTCGCTTTACGTTCGGAATTCACTACGCATCTACAAATGCTTCATCTTTGTAACGTCGTCATCGAACAACACCAACTATTGGAATGCTTGGACCACTTATCATCTCTCGAGCACCTCGCTATCTCCGACATCCCCACTCTTCACAATGGAGCAAGCCAAGTTCTGCTCAGCGACTCCCTTCTCGTCGCGCTTACCCGCAGACCCGACACATCGTCCCTCCTTCCCCGTCTTTCCGGGCTCATGGCACACAGCATGCTGAAGTTCGACGACAAAGTGCTGTTGCAATTTGCGCGTTCGCGGGTGGATAACGTTGAGTTATTCGAGCTGGATGTGTTCGGTATTGAGGGGTTTGTTAGGGAGCTGGATTCCGAGGTGGAGGAGCAGCTGGACGAGCTTGAGAATCTGGCGTACATGTGGGAGCCGGTGGATGACGAGTAGTCGAAACAAGATTGGGGAGAGTTACAGGTTTCATTGGAAACTCGCGGTAGCATAGATACTTGCCTCTTGTCTGTTCTGTTCCGACTGCATATATTTTCTGAATCATTTCATTCCTCGCCGCCGAACAACACAAAAAATCTACAAGTGAAGCCAGACCTAGGAAATTTCTCCTCGGACAATGGAAGAAATATAGGTCCTGGGAGCTGAGGTGACGAGGCGAGCTCCCTTGAAAAACAGTGGCGATGAAACGAGGATTTTGAAAAAAGAAACACGTACGAAGGGGCAAATGAACTCGAACCGAATATTTGTGTCTCCGGTTGCGAATCGAGGGATAGTTGCGTGAAGAACGATAGAGGGGTATTAGTTCAATTGAGGTGATAAGATTTCTGGAGCGCGATAGGATGAATGAACGCAAATGCAGACTCGAAAGAAGTCCATCCGCGAACGCGTTCTGTGAGAATTCACTGAGCAAGTACTAGTGAAGATATATTCGGTTAGCACTCACTTTATTGTTCACCAGATCGAAAACGGCATAGGCTCGTCTGGTAGGAAGATATCGAAGTGTACGTGTGGGGGAAAGGTCGAAAAGATCATTCAAAGAGGGATAGAACTCACTAGGTTTAACTTCGTTCGCCTCGGGCACCGACTACCTAAATTCAGTCATTTCGAGTGTAATCAAGATGGGCAGGCAAGCTCTTCCAACCTTCAAGAATTTCGGCCGTCGAGGCTGGGACGGAAATCGTTTCTCTGCGCCAGTTCAATACCGTGAGTAGGGAAATAGATACTGCCCAGGAAGAGTTGGGTGAGGTGTAGGTTCCTTATCAAGAAAATTGAGAAAGATAGAAATCTAAAGTTCCAGGCTTCGAGACTCCAGAGACTAGTGATGTCAAGGTTCGGTTCAGTTCAGGTTCGGGGCTCTTTTCTGTGAACCCCGAACCTGAACGTTGCGTTCGGTTCAGTCAATCACCGAACTCTGAACCTGAACGCGCGTTCAGGTTCGGTTCGGCGTTCGAACGCGTTCGAACCTTTCCCGGATCGGCAACTTCCGGGGTCAAAAAACTGTGCCCGAGAAAGATATTTGGAGCTTCCCTCTCACTCGTGGTGTGTCCTGAAGGTTAGTTCTCCACTGCCTGCCCTTTCGTGCCACCAAACAGCTCAAATATGTGTGAGGGAAACATCGGCCGAATACTTGGACATCGCTGATGCGCCATCAATGGACTTGCATTTGACCCACAGCGGCCGTCGAAGATGGAACTGATTGCCAACAGTCGCCAACAGCTCCGTTGCATGCAAGGTATGAACACCTCGGATCACGCTGTGAGGTCAGAATCTCGGGTCAAATTGACGATTTGATGAAATATTGATGGGCTTTCGCGTTCAGCGTTCGAACGCGTTCTGAACGCAGGCCTCATCGTCCGAACCCCGAACCTCATTTTTGCGTTCGGTTCGGGGAAATTCTGAACCCTGAACCTGAACGCAGCGTTCGGTCCAGTTCGGTTCAGGTTCGAACCGATTTCTGGACCGAACCTTGACATCACTACCAGAGACAAGGTGCAGAAAGCGCTAGGACCGCCATGGGCGGCAGATCTGGACGAGGAGAAGAGGTGCCATTTGCGGATCGGGGCGAACTCGACCATAGCGTGGACGACAGTACAGAAAGATCTCGAAGAGTCGTTTGAAAGGCACAACTGCCTCGGTGCTCATGATGGGTGCGAGCAAGTGTGTGAAGGTGACTGATGCTGTGACTCGACTTGACAGAATAATTCTCGCGCCTCTGTCACCGTGGGAGGCGCTTTGGGCGGGTTCTGCGCATCAAAAGCTTGGCATAGTCTTCTGCATGCAACCGTTCTGAGGATAGACTCACTTGACAAACCCTATACTTCGCGAATATGTAGTGAATTTCCGTGAAAAAAATAAACGTTTCAAAAAGGTACAGCTCTTGAGACTTGGCGACACATCGTCCGATGCTCGGCAACTTGTATCAGTTTCATTCCGATCTGCCCTTGACTGCCCTTGATCCCTCTCGCTACAGGTGTTGAACTCACACGACTCGGCGGGTCAAAATTTGGCGAACATTCTCATTGAGGAGGAAGCTGAAGACTATTGAATCCTGTAGGTCCAAATATTTCATTGTTGAATTTGAACCAAGGGATTTGACCACACAAAGTTGGATGATCCGTACACCCGGCTCATAGCAACCTTATAATTAATTGCCTCTTGGCCACATTCATTGCGGTGCGAGTACATGGATATCGATCGACAAGCGGCGGCAATCTTTATGACCCCCGCGCCACAATCGGACCTGTAGAGGGGGCTCAGCGCCGTTCAGGGCTAAACCCGTCTTGTCCGCACCTTTGCCGCACCCACCGCCCTCCATTCACCATGCCACGTATCGAGCTTGAAACCTCCTCTGGACATGGCTCATTCTATTATAACATCGCTACCCCCACCGAGACGTCGGCTTCAGAGATAGTACAAGCCATACCGACTATCGTCCTGATTCATCCCGTGTATACAGCTTCGGTGATATTCCATCGTAAGCCACCACTTCTTGCGAGACTTTGTCTCAATTTAGCTCACTCTATTTTGTAGTATATTATGCCAACCCCGAGTTACGAAGATTCAACCTCGTTTCGATGGATTTGCGTGGGCATGGATGGACTTCGGCGACGGTGGATGATTCATACGGCAGCGAGATTGTAGCGGAGGATGTGCTGAAGCTCATGGTGCGTCTGTTTGAATTCGTTTTGGTATCATGTGTTTAGTTGCTTTATGCGGAACAGGATGCCTTGAAGATTGATACTTGCCATGTCGCCGGAATCGCCACCGGGGGGTCTATCGCGCTGCAAATGGCCGTTGCAGCTCCTGAAAGGATTCTATCAATTTTCATGATGTCTCCTGGTCCACAGGTTGAGGTACGCATGCTCGATTATTCTTGCAAAGCTTTCCCGAATCACGGTTTGTTGAAGCCCATAGAAAGCATGCAAGGTCGTCGAGAGATCGCTCGATACTGGATCCAAGCTCGCCAACCCGATGCCAGTGAAGCCGACAAAAAGGCGGCTGACGATGCAATATACGGTACATTGCAACTCGCGTACAGCAATATCGACATTCCGCTTGTGAGGGCGTTAGTGAACTCGCTTTCTTATCGTGTCTGTCTCACCAAAAAACTCCAGTATCCGGGATTATTCTGTCCAAAAGGCAGAAGAGAACTGGACCGGCGAGAATCTGCACTGGATTGAGGTTTTGACGCTCAAGTTTCTGGATAATCAGCCTGTGTACACTGTCGAGACGCTGGAGCGGATTCGGTGTCCGGTATTGCTAGTGCATTGCACTGCGGACGTGGTTTATCCGAAGATCTACGCAGAAGAGCTTCTGGATCTTCTTCACTCAGCAAACGTTGACGCGAGCCTCGAAATAATCGAGGGGGCGCCTCATTGGGGAAGCGTAACGCATCCAGATGAGTGAGTGTCTATTTCATTCAACGGGTTAGAATTTTGAACGTGGAATTGATGCTTAGGACGAACGAAATGTTGTATAATTTCGTTATAGCACATTGTGATACTTCGAGTTTGCCTTCGCCACCCAATGGTGCCGAGTCACCGTTCTTGAACGATTTGGCCCCGTATGGTTTGCTGGATACCGACTCTGACTTAGAGCATTCGGAATAATATTAATGCCGGTGTGAATTAGTAATAATGTTATTGAAAAGATACCATATCCTGTTATCCCTCGCCCTTGGCACTAAGCCATGTCGAAAGTTATCTTGAAAGACCTCGCGGTAAGGCCGGTAAAGGAAGCAATTTTGAACGGTGAAAATGCGTGGATCGGAACGTGACGGACGAGGATAGTCTTTCTTCGAGTGGGTGGGACGGATCTTCTCAATGGGATAGGTGTGTACCAATGGCGCAAACAGTCAGAGCCAAATTACCGGGAACTTGCCGGGAAGTTGGAACGTCGAGAACGCCAAAGCACTCTGTTGCTTTCAAACAAAGCCAGCTCCCGCTGTGACTAGCACTGGTTATATACCGGCAAGAAAGATTTGATGTTGCTAGGTGTTAAGCGCAAGTTTTACTATCGAGACCAGCCAAGGGGATCCAAAGATAAGAAAAAATGACATCACCTACCATTTTTTTCCCCAAGGCCTCGCCGAACCCTCCCCCCCTTCCCTCCTCCTATATCGGGAAGGAGTTTCCCACCTTCAGGCGGCCCGGAAATCCCGATCATCGCGGGAAATCCAACTTAAAAAAGGTCGAACCGAATTGTGAGCGCCACTACTCGGAACGCACAAGACGGTTCCAATAATGACGCATATGGATTCAAGCCCTCACTACCTAAAATCCAGTTACGTCATTAGAGTAGAATTGGCATTCCTGGGAGCACATAGTACAGCAGTAGAACGTTGTGTTGGATGTATATACTACTAGATTCACAACAACAGGTACTACTCAAGCCTCTCAAGTTCATGCTATATAGAGCCGTGATTCAAAAAGAAGAAATTGGGCGCAATTACGATTTATTTTCGTTGTCTTTTGGTGTTTGAACACGTGTAGCAGATCCACGACTTTGTGAATCGAGCGTCTACACAGCACTTGCGATGATACTATATTCTAATTAGCGATGTATAGAGTAGCACGAGGTAAGTTCTCACCCATTCTGTTTCGCATCCCGCCTTTGTGCAGCGCACAGCTGAATCCAAATCGGAACGCTCTGCCTCGGTGAGAATTTCTCCGCACTCACAAGGGCCTTGCGTTTCATAAACCCGACGCTTCCGCCCGATCCGCGTCGACTGGCCAGGAATCAAAGTACGCTCCCAACCTTCCTGTGCGGGAACCGAGTTTGCGGCAGCTTCGACATCTGCGACAAATTCATTGGGTCCAGGAGGTATTGTGGAAGGAAGAGTTTCTTCGTCGTCATTGTCCACGGGGAGCCTTGCTACCTCCCTGTCATCCCCAATATATTCTAGCTCGTCATCGCAGTCGGATGGATATGATTTTGGGACTGGTCCCGGTGCCGGATCCAGGGGCATCTCGAATCCAAAATCATCCTCGTCGTCCTGGAGGGGAGGAAGAGAATTGAGAGAAGGTACAGTGACAGAAGAAATAGGTGCAGAGATCGAAGTCGTCGTAAAAGAAGCGGAATGATCGGCAGTGGAGTTTGAAGTAGTTGCGAGCGCGGCCTGCGCCTCAGAACCAGCAATGTCGCTATCAAACAATTATACAAAGGTCGAAATAATAAACGAAAGCACTGACCGAAGCGCTGCCGATGACCTATGAGCCTCAGAGATTAGAAGCGGAGGTCGCTTAGTTTTCGGCCTGCTGGTTTTCGCCTTGTTGAACCGGTTGTCCCATTTTGTGTGCATCCATTTTCGTTCCTGCTCAGAAATCGTGTAAGTAATAAATGCGCCGTTGGGCTGCGCATTTCTGTAGGTATAAGGGCCGGATGTTCGCTTGTGACGATCACGCCAATGTGCCTCGAGATTGTAAGTCCAAACCAATGGTGAATGATCGTCACAGAGTGAGCACTGCACCGGAACGTTCGAGCACGGCGAATCTGCGTCTTTAGAGATGGAGGCATTTGCCATGTTAAAGTTGACACGATTGCCACACGTCGAACGATCCCAATCGACTTGTCGAACACCTCTACCGCGTCGTGGTTTGAAGTAGAGCGTGCAGTGCGGATGTGGCCGAAGACATGTGCCGCAAGGTTGCTGAACGTTCGAGTTAAAAGCAGGATCAAAAAGAATATGACCCGCCATGTGTTCGAGTATCCGTTGGCCATTTGTATTCAGCGTCACGGCAGGCGAACATTTGGAACAAATGCTGACACCCGCGTCCGAGCCAAGACGATCAGTACCTTCGTGCTCAACAAGGAAGCATGCACGGCCTAAACAGTAACAAAATCAATAAATGAATATTCAGATTACATGCACTCACCCTGATCGCGGTACGGGAACGACTCGCTTCTCTTTATTTTGGGCACAAGCAGAAAGTCCGCTGGCTGCATTTGATCGTGAATGGTGGCGCCTACCGTGAGGAGAGTTGTAGAGTCGAATAAGTATGTTGGTTTTCCTGCTTCAATGACGGATACTTCAGGATTGATGGGATGGACGAGGTTGCCAGGTATATCGGATAACGTCGTTTCAAATTTGAGGGACCACCGCCAGTCGTGCGTTTGGGAGGGATCGTCGGAAATTGTGGCACGAGTGAGTTTGAGAATCTGAACCGAAGCTTTCGCGCTCGGTTCGGCAAGCATGTCCAAGGTTATGTACGGCACGGACGAACCAGCCAGCGACAGATTGATGACTTGCGCAACTGCAAGAAACATCTGCTCCTCGCACGCTACGACAAGTGCAACGGGATTGCCGATACGAAGAGATGGGGAACCAAGTGCGCCGTCAGAGATGATTCCGGAGCCATCAACCGTTGGATTGAAGCTGAGGAGACCCGCTACGCGTTTGAGACGGTCCGTGGATGATCTGGCCCCACGAAAGCGCATCATTGCGCTCAGAGCCTTTGCCTTCGGAACCTTCTTTCCGTCAATCTCCACGAACGGTGAGAATTTGCCAGCGGGCTCCGCGATAGCCAAGGCATCCTCGACGTCGCCATCAGGATGATATGACGACGGCAACGTCTCATGGGAGTCGTCTGTAGCAAGAGGAGGGTTGTCCTGGGCGTCAGTTGCCTCTGATACGAAGTCGGGGTCCGGCTCAAAATCTTCGGGTGATTCTTCATCCAAATAATGAATGAGCGAAGAACCAAGGGGCGAAAACATGTCCCAGCCCGCAGCTTCAGCGTCAGATAGAATCCGTCGAGCTGTGGGAATGAGCTCTTCCGCAATCTGCCGGCCTTGAACCCAAGCGGTCAGCAACGAGATGTTGCGAACATGGACATCGCCCTTCCAGTTTGCTTATCTCTTTGATAACCTGTTGCCTAACGTTGGAGGTCTGTCGGCGGCCGATGTTGAGGTAGACTCTCGCTTCGAGCGTCGTTTCCGCCCGGCCTGCAACGAGCCGCGAAATAATTCTTGCCTCGACCAGAATTTTTGTCCGTCAGTTAGAATCCATTTGTTGGCTCGTCGACAGGAAGATGAGTGCGATATCGATTGTTAGTTTGGTAGAATACGGTTGGAAAATAGAACCGAAGGCAAAGTTGAACAGGCTTGTGGGAACAATAGCTATTTGCTCGCTCCAAATCGTTGATTCGGGTGCGGTGTGCTCCATAAAGACGCCAGAAAGCCAGGGGACTCACGAAAATCAGCGAGGGACAAGGCGTGCATTGGCGAGTAACTTGAGAATTGGCCGGTAGGAGTGCTCTCGAAGATAGCCCATGACGGCGAATCGGATTAAGATGTGAACACAAAAACGAATTTAAAAGAGTGCGTTCGGCGCGCACTACGCATTCGATTCAAATTGCTGCGAGTTTTGGTAGTAGGTGCCTACTTAGCACGCTCAACACCCGTTCGATAGTCGAAAAGCTGAAGTATCAGTGAGGGAGTCAACGGTGAATGGAATTCAGATTGAGTGATATAATGCTAACCTTGAAACTGTGAGGCCGTTCTAAAAAGTAGAGGGAAGATCTGGTAAGAAAAGCGGTAAGAGGTTGTCGTTCAAATGGTTGATAAGTCGTTAAGATAAAGCTCGCCTTCAAGTAATTGGACACTTGAAGATTTTCTGATGAGAATTTGAACTTTGACCTTCGACGATCACCTAGGAAGCGCCAGGAAATATTGAACCTGTGAATGGGTAGCTATGATTCAAATATACTTATCTCGCAAGCATGGCACGCGGACCATGAAAGCCGGGCTTAGAATGGCACGTGGAAGACGGAGGATCGGAGGAGATCGGAGGCCACCGAGCGCTTGTTGGTGGAGAAATTTAAGGCGATTGGAGGCAACGATATTCTGTCCGCGATGAACAGTATCGGGTTTGACGATGTCGCCGACTTGCTGAAGATATCCGAGTTGGTCGAAGATATAGCTTGAAGCTGCGGGAGGTATTTGTCAATGGGCTTATTGAGGGGATTTTGAATTTTGCGAGTAGCATCAGGACCAGACCTCATTCGCCAGCACAAGGGCGTCAGACCTACGCATTGGGAATTAAGATGAAACAAGCCCAAGGGTCGTGTTTGAAAAATCATCTATCGGCTAAGTAGTGTCGACAGCGAGAGTTACAGTGGTTAGAAACTCAGTCTAGCTACAGGAGAAGTCGTTTTCGAGGTTCAATCGAATGCAGTCATGCATATTGAGAATAGCGCTATTACCGAGGGTATGTAACGCCACCCAAGGCGCAGGTTTTGAGGAAGGGTTGAACTTGGGCCTTGGGTTGAACTGAGAACTTAGGGTCCAGACTCCAGGTCCAGGGTAGTCTCTCGTAGACAGACGCTACAACATATGTCCTCGTACCTGCGGTTGTTGTAGGTCCAGGGTTGGTCCAGGGACGATTTGCAGCACGAAGATACCAGTGATGCAAAGCAAAAATGTCGCTGATGCATTCGAAGATTGTGAACAGCGCTTGCGAGATATGTTTTCCAAAAAGCAGAGGTAAGGTAACAAGAAACTGAGGAATAGCGTGCTCGAGCCAGCAGTCCGTAGATGATGGGAGGAGACAAGATGGGAAAGTTTGCATCACAGGTGCTCGCCAAACAAACGGCTTGCTGGCATCGACCACAATCGTCAATCGAAGTCGACACTTGACTGGACTCGGAGCCCTCTCGTTTCTTCGAAATCAACGTCAATCTCTCTTGAACTCCTTGATAGGTCTCCCTTGCTGCGCTCTGGAAATGATTTTAGCCCTTTTCGACGACTCAAGAATTTTTGCGCTTTGATAGCGAGCTCGCCTCGCCATGCAGAATATAGCTAGCGGTGACATGAGCACGGGGGTTAGAACCGTGTCTGATTAGACGAGGTCTGGTAGCTAGGGAGAGCCAGGTGATTTCAAAATTTAAAAAATGGTGCGTCTCTTTTTTATTCTAGGAAATGAGCGCGAAATCTAACTTCAATTCCTTTCCTACCTTCCAGACATCTATACTACTCAAACGTTCACTGTAAACTCGACATCTAGCCCCATTTCACCCCTCTTTCTACCGCATCTACCGTTCATGTGGTCTGAGTGTCCTGTGGCGACTTTCAATCTTGTTCTACGGACGCATCTTCAAATCCCGCGAACTGAAATGCGTACACCGTTATCTCGAATACACGCGCCGACTGCACAGTACAGCTACCCACTGCGGCTCGCACCAGCTTCGTCCTCCCTTCTCTTACCGCCCGCCGCCCACCGCCGCCTCGCATAAGGATTCGGCCGGCGCTTCTCAATGGCAGACAATCCCCGCCCCGCTCTGCCTGCGTAGATTCTGTCGGAGGCTGTCGGCTCGGCTATTTCCCCTTCTCCGCCATTGACGCCGCTTGTCCCTTCTCCCTTTCATCCATGACGCCGTACGGCGGCATGTCCCCCTACGGTCTTCATCGCTTTCGCTCGCTCCGGTTGCGGGCTCGTTGCCTGCTTCGGTTAGGGATACTCGAGCAGAGGAGGGGAGTAGCGGGCTGATGGAGTCGGCGTCCCGTTACCTTCGTGAGCGCGCATGAACACGTCTTCGTCATCGGGCATCGGTGTGGGTTTGGGTGTTGACTCTACCCCGGGGCTCGTTTCCCCGAGTCGTTATACCTCGATCGACTCGTTTTGTCGGAATAGATCGTGCAGCGCCGTCGCTTTCTCGCGACGGAGTCGTCCTCGTGGTACGCCGCTGCACTTGCTTTTCGCTTTCGTCTTCCCATCGGCCTCGTTCGCGCGTGCGTGCGTTGTAATCGTACCTCCCTCCTCGATGTGCGCTCGCTGGCTGCGGCAGCTGTGTGGGCTTCTACCCTGGCGGCAGGATGTTTAAGGCTTTGCGGGGGGCAGTAATTGTGCGGGTGGAGGGTTGGGGGCGTGCTCGCCAGCGACGAGCGCATGCCGCCAATCTCCTCCCCTACCGGGGTGCATCGAAATTCCGCTGTCAAGTCTGCGCGGCCGCTGAGATATCTTCTTCGGGACATCGATGTCCTCGTTATGCTCTCCGTGCTGCTCGTGCCCCGCTTTCGACGGCGTTCAGTGCCGCCGAATCAAGTCGACCGAGTGCGGCGGCGCGCACTCCCGCTACGTTTCTCCTTGACTTGCCTTCCTCGCCTGCTTCCTTGCCGGCGGCGCGGGGTGCGCGCATCCTTCCCGCTTGTGCTAGGGTCTGGATGTGTGCTCTCGCGCACGCGCCGTTCCTCAAGTCATAGGCATCGACATCATTCTTCTGGACTCCCTCGGCACACACGGTATGCCTTTCCAGTGGCGGTGTGCGTGCGCCTCCCTCTCGTTTCCTCGTACCGACCTCCAGGATCCGCCGACTCGTGTATCCGGTGATGACGCTTCTAGATCTACCTAGTACTGCAGCACACCACCAGCAGCTCCCACTCAATTTGCTCGCTATCTCCTCGACGCGATGCTTCCCGGCTGGCGGTGTGCATGCGCGCATGGCTCACGCTGCTCATACTCCACTGCCGACGTCGCGGATGCGGTTTTATGCTTGCTGGTGCTGTCTTCGCGGGGGGCGCACGCATTGTCTAAATGGGGATATTTCCCAATCCACGTGCCGCATGGACGGGTTTTTCATGCTTTCTTACCGATCGATGCTGTGAATTAGGACGAACGCGAACTTAAAGTTTCATGCAATTGACGTCAATCACCTCTATCTATCTCTCCACCTCAATTCCATTTTTTCTCATCGGTAATTTTTTTCTGAAACGCTCCAAGCTTGGAGTACTTGGAGTATCGCCCATGAACGTTGAACTGTTATTCCAACTTCGACACATCCACTGTTTCGTACAGAACAATACAATGTTCGGTTACTTCAGTATTCAATGAGTCGCGCCTTTTTTGCCTTGCTAGCCGGCTCATACTCCAAGTCGTCCTCCGCACGCCGCTTTCGCGAATCGGAAGGACCTTCGTACCCAGGGTCGCCTATGAAATCGAAGTTGAATGTAGGGAAAGGTCCATTCCTGTTCCATGTTTGATCTTGAGGCAGTTGTGCGTCGAATGAATCAAGGCTCCAATTTTGGTCGTCCCATACGGCAGAATCGCTCTGCGAGGGCAACATCACCAAATTGAGAAACTCTTCCAGCCCAGCGTCAGCCGGGTAATAGGAAGTGGGCCAGATCAAAGAATCGAGCGGAGGGATGAATGACGCGGATGTTGAACTTTGCCCGGTGAATTCCCCGGTTTCACTGAATGAAGTGCATTCGGTGTGGGGCGTGATATTTGCGTCGATCTCTACAAAAGCAAAATTCATTCCCTGAAATTTCGATGGATGCTTTCCCCTACCTTCCAACGAATCAATCACCTCATTGCCGTCTTTCCCAGTGATATTGTCTTTCCAGCCTGACTCGGAGTCATAGTACAATTCTTGAGAACCATCTAAGTTGGAACTAGAGTCCAACTCCTGATCAATGTCCGTATACTTGAAAAACATGTAATCAAAGATTTCTGAGGCTTTGTTTAGGACGAATCTCACAGGGACATAAATAGGTTCGGTGAACTCACTTTGCAATTGCTTAATGACTCGGAGAGGTTCCTCCGAGCCATCGGGGATTAATTCAAGCAATGGGTCTTCTAGCTCAACTGCCACATCCTGACTTTCTGGATCGAACCCCTTGCCTTCGTGAAACACACGCAGACCAGCATATACAGAATCATTCGCCGCCGATATTACACCAAGTCTGATGAGAGGCTTGATTGTCGGGAATCCGAGTTCAGTGGCTTCCTCGTCACTCAATCCTTCTACACCGGAGGGATCAAGGGACCAGTACCAAGGGCGATCAGGCAATTGAACTGAGCCAGGTTCTGTTAGTAAATCTTTGGGCGGGCACATGAACAGGTAGCCTTCCGGTGAGGTGTGGTAGGGTTTTCGGGACCGGCCTAGCCTGGCTTCGAACTCAATTTTCCAAACAAAACCTGGAAAGAAATCATTTTAGCATAACATTTTGCCATTCGAGAAGCGGTGTACCGTATTTGTGAAAATCAGATTTAACATGCAAACGGCCAAAGATGTAGTTTGCTTGGCTTATCCAAGTTTTTGCCGAAGACCAGAGATCATAGGTGAAATGGAACTGTGCGTGAACCATTCCAGAGAACGAAAATCTGCTAGGTATGTTTGATAATAAATGTGGGAATATGGCAGTCACAAACTGACCGTCTCCAACCAGAATCAACATACGTTGAAGAAGGTTCTAAACCATGCCGCATTTTTAACTTCCAGCAATGATCGGATTGACCGGCAAGCGGCCACTGGGGCAGCAGTGCCACCCCTTGAAGTGAGATACCATCTGCCTGAGTGCCAGCAGCACAATAAACACCGCCCGGGTGCACGGTAGCAGTAGATGGGGTCACCCTATACCAAGTCAATTTTTTCATCATGCGAGCATAAACGATTCGGTGGTAGTCCTCCAGCGGTAGAGTTTGCACAATGTAGCTGATGTTTGCTGAAGAAAGGACCTGCATGGGAGATAACGGCCCACTCGGGAGCTCTTCAAAACTTTCCATAAATTCTCCCAAAATGTCGATGTAGCTGGGGCCATCATGCAGACCTTCAAGGTCAACGCAGATGAGTCCGTCAGAACGATTCACGAGCAAAGCATAATCGGACTAGTGCACCAGATTTGAATTGAAAATCTCAACGGCATGGCTTACTCACCACGGCTAGGTCAAAAGTGTCATGAAGGTAATTGTCAAGTGACTGAGCCAGTCTCAACACGTTTGTATGCTGTGCGAATGGGAGGAACTTACTTCGTGATCGTGAGCCTGCGCAAGTCAGAATCTAATGAGCTATATATCGAGTCAGCACATACTATAAAGGCATGGATATAACAGCTTAATATTGAAGAGTGTTCATAGCTTTTCAGAAGATCCTCGAGTGGAATGAAATCTGTGCCAATCATTGTGAGCATCCAGAAAGTTTACTAGACGTGATCTAAACGCACCGCCGTGAAATACGGTAGCCCAAATATTTCTAGACCGCACAGTCCCATAGAGCTGGAGGATGTTTTTGTGCCTATTCAACTTTCAGACCTTAGCCGTGACCATGACTGACAATTTGGATACCGAATATCCATGTATCGTTCAACATCTTCTTTCCATTCCTGAGAACGTCGATCACTAATTAAGCGTAAGGCGAGGGAATGAACTTGCCGTTTCCGCATTGTCGCCTTGGTAGGTTGCTACTGTGAACTTGCGGCTGCGTATTTCGGCAGAACGAACGATTCGAACACTGCATTGTTTTCGTCCAAAACGAACTCGATCGTCTGGACCATTCACATATAATTGACTGTGGAGAAATAAATCTCCCAATGGAATGCGTCGAAAATCTGGCAAGACTTCCAACTATAGGGCATAATATGATTTAAAAAGAAAACACACTGGAATCGAGTAGTGATTCCCAATTGCTCGAATCGTTCACTGGCAAGCCGTCTGATATCATGTCAGTATTGGCAGCTTTTGATGACAGGCGCGGAAGTTGAACTGACATCCACTTCCACGAACATTCACAACAGTGCTTTTGCTTGATAAATACACACGAGGCCCCTCGCCATTGCCGCCTTTACCGCCGCGCTGGCCAGCTCTTCCGCCTGGGCCACCTCTTCCTCCTGACACTATACACGTGTTAGCAAAGTCGAATATCATGCGAGGGATACACACACCGTTGACTGTTGTGACAAGGCTGCCAGAGAGTGTGCTACCAAGTGACTCGTATTCGCTATCGTCAGAGTCCATGGTGGGGAGGAAGTGATGGGGAGAGGGAGAGAAGCATGGAAGAGACACGGAGCATATAAGGCGCCGGCCAAGATTCAAGAATAACCAGCACAGCCATAGGAGAGTCGAAGCTGTAGAACGAGCGCTCGTTGATGTTGTTAGCGGCACTGTATTTCTACAAGAGAGAACGAAGTCGAGTTTTGTTGAACGAGGATTCTGATTCTGGAGAGCCGTACCAAATAATAATCTGGAGTAAATCGGAAACATCGAACATTTTAGCGTCCGGGGTGGCGAGTGGAGGGAAGTACGCACGTGTATTCCGCGTTGCGGGAATACAAAATCAGTTCGTTTGTGGCGTTTGGCCGAGGGCGGTCAGCGCCAGACGATCGATCATCCGTGAAAACTCCGGAATATTTGCACTGACCGTCACCGATGTCTTGAAAATAGTAAATCATCAGGTTGAAAAATGCAGTTGGGGCGGTTACAAACACCGTCTAGATCCCGGAGAATTTTTCTCCGCTGGCAAGCACTGTTGCCAACGCGGAAGCCAGGGTTGACAAGTTAGTCTTGAAGTTACAACGCCGACACTTTATGACCAATAACATGAGATCGCGAGGCACAATTAACCAACACTGCAGGATTGTGAGTGCTGAGCTTTAACCGGCAAGGTAGTGAGATATTGCGAGCCGAGAAGAGAAGTCGCGAATTATCCCGCTGGAATGGGTTGCGAGCGGGACGGCGCGACGATGGTGGAAACGAAGGTGACGGTAGAGAGTAAGGAGACAAAGCGGAGGGTTCCGAGATCATTGATGATGCCTCACGTCAACCCCGGCAAGTCTGCAATTCCCTTTGCCTGGCAAAACCTTTTGCTTCCTCCAGTCATCAGCGCTGAGGCCTGAGGCCCAGTGAGAATCCCGTATGCTCTAGACTGCTCCAAACTGCTTTGAACTGCTGTTCACCCGAGCAGCATATGGGAGCAGAGGAGAGCGTAGAAATGATACCTTCAGCAGATGGGGTTCCGGCTCCCATCTGCGCAGCTCTGCTCAACTTCTGCTCCAGACCGCTTCCGTCTGCTTCCCTCTGTCCCTTGTAATTATACTGCATTTCCATTATATTTTGTATTAAAACACATATTTTCTATATACTTTACTACAACAACATCGACGCCCACCCGTCCCGCCACCGATAAGTCCACAAACCCTGCCCGACCGACCCATGATGCCGCCTGCACTAAAGCCGCTACCACCAACACGAACCGCAGTGAATAGTGAGGTAAGTCGAAGGCCGGGGTGCTGCCGCAAAGTCGTCAGCAGAATGTGCAGGTAGGATAGAAAGGAATGCACACCGTATAGTCCCTCTCCTCCTCCTCCCATAACCCTCACCCCTCCCCATGCCCTGCTTCACCCCCACCTCCCTCGGCTTCCTCTGCACCAGCATCCTCATCTGCTCCCACCGTACCTACGACCTCTCCACCGCCCTCACCCTCCTCCCCGCCTCCTACTCCGCCCTCCCCATCCTCTATGCCGAAATCTCCACCCGCATCATAACCGAAACAGTGCACGGCCTCTTCCACGCCGCCCTCCCCTTCACCGCCTACGAGGAGCTCGCCCGCGGCGCATGGCGCGCAGGCGGCTGCACCTGCCGCCCGCATCCTCGAGTTCACCCTGCGCGAAGACGTCAAGGACGCCGTCCTCGAGCGCAGAGCCGGCGCGCGCTCGCGGGGTTCCGCCTCGGGAAGACGATACCGCGCTGGGTCTGCAGACACCTTGAGAGGCCCAAATGGCTAATGGAAGAGTCTGTAAGTAGATACCGATAGAACAACAAAGAAGGCAGTACTTACCTTCTCATATGCAGATTCGATAGCGACAGCCAAACTCTATTGGTCCATCTCAGTGAGTCAGAATGAACACAAGATATTGAAACACACCTCCATATGTTCGCACAATAGACGAGAGTTCTGTACGGTCGCATGTAAGCAACAGTTGCGGGACAAGAAGAAGAAGTCGGCTCACCTGTGAAGCCGACAAGGCGCTGTGAACCATGTCACCGGATCTATCAGACGAGCTTCAACGATAGAGAGTACGGGGTGGGGGTATAGAGGAGAGACTGCAACAGCAGTTAAAAGCAATTAAAGCAGCCCACGAATCAAAAAATCACGCACCGTCAAGATACAGCTCATGGGGGGTTCTCAGGTCGTAGAAAGTATCCTGCAAATAATGTAGACTCATATCAGTTGAAAAGGTAAAGCACAGGCACCGCCAAACGCGCCTAGGTGACGAATAGGGCAGGATCGACATCCTGTATCGCGCACGCGAATTGACCGGCGAAAGTTGGTGCAAGTGGGCGTATGAGGTCGTGGGATACATGTAGAGAGATTATAGATACACAGCGTCGCGGTGGACGGCCAAAGCAGGAAGGGAAGAGCACATAGAGGGAGGATGGTGGTGGTAAAGGGCAAGGAGCGCGATGTGTGACGACGTGATTGTGACAAGTGTTACGTGCCGCTTTGTGTGTCTCCCAACAACTTCGAGGACTCGACGACATACTTGAGTGCTGCGCCAAGCTTCAAATTTTCAAGACAGTGAATTATAGAAAATACAAGTCGCAGCGTCGTTTTGAGGAAAAGGAGAGCTATATTTGGCGATCCAAACAAGACCAAAAACAAAAATAAGTACCCGTTCAAAACCCTTTGAGCAGATCACAGCAGAAAGAGCAGAAGCAAAGCAGATTGGAGAGTATTAGAGCAGATTGAAGCATACGGGATTTTCACTGGGCCTGAGGAGCGACCCCAAGTTCTGCTTGAGTGGAGTATGCATTGCGGTATTTATGAAAATTGTATCTGACAAAACGGATTGAACTCAGTGTTTGACAGTTTGATGCGCCCCAGGCGGCCGCCGCGGCGCGCATGCGTGAGAAATATTCCATGCAGCCTCACGTCACACCATCAGTCACGAGTACTCCCTTGAATTTGCACCACGATGAGCTTCGACGAACACCTACCGTTCGAGCTGGTTTCCAAGATTTTCATTCACTGTATCCCACGCTACGGTCGAGTCCGTCCAGACCCTCGACTCGCGCCCCTTCTTCTACTTCAGATCTGCCGTCGATGGCGTGCTGTAGCGCTGGCTACACCTTGGCTGTGGAATTCCATATTTCTCGAGTGTTTTCGAGGATCGGGATCCACAGCGCTCCCTATTTTGTTTGGCGACGAGCCAGCGCCCTCAATTCACCCTATCGCCTCCCTCGTCGATCTCTGGTTCAGCCGCTGCGAGGGATTCCCTCTATCCATCACTTTGCTGTCCCAAGAAGGCTGGAACTTAGCTTGGCAAGAAAATTCCTAGTCGATCTCCTCAGCGTCGAAGGTCCTTTCCCTCTCCTCCAAAGCCTTGCCATTGGGGATAGCAATGGGGAAACCTTGAGTTTCGAAATTCAGCGGGACGTGTATCTCAAATCACCCGCACTTGAGATCCTCCGCATGCGGAACTCGTACATCGATCCCCTCTTTAGATCGGTTATGGCGGACGGCCCAAAGCCACACACCGTGGAACTTTCCCGATTCACTATCGGCGTCGCTCATGTTACCGACCTCTTCACCTTGCTCCCTGAGCTACGCCATCTCACTCTTCACATTCATCACCCAGCGAGCGTAGTCTCCGGCGTACGCACGCTATCGCTTCCTTATCTCGAGACTTTGGTCGTGGAGGGGACCGCTGATTTCCTGGCATACATCTCCGCCCCTGTGCTTGAAGACCTCGGCGTGACGGTGCAGACTGAGCTCGAAGCAACCATAGTGGTATCCTTTGTTTCCCGCTCGGGATGCGCGCTCCACGGTCTTTCCCTACGAAACGGCACCAAATTGTACAACACATGGTCCTGTCAGGGGAACTCCCTCTTTTGGCACTACACAGCCACCTATGACGCAGGCCTCCTGCAGATTTCCCACTTTCCCGTCAAATCCCCCAAGCCCTATGTCATCGTGGAGTAAGGCATGTGACTTGGCCCGGGATCATTGCCGACTGCTCCGAGCTTGTGGGAACTAGTTACTATATGTTTACTGCACCTAGCGTGGGAATCCTCAGCCTTTCTTCTCTTCGGATTCTCCCTCGCTAGGTGCGCTGTGATGTATTCTTAGTAGCTTCTTAATTAACTTCGGATTCTCCCTCGCTAGACCCTCGAGACATCTCGGGTCCTTAAGGTTGCCCTTACAGCAGAAGAAAGGCTCCAAGGGATTAACTGGTCAAGATTGCGCGCTTTGGCGATTTTTCAGACGCTTCGTCGGACTCCTCCTCTGCTGTCTCGGACGCACAAACCGCGAATCTTGCCCCCTCCTCCCCCTCTCTAGAACCCACCATGACCGACTCTGCCGCCGCTGCTGCAGCCGCCGCCGAGCGGATGGATAGGCTCGAGAGGACTGTTGACCGTCTGGTCGAGCTTTTTCAAACCGCTGCCAATCCTCCCACTACTACTGCTCCGACCCCTGCCGCTCCTCCAGAGCCTCCGGCCGAGAGTCCAGGACTCTTTGCCAACCTCACACCGGCAGCAAAAACGGTCCTTCGACCGAACCCCCCTTTCGTCTTTGACGGCGACCGCTCGGCTGGCCGGGCCTTCCTTCACTCAGCTCGGACTTACATCCGACTGGTTCCGGAGGCGTTTGTCGAAGGCGGCGAGATGTCTGAGGAAAAGGCAGTGCGTTTCACCATGTCCTTTATGTCCAAGGACTCTGCGCAAAAATGGGCTGAGCCCATGTCCATCAAAACCCCTTTCCCCTTCCTCACCTGGGACGCCTTCACCAAGGAGTTCTGCTCACGCTTTGTCGAGGAGAACGAGCAGGACCACGCCCTACACAAACTCGAGTCTAGGGCATACTATATGGGCTCCCGGGATGTCTTCAAGTACACTGATGACTTTGAAGACCTCTTCGACCTTGCTGGGTTTGCTGACGCGTTGGTCAAGGTCACCAAGTTCCGCTCTGGCCTTGACCCTGCCATCAATGCAGCCATCACCTCGTCCAGCGACCCCCCAGACCTCCGCGACTACATGGCTTGGCGGACCCGAGCGTACCGCCAGTATGAATCGCACGTGCGGGCTCGTGCTGCTGGGCTTCTCCCGAAAGCCCCCTCAGCTCCGCCAGCCGCTCGCTCACGTCCAGCAGGTGTCTTCCCTGTTGTCCCTGCGCCTCCTCCTCGGGCCATGCCAGCTCCTGCTCCTCCGCAGGTAGTCCCCATGGACGTTGATCGCATGCGCTCCGGGAGAGGACCTCCCCGTGGCTGCTACCGATGTGGCGGTCCACACCTGGCCCGGGATTGCCCCACCCCGGCTGACATCCGAACCGCTGATGTCCTTGACGAGGTCATTCGCCAGCTTGGGTCCGAGCTCCTCTCCGAACTGGTGGCTCGGGTTGCCACCACCGACTCGCTGCCTGAGCCGGAGTCTGTAGCCGCTGAGGAAGAGCAGGGTTTTCTCCCACGCGACGAGTGAGCGGTATGCCCTCGATCGCGTCTCCTAATCGTTTCGCATGTTTGTATGATGAGTCTGCCAATGTTACATCTGTTGAACCTGCCGAAACGAAAGACGTACCCCCTGCTCCCCTCCGTTCCCCACGCATCCGGCGAAAGCCTTGGGAGCGTAGGCTTCCTCAGCGCTATACCGTCGCTGCTGCACCCGGTGCCAACTCCCTGCATCTCCCCCTTGAGATTCAGGCAGTCCAGGACGCCACCAAGCTTTCTCTCGAAGGTCTCGTTGACTGTGGTGCCACCTCAGACTTCATTGACTCTGAGTTCGCAGCTAAGTCCGGCCTCCCCCTCCGCCGCCTTGCACAGCCCATTCCAGTTTTCAATGTGGATGGCTCGCCAAATGAGGCTGGCGCGATCCGCGAGGTGGCTGACGTCGTGCTGCAGTATCGTGGTCACTCTGAGCGCATGCAGCTCGCTGTTACCCGTCTTGGGAAGCAGAAGCTCATCCTCGGCTACTCCTGGCTCCGGAAGCATAACCCGGAGATCGACTGGGACACCCGAGAGGTCAAGATGAGCAGATGCCCCAGCGAGTGCTCTACGTGCCGCACCGAGGTTCGCCTGGAGGCTCGTGCTGCACGCCGAGAGTCCCGCCTGGCCGCTGAGATCCTCCGGCAGCTCCGACTTGGTCCTCTTCCATCCATCTGTGCCATAGACTTAGGCGAAGATGAATATGATGACCTGCCAGAGCTGTTCCCGGACTACGAGGATGATGATGAGGATGATGTGGATGAAGTGGATGATGCGGATGAAGTGGATGACCCCCTTGAGCCGGGAGACCGGGTGTTCTACACCCAGTTCCTGCCTTCTGAGGATATCCGTGCTGGAAGCACCGTCTCCCAGCGCCTGGCTGAGGCATACGCCAAAAACTCAGCCCCGGCGCGCTCGGACGTTCCCGAATGGGCCCGAGAGTTTGACGATGTTTTCAACAAGGAGTCCTTTGACTCGCTGCCTGAACGCCGATCCTGGGACCATGCCATTGAGCTCGTGCCGGACTCTAAACCCACGAACTGCAAGGTCTACCCAATCTCGCCTCTCGAACAGAAGGAACTTGATGCCTTCATCGAGGAGGGACTTGGCACTGGCCGGACTCGACCGTCGAAATCACCTATGGCCTCACCCGTCTTCTTTGTCAAGAAGAAGGACGGCGGACTTCGGTTCGTACAGGACTATCGAGCTCTAAACGCCATGACCGTGAAGAATCGCTACCCGCTCCCCTTGATCAACGACCTCATCAACCGACTCAGGGGAGCTCGGTACTTCACGAAGCTCGATGTCCGGTGGGGCTTTAACAATGTTCGAATCCGTGAAGGCGACGAGTGGAAGGCAGCGTTCCGGACCAACCGGGGACTGTTTGAGCCGCTGGTCATGTACTTCGGTCTGACCAACTCCCCTGCAACCTTCCAGACCATGATGAACGACATCTTCCAGGATCTTATCCAGTCTGGCGACGTCATGGTCTACCTCGACGATATTCTCATTGCCCACTCAGACATCCGTCGGCATCGAGAGATCGTCTGAGAGGTCCTGCGGAGGCTTCGCGCAAACAAACTTTACCTTCGAGCCGAGAAGTGTGAGTTTGAGCGAACCTCTATCGAGTACCTTGGCGTGATTATCTCCCACAACCACGTCGAGATGGACCCTGTAAAGGTTGCAGGAGTGGCAGCTTGGCCAGCGCCTGAGAATAAGAAGGATGTGCAGCAGTTCCTTGGCTTCACAAACTTCTACCGCCGGTTCATTGCGGGCTTCTCAGACGTTGCTCAAGCCCTCTTCAGACTCACCAAGAAGGGCATCACCTGGACCTGGGGGCCTGAAGAGCAAGCTGCCTTTGATGAGCTCAAGCGACGGGTGACTCGGGACCCCGTTCTGGTTCTCCCGAACCCCGAGCGCCCGTACCGGCTCGAGGCTGACAGCTCTGACTATGCCACCGGTGCCGTCCTCTCCCAGCAGGGTGACGATGGCAAGTGGCATCCGGTTGCGTTCTACTCTAAGAGCCTGAACGAGGTGCAGCGGAATTACGAGATTCACGACAAGCAGATGCTTGCGATTGTGCGAGCCCTTGAGGAGTGGCGCCACTTCCTTGAGGGCGTGCAGCACCCGGTTGAGATCTGGACGGACCACAAAAACCTGGAATATTTCCGGAAGGCCCAGAAGCTCAACCGTCGCCAAGCTCGGTGGTCTCTCTACCTCTCCCGTTTCGACTTCTCGTTGCACCACCAACCGGGTCGCCTCATGGGTCGCCCCGATGCGCTTTCTCGGAGACCAGACCATGGAGTGCAGGACGATAACCAGGACGTTACCCTGCTTCGACCCGAGCTGTTCCACGTTCGGGCCACTGAAGCCCTGGTTATCACTGGCCCTGAGGCCCCCCTCCTGCGCGACATTCGTGATGCGCTGGCTGGGGAACCTGACCTTGAGGAGCCCATTGCCTTGACTGCCAAGGAACTCCTCAAGGCCCGAGGCGTCCGGTCTGCCCGCTCTTCGGAATGGCGTGTTGAAGGTGGACTCCTTTACTTCCGGGGGAAGATTGTCGTCCCCCGAGACAAGGACCTCCGCCGACGCATCCTGGAGCAGCACCATGACACGCGTGTGGCAGGCCATGCCGGTCGTTTCAAGACCCTGGAGCTCGTGTCTCGGAACTACTGGTGGCCCCAACTGTCTCGCCACGTCGGCCGGTATGTCGCAACTTGTGACTTGTGCTGTCGCACCAAGGCCCTTCGTCGACTTCCAATTGGTGAGCTCCACCCCACCGAGGTCCCGGAAGAGCGCTGGCACACCGTCTCAGTCGACTTTATTGTCGAGCTTCCCGAGGCCCATGGATACGACGCAGTCATGGTCGTTGTCTGTGCCCTTGGGAAGAGAGCGCACTTCATGGAGTGTCACACCACCATTGACGCAGTCGGTGCTGCTCGTCTGTACTACCGGAACGTCTGGCGCCACCATGGCCTGCCGGAGAAGTACATCTCGGATCGTGGCACCCAGTTCATCGCAGAGTTCACGCGTGAGCTTTGGCGCCTTGTTGGGGTTACTCCAGCCACCTCTACGGCCTACCATCCACAGACCGACGGCCAGACTGAGCGCGTTAACCAGGAACTTGAGCAGTATGTCCGGCTCTTCACCAATTACAAGCAGGACGACTGGGATGAGCTACTACCTGCAGCGGAGTTTGCGTACAACAACCACATGCACTCCTCCACGCAGCAGGTACCGTTCATGACGGACACTGGTCGGCTTCCACGGATGGGCTTTGAGCCCCATGCTGCACGTTCTAGGTTGGAGGCTGTAAACGAGTTCCACGATCGGATTGCATCAGGGGTCTCTGAGGCGAAGGCAGCACTCGTCAAGGCGAAGGCAGAGTACAAGCAGTACTATGACCGCCGGCGGACACCAGCTCCAGACATCAAGGTCGGTGACCGGGTGTGGGTTGATGCCTCAGACATCCGCACCACCCGCCCTTCGGTGAAATTCTCCCACCGGCGTATCGGCCCCTTCAAGGTTCTGAAGGTTGTTGGTAATGGTGCCTTCAAACTGGAGCTGCCGCCCCGCTACTCTGCCCTCCATCCTGTCTTCCCTGTCGTGAAACTCCAGCTTGTGGAAGCCGATCCATTCCCCACTCGCCCCAGACACCAAGAGCCGCCGCCCGTCCTCGACCTTCCTGGTGACAAGCAATGGGAAGTTGAAGAGATACTGGATGCCAAGATCCGCTATGGGAGTCTATGGTACTGGGTTCGCTGGAAGGGTTATGACCCGTCCCATGATCAATGGGTGAAGGACTCTAATGTCTTTGCCCCGGACGCTGTCACTGCATTTTACCGCAAATACCCTTCCAAACCTCGCTCCATTGCTGTCACTGCCTTCAATTCCCTTCCCTTCCGTGACCGCTCTTCAACTCCAGCTCAGGTACGATCTATGCGTCGAGGCGCCGCATTCCAAGGGGGGGATGATGTCAGGGGAACTCCCTCTTTTGGCACTACACAGCCACCTATGACGCAGGCCTCCTGCAGATTTCCCACTTTCCCGTCAAATCCCCCAAGCCCTATGTCATCGTGGAGTAAGGCATGTGACTTGGCCCGGGATCATTGCCGACTGCTCCGAGCTTGTGGGAACTAGTTACTATATGTTTACTGCACCTAGCGTGGGAATCCTCAGCCTTTCTTCTCTTCGGATTCTCCCTCGCTAGGTGCGCTGTGATGTATTCTTAGTAGCTTCTTAATTAACTTCGGATTCTCCCTCGCTAGACCCTCGAGACATCTCGGGTCCTTAAGGTTGCCCTTACAGGTCCGTTCTACTTCCTGTAATTGAAACAGTCGCCACACTTGATCTACACAATACTTCGTTCGGAAACGACATCCTCTTCCCCTGGTGTCAAACGCTCCCCATCCTTCGCAATCTCTCCATTGTCACTGGCGCTTCTTTTGATGTTTACGACGAGGTATTCCGATTTGTGGACGCGCATGAAACGGCGCTGTTGGCACAAGTGTACATACAAATTCTGAAACCCCCGAGCTGGGATACCGTTGCCGTTCCCCCGTCGACGGCCGAAGTTCTTGAGCGTTTTCGACGACTTCGTACCCGCGGGGTTGCTGTTTATCTCAAGACACCTGATTTCCAGCGGCCTGCCGACGCCACGAATGAGGTCGAGCCCGGTGAGATCTTTTACTTGTTAGCATATTAGTCCTGTTTCATCTATTTATCCTCTCGTAGATTTCAATGTTTTCCGACCCGACGAGCCCATGCCGTTTTCGATTTGGTGACGGTGAGTACTCGGTTCGAGTAGTTAGTATCTTGTTGTTCAACCCCGACATTTCAATATATCTGTGCTTATGACTAGAGCACGTCGAAAAGTGTCTACGCCGAGACTCGTATCCGCCCTGGCTGCAACGAGCCGCGAAACAATGAGGCACGACAACTTTACACTCGGCAAAAACCGTAGTTTAGGAGCCTCCTAAATTGAAAGAAAAACTTTAAATTTTGGCAACAAATTGAGTTGGCCCTAAACTGATACAAAAACGTTAAGTAAAGGACCAACAAAAACCGTTCCCAAAACATCACGTTTCGGCAACGGTTTCCGAAAGTCCGAAAGGAAAAGAATGAGACGCACCTAAACGCTTTCCAAAAGATTTGGTTTTGGGAGGGGTTTTGGTCGCACCGAAACAATAAGTTTCGGCAACAGTTTCGGCGGTGTTGCCGAAACTTATTGTTCTAGACAGCCCAAAAGTCCTTTTGGGCAGAGCCGGCAGCAACACTCACATCAATATTTGGCATATCATCGGAATAGGCGTTGATCACATCAATAGCTATTGGCCGAACGACTATCGAACGAGCGCTACTATTCTTGTATGTACTCCGAAACAATTCTTGCCCTGATCAGAATTTTTGTCCGTCGATTAGACTCCATTTGTTGGCTCATCGACAGAAAGATGAGTGCGATATCGATTATTAGTTTGGTAGAAGACGGGGTGAAGAATTTGAAGGGGATACATTGACCTGTGACAGGCTCCGCATCGAGGCATGAGATGGAAAGAAATTCGAGAACAATAGCTATTTGCTCGCTACAAATCGTTGATTCGGGTGCGGTGTGCTCCAGAAGGACGCGAGAAAGCCAGGGGATTTAGAAGTCAAATGAAGTTTAGCAAGCGACGAGGCGTGCATTAGCGAGTAGCCTGAGAATGGGCCAGTAAGAGTGCGATTGAAGACAGCCATGACGGAGAATCAGATTAAGATGCGACAAAAAGACATAGTCAGAGACGGCGATCGAGCGAAAGAGTGCGTTCGGCGTGCTGGTACACACTCCATTCGCATTGATGCGAGTTTGCTTGTAGGTGCCTACTTGGCCCGCTCGACACGCGTCAATAGTCGAAAAGCTGGGATATAGGTGAGGAAGTCAACGGTTGCGATTAGCATCAGCACCAGACTTTGTCCCCCAGCACAAGGGCGTCAGCCCGACGTACTTAGCGAGAATTATAATGAAACAAGCTCGAGCGTCGCGTTCGGAAGAGAATAAGTAGTGGCTGACTAGCGTCGGAAGCGGCAGTGACAGTTACAGCGGATGAAAACTCAGCCTAGCTGCAGGAGTCTTGGTCTGGTCTGGAGATCATCTTTGTTTTAGAAATTCCTGGACAAGCTGAGTAGGTTGCGGTCATCAATATTGCGGCGAGAACGATAGCGGGGGTACAAGTATGGCGCCGTTGAGATCTCAGAACTCAGAATTTGAGAAAAGGTTGAAACTTAGGCCTTGGGTTAAAATCAAGTTGAACTGGGCGCGATTTGCTGCTTGAACGCTGAGCGAATCGGAGTGATGCAAAGCAAAAATGGTGCTGAGAGCAAGCTGAGAGTTCGGGGATTGTGACGGTTGACCGGTGATAGCGAGACATATGTTCCGCAAAATGAGAGGCTAAGATAGCAGAAAGAACCTGAGGAATAGAGTGTTCGAGCGGGTCACAGTTGAGTTTGAGTTGAGTGGATGGCGGGAGGAGACAGGATGGGAATGTTTGGATCACAGGTGATGGACAAACAAACTACTTGCTATCAACGACGACAACGACCAAGACAACGACGACGACCGATTCTTCGACCCTCGACTTGGGGTCTCTTCAATATCAATGTCGACGTCAATCTCTCCTCACTCCTGTTTCTCGCTTGTTATGCTTCGGGGAACGGCTTTAGCCCTTTTCGACGACTGAAGAGTGACTGAAGAATTGCGAGCTCGCAACGCGATGCAGAATATCGAGCGGTGACATGAGCGGCAGGATAAGAACTACGTCTGGTTTGACGAGGGCTGGGAGCTAGGGTTAGCCGGGTAAATTCGAAAATGGTGCGTCTTTTTTTATGCTAGGGAAACGAGGGCGACATCCAACTTCAATTCTTGTTCCTACCTTCCCAGCCATCTATACCACTTACTGCTTTACTGTAACCTCGACATCCAGCACCATTTTACCCCTCTCTACGACCGCATTTACCGTTCAAATAGTCTGAGCTTCCTGCTGTACGTCCTCCCGCCGCCCGCGCTTCCCTTCTCGAGTCGCTGACGCCGCCGCCTTGCAGGCTTGCTTCTTCCCATCACCGACGCGCTGCCACTACGCATCTATGAGTCAAGCGCAGACGACGATTACTTTCTCCATGTCGCCCTCCACCTCCTCGTCGCTCACTCGGTACAAACGAATCCGCCCGCCAACCTAGCCCTTCATGCCCCCACTCTCTCCGTTTGTCGCCTCCACGGTTCCACGCTTGCCGCACTACCCACCGTACTCGTCTCAGATTTCACCAACCAGGTGGCGAAGCACAGGCATCGGCAGCCACATAGAAGAATGAGAGGATAAGCGTGGGTCATTTTGCACCACGCCCCGCTGGTGCGCTGGCAGGGAGTAATGGCAGGGAGTAAGTGTTGTTCCTCCTCCCTTCCTCCCTTCTCGCTCACCACCAGACGATAGGTTTGGACTTGTCGACAGCGACGAGTGTTTCCAGGCCGACTCCTCCGCCCTTTCGCATCCGCTGCGCCCGTCGTCACTCTGGACTCGTGGGATCGCTGCTCCACGCAGTACTCACCGTGTGCTCGGCTCTCAAGTTCTTTCGAGACCGCGCTGCCGTATCGACCCACCGACCAGTATCGGTCGGTCGAGGCTACTGCTCTCTTTGTTGCCTCCACGAGAGATTTACATGGCCGAACGGGCGCGACCTTACCCCGTTGTGCGTCCCCTTGTCGTCGTCGTCGTCGCCGACCCCCGATTCCCGCTACACCCTACACCCATCCACCTCAAACCGATTCGCGTCTTCGCGCACAGCGTCACCTTCCGCCGTCGATGTCTCTCCCGTCCCACCCCGACCCGTAGCCACGAGATAGTCGAGGGCGAGGTCGGTGGGTCGTGCGCGGAGGGAGATGCGGCGGCGTGCTCGCCAGCGGAGAAACGATGCGCCGGGTGATATTCAAGACCAGAAGTGTGTCGGGACGGCGTTCTCATCTTCATCCTCGTTCGCCGCCCGCAATTCACACACACTCTCGACGTCGTGACTCGAGCGCGGAGGGGCACGCCTCCTGCGGTGTGTGTGTTTGCACCCCGCGCTACTCGCTCTTATGTGCCGCGTTACTGAAGTCGGGTGGTATCGGCTCGGTAGTCCTCTGCGCTCCCCCGCAATGCTTCACCACCACGTCGCTCTTGTGTCCTCGCCGGTGGCGTGGGCGCGCGTTCCCTTCGCGCTGCTAAGTAATACTGCGAGATTGACATCTGAGCTTCGGGTGCTCGCCTACGCCACAAGTATGTACTAGGCCTAACGCCGACCACCGTGACTCCCGATTCGGCTGCAACCAATTTTCTTCGACGACCTCCCCCTCAACCGGCGGTGGGCGTGCGAGTAGCGCCCACGCTGCTCGCTCTCCTGTACTGACGTCGAGGATCCGTCTACACGTCTGCTCGACGACACTTCTGCCTTCCAGCACCCCACCACCGCTACTCTCAACGCCATATCCGCCGGTGGGCGGTGTGGCTGCGCATTGAAACGCGGGGACTGGGAGCGTGGGTGAAAGCTGAACTGAACAACAACCCAACCAACCACCACACAACCAATCCGACACGCGCAAGTTCGGGGCTCGATGCGAAGTATACGCATAGTGCAATCCAGATGAGTGACGGCGAATGACGGAGAAGTAGTAATGATGATATTGTAGAAATAGAATGGCGGCGATGGTAATGAGATGTGCTCGCCTGCGAGCGCTTAGTCGTCCCGACCTGCGGAATTCCTTCCCACCACCGTACCGTCCAACGTTGAATCCTCCTCCTCGTCACTCTCAACCTCAACACAACCGATAAAACCGATAACCCTAATCCGAATCGTACATCTCCCTTCATCATCCAACAAAACAAACCGAATAAATACAACAAATCCAACAATACCTCGAAGATCCACAGCGGTCCCATCTCGGGTTTGAGCGCAGCGACGGCGAACAAGCGATCCGTGGGTGAGTCGGGGTTGTGGGTGGTCAACGAGCGTTTGATTTACGGATGTTCAAATCAAGTCGAATATTTAACGAACAATATCAAGAGCAGAAAGATAGATAGATTGTTGTAGGGTTTACATGGGGTGAAAGTTCTCTACTCTAAGACGCAAAACCGCGCTCCTTATATACCCTACTGTGGCTGTGTCTCTGAGTCAAGCCGCAGCCGTTCCGTAGTCATGCCATAGCCTCCCCGGCCCTCCCGTAGTCAAGCCGCAGTCAATCCGTAGCTACCGTAGTTCCCCTCGAGCCACAATCCAGTGCGTCGAGTCAAAATCCGAGTCAGAACTACGCCTCAAGGCAGTCCGTAGTCAAGCCGAGTCAAAACGGGTTAACACGACGCGGTGTCGTGACCGTGTTCCTCTGATCCAGGCGCGCCGTCATCAAAAGATCACAAATGCCGTGATTTCTGAGGTTTTCAACGGTAAACCAAATCCCAGCTCATCAGCATAGCGTTTCTTCTGCTTATACTTACTCCACCGCCGACGTCGCGGATGTGGTTCTGTACTTGCTGGTGCTGTCTTTGTCCGGGGCGCACATTGTCTCAATGGGGATATTTTCCGATATGGCACGTGCCGGCTGGAAGGTATTACGATGAACCTCGATCACCGTCTAGTGGCCCGTGTCATCGTCCGCACGATGTTCTGTATCCATTGGTTGATATTCGTTGGGTATTCCCTGTCGATATTGATTTTTCCGGCGTGCAATTATTACTTAGCTAGTTCAAGGACTGTAGTAAAATCCCTCACAGATCCCGGATCATACACTCATTTATGCGAGAGCGTTTTTCAAGCGTTGGTTTTCCACGGAGGATGCCGTGTCCCGCATGCAGTATTCAGGCCCTTGTCGTTTTTCTTTCGGGGTTTGACACTCTTCCCTTCGCGTAAGTATCTTGGCTGTTTGAAATTTGGCGGTCAACAGCTTGCGCCACCGTCGATCAAAAGTTCATTCTCGCAACGAAATCTTACGAACTCACAGCTTTGAACAGCTCTTTGGACACTACTGCACACCACGCACATGGCCGTGTTTTCTTGTGTTGCTTGTTCTCTGATGCCCCTGGATTCAAATTTTAAAGTCAATCTCATGATTCATCATCAGAGTTTTGACATATAACTTGTGCGAGCTTTTTAGCCTGTACAAGGTCAAAAAAAGGCGTTCAAGTGGCCGAAAAAGTTCGCAGGCTGACAACGCCCGCAACCTTTCTCTTCAGACCTGCAAGTTCCCATTTTATGGGGTGTTAGGCAGGTAAAATATATGATTATTGCCAGGGCAGTACGCCACACCGTAGATGCACAGTCGCACCGGTAATTCAGCGAGCTAGAAGGTTGGCAAGTCCGACAATCAGTTCTTCAATTCCGTTCCCGTTACTGCGATTTTTGACGATGATTTTGTTTGAAGAAAAATGCCTTGGCTGAAGCATAGTTCAGGATGTTCTCCCGCTCACAACACTTGAATTACCTGTCCAGAAGCTGTTGAAACTTGAATCAACAGATCTGCGTCTCCGTGCCAACACCCTGGCTCACTCCCACCGTTCGGTGGTTCTTGGAGCTCGAAGATTAGTTCCGTCTGTTTCCGTGCACCCAGTGAATTTTTTTTTGATCATTTTTTTGTTGCTGATGCAGGATGTGGCGTAATTCATTGCAAATAGAACACTGCCCCCGCCCCGCGTGAGAGACTGCCCACTACTTATAGAATTCGTGCCAAGAGCATACTTAGGTCGTCCCTACTTAACTTTGAGATAAAGCCAAGATAAAGCAGCCAGCCTTTCCGTCTTCAAGTTCTTCCACCGACTCTCGCCCCCCATATCCTCCTGCCTCATGGGTGCGAGCCTGAGCACAGAGTTTGTTCCAAGTTGGCAGCAGACATGTGCCAACCGCTTCAATTGCAGCTCTCCTCCTTGTCGATATACAAGGGCAGAGTGTTTCATGCCAGCCAAATATCTTCAACGTCACCTCAGACCCCAATGTGTGGGGTATAACATACAGTGCTTGCCAGGAACAATGCGGAATGGATAAAATACTTCAGGTATGTTTTATTATCCGCAGCTTGAGAAGATAGTTGGCAGTTGCCATGAGACTTAAGACTTATGACCAGGATTTCGACTTCACAGCATCTGCGATACCGCTAGTGACATGGCTTCTTCCATGGCTCACTCTCATCGCGCAGCTGCCGTTTGAGGCCGTAGGGTGGAGAAATCTCTTGAGTGCCTGTACCTGCCTCGGAAGTCCTGCGCTCGCCGTATATTCCCTGGCACTCACTGCCTCGAATCGCATGTACATCGACAAGAGATTCAAAAGTCTCAAAGCTGAGCTCCGTGAAGACTATGACTACCTCGCCAAGAGGCTGGATGCAATTGTCTTCATTCTGAAGGAGGCTCAGCAGTGTCCTCTCCGAGCCAGCCAGCGGCATGGCGAGCTTGGTGCTCTGCTGCTGTTGAACGATTCTGAGCGGAACAATTTTTGGAAAGGTGCAGCCAAGGATTTGAAGAACACACGTCGTGATTTCACATATTCATTTGGGGCTCAAGGCATGTCTGGTAATTGCCCTAGCTGGACACAGTTGTCACTAATATTGCTGCAGTTTTTCTTGCCTTCATCACTTATTTATTTTCATTTGTTGCGGCGGTACATGATTCCCTCGGCAGTCCTGATGTCGGATTACAGTTTGCATCCAGCACTGTATGGAGTTGGATGTGAGCGTCTCTCTCATAGATGAATAAACACTGAGACAGTAGACAATCAACACCAGGTTCACCATTGTTTTTGGGTGTGTTTTATTTTTGACATTCTCATTTATCTCTTGACTCACAGTCTGCTTAGGTACATTCGTGTGGGGTGTCAAGATAAGAGTGGTACTATCCGCGAAGCTCTAGAGCATCCCAGTGGATCAGGGAATGATTTGGGACCCTATCAAACGGCTTTGCGTCCCTCCGGGGATTTGTATGAGCCATTAACCACAATTTCCAGCACACTTGCATCCACCCCCCTCGTCATCCCAAACCCACCTGCAGACATGGTTCCAAGTGAAACATTGAATGGCACAGGTGACATTCTGCTTACTCCAGTCCCAGAACACCATGCACTGTCCACCATTAATGGCAGCAGAGATGACCAAACTACCCTCTTGCAAAACACAGAGATGGATCGTCCTTGCACTCCAGTTGCATTCTGCGGATTTGATGTCAGGGGAGAGGGGATCCATGAAGGTCCTGTCTTCAACTATGCACGAGTTTTGACGTGGTTTGCCCTCACTCGACACATTGAAAAGGCACTAGTGACATCAATTTCTAAGTTTCGTCGCGGCAATGCCATCCCCAAGACACAGCTCGAGGCTGCCGATATTTGCGGCTTCCAACCAGTGTGTCAAGATCTAGCTGCATACATCCCTTGGTCCGACATCCCGCATTCCATTGTCAAGCGGTTCATTTTTGCTGCCATCATTGCTATAATTCTGCAGTGGGGTAGCACTGGAGCAGCTATATTTGTTGCCTACAACACCCCAATGATTGGGATTGGATGTCGCTCTGGCAGCTATCTCATCTATGGGATCGCAGCCACAGTTTCCTGGCTTTTCCTCGTTGCATCCAGTCTGTGTTCACATGCGATAATGCAGCGGGTTGAAAAAGATCCAACTCGCAAGCCAGGTTTGCTTGGCGCTTTGGCGGTTCTTACCCAAATCCTGGGAAATACACTTGTTGTTCTCAATGCGGGATGGCTCATTGCCTCCACAATTCTCGAAGAGATTGGGTTCTTCCAAACTTGCTGGTGTCAAACAGATTCATTTCAGCTTGGAACTAGCGGGTGGACACCTGTGTTCAAAGCATCGTCGGACATGAGGAATGTTGCTGGAGGGGTATGGATTGGGGGCTTCATCATGTCAGTAGTTGTCTCAGTAATCACTTCGAGCATTTTTGTGAGAATTAATTGACTACTTACTGTATTCCTTATATTATTGTTACTGAAGTTACCGGACTGTATATTTGCATCAGCAAATTGTGACTCGACATTTTTATGCATCCCATCATTTGATTCCATTCTGCACTCTGAGAACAACACGGTTAATGCATCCTCCTCCTCCTCCTCCTTTGATTGCGACTTATTCGATCGTATTATTTCGATAGGAGATGCCGATATTCCTGCCGTCCCTTCGGCGTCTTGGAATGGTGATCCGCTTAGGCCACTTTGATTCATGAACTCCCGAGTTGGTACTTATACTGATGAGTCGGCATCCTCTTCAAAAGTGAACCCGAGATACTGACCTATACTTGGGGCCGTTACAAACACATGTGCAGTCTAGATCTCGGGAATTCTTTTTGATTCTGCTCGAGTAGAATATACTTACATTGTGGTATCTATAAAAATTGTATCTCTCAAAAAGGAATGAACTCGGTGTTTGATGCGCCCCAGGCGCGGCGCGCACCGGCACGAATGAGAAATATTAAGTACATGCCTCATGATGGTCATGTCACACCATCAGTCACGAGTGCGCCTTGAATTTGCACCACAATGAGCTTGGACGAACACCTACCGTTCGAGCTGATTTCCAGGATCTTCATTCACTGTCTCCCACGCCGTGGTCGAGTCCGTCCAAACCCACAACTCGCCCCCCTTCTTCTACTTCAGATCTGTCGCCGATGGCGCACGATAGCGCTGGAGACTCCTTGGCTGTGGAATTCCATATTTCTAGAGTTTTCACGAGAATCAGAATCCACAGGGCTCCCTATTTTATTTGGCGACGAGCTAGCGCCCCCAGTTCACCCTATCGCCTCTCTCGTCGATCTCTGGTTCAGCCGCTGCGAGGGATTCCCTCTATCCATCACTTTACTGTCCCAAGAAATCGGGCTAGAGCTTCCTGACGGGCTCGTAGGGGTCATACAGAGCCGGTGCTCTCAGTGGAACCGGCTGGAACTTAGCTTGGCAAGAAAATTCCTAGTCCATCTTCTCAGCGTTGAAGGTCCTTTCTCTCTCCTTCAAAGTCTTGCCATTGGGGACAGCAATGGCGAACCCTTGAATTTCGAAATTCAGCGGGACGTGTATCTCAAATCACCCGCACTCGAGATCCTCCGCATGCGGAACTCGTACATCGATCCACTGTTTAGATCGGTTATGGCGGACGGCCCAAAGCCGCACACCGTGGAACTTTCCCGAATCACTATCGACGTCGCTCATGTCAGCGACCTCTTCACCTTGCTCCCTGAGCTGCGCCATCTCACTCTCTACCTTCATCACCCAGCGGGCGTGGTCTCCGGCGTCCGCACGCTATCGCTTCCTTTTCTCGAGACTTTGGTCGTGGAAGGGACCGTTGATTTCCTGGCATACGTCTCCGCACCTGCGCTTGTAGACCTCGGCGTGACTGTGTGGAACGACCTCAAAGCAAATATCGTGGTGTCCTTTATTTCACGCTCGGGATGCACGCTTAATGATCTTTCCCTGCGAAACGCTACCATGTCGCACAGCACATGGACCATTCTACTACCCGTAACTAAATCAGTCCCGACGCTTGATCTACACAACATCTCATTTCGAAAAGACATTCTATTCCCCCGAAATCATACGCTCGCCCACCTCCGGAACCTCTCCATCGTCACTCGCGCTTCCTTGGTTATTTATGACGAGGTCTTTCGGATTTTGGACGCGCATGAGACGGCGTCATTGGCGCGAGTGTACATCCGAATTCTGAAGCACCTGATCCCAGCGCCGACGCCCGAAGTTCTTGGACGCTTTAGACAATTTCGTACTCGCGGGCTCGCTGTTTCTCTCGAAACACCTGACTTTCGCTGGCCTGTGGATGCGGCGAACGAGGTCGAACCAGGTGCGATCTTTTACCCGTTGAACTAGCATTTTTTGAACGATTGCTCCTTCGCAGATTTCAACATCTTCCAACCCGAGGAGCCAATGCCGTTTTCGATTTGGTGAAATTGAGTATGTCACATTGAAGTTGATTATCGCACAGAAGCTAATTTCCGAAGTCTTTCTTATAACTCAGGCTTAACATGCAGCTGTTGATTTTCGCACTCTTGAACCGCGCATGGACCTTTTGATCTAAATACGAGCTTGTATGCGCCCCCTCTGCTTCTGAGGAATCCATCGGGTTATTACATCTGTTTTGACCATCTTTTTTGTCCTAGTACGACGTTGGAATGTATTTGCTTCGAACGATGAATATATTGAGGTTTCAGTGGTGTATCGCTCTATTCTTCCAACTTCAGATTGCATGAATCCGGCTCCTTGCGGCGTTGACGTCAGACTCGCAAGGTTTCTTCTTGAATTTCTTTTCTGATTGCGATGGGCCCCTACGAAAATTCATTCGAAAATCACACTTAGGCATATGACAAGTGCGTGAGTAGCGGCTGTATTCAAAAAAAGAAAGGCATGATCCTTCAAAAAGCGGTGTAGTCCGAGGCAAAGGGTTAGGCCCTAACCACCGAGAATTGGGTCGGCCCATGGACTACTGCAATACGCTCCTTGGCACGTCGACCTTCCTGACGGGCTCGTAGGAGTCCCCACGTGAGATGTGTGTTTGATTTCAATTACTATCCTGCAAATTCTATTGACTTGACTTGTTCTATTCTAGACCAAATTGCATTGTTGATTCTCATTCCGAGCTGCAGCAACGAAAATTCATGGCGATCATTATCTTCTTGAGGCTCACTCGAAACATCGCCCCCAAACCACTGATATTCCATGTTCAACGCATCCACGTGTTTATCTTCAGTCACGTATCATACATTGTCCAGTTAATTCAGTAGTCAATTCGGTGTATCCTTTTCGCCATCCTCGTAGCCTCGTACTCCAAGTCGTCGGCATCCACACCTCGTTTCTGGGGGTTAACCGGGTGATACTCAGGATCAATATCGGCGAGAGGAGCGAATAACCTATATAGCGAAGTTTGCCCGGTCACTTCGCTGGTGTCATTGAAGGAGGCAACTTCAGTGTTGGGAGGGATACCTGATCATGTAGAGAAGCAAGTGCACATCAGGAAATCCTAGACACTGATTCTAGCTTCATACTCACCCCAATCCAACAAATCGATCATGTCACACTGCTCTTTGTCAGTGGCATTATACCCCCCGAATCGGATCCATATTCCGCCTCATCGGAAGCATAATCCGGATAGCGAACAACATGCGGACGGTCGATACCATGCCACACATGGCCTGAGCTCCGTTTAGTGACAGGATATCAGGGACTCTAATCAGTTCGGTGAACTCACTGTGCCCAGCATTGAGAGACTCCCCCGAGAACAATTCAAACAATGGCTCTTTCAGCTCGACTGCCACGTCTTGACTTTCTGGATCGAATCCTTTGCCTCTGTGAAATTCACGTACACCGGCGTATGCAAACTCGTTGTACGACTCGAGCCAAATCTCGGTGTCAGACTCGATTTTTGGGAATCCGAGTTCAGTTGCTTTCTCTTCGTTCAACTCTTCTCCACCATCGGGATTGAGAGACCAATACCAAGGGCGTTTGGGTAATTTAACAGACGCTGCTCCTTTTTCTAGAAAGTCCTGTGGCGGACACATGAACAATCAGATTTGACATTCAGACGGCTGAAGATGTGATTTGCTTGTCCCAACCAAGCCGTGTATGGGGTGTAATCGAAAACATACGTCAAAGGAGAACGAGGGGAACCGATTCATTTAGGCTCGGACCAGCACTTTACTTTCGGTATTACCTTCAGTAAAGGCTGGTAGATCTTAGGCGAGGCGTGGCAGAGTGCGGATGCAATAGCCCAAAATATACCCGATTGGGACACAAATCCGGAGGCGTAAGAAGGAGCTGGCGAGTAGTGACCACCGTTGAGGGCCCTGCAGCTCTCTGACGCACCTGAATTTTGCCTGGATTGCAGCTGCAGCACCTCCGAATAATTCCCTCAAATTACTTCAGGCATAGGTAGGGCAAGCAGCCCACAAATGCGAACATCAAGGCGCAGGTAATTACCATATCGGGTATATTTCCACTCTGCCAAGTTACTGATAAGTTCCACCAGTCTCTCCTGGCACTAATTCCTCCCCGTCAAAGTGCCAGCGAGAGATTGGTTCGAGTCTACGATTCATTTGAGTCATTCCAGAATATGAAATTCTGTTAATGATCAATGTGCAACCACCACGCTACAATGATCCAGAATCTTACCGCGTCCAACCAGTCCCACGAGATTCTAGTAAAGAATTTTTGGTGAGCTGATAACTCTCCACATCATCGGAGTGACACTGCGCCAATGCCACGACTTGAAGTGAGTTACCGTCACCAGCGACGGAATAAATGCCACCCAAGTGCATGGTAGGGCCCATAGCTGTGGAAGAAATCACACGATTCAGTGGTGGTTTTTCGCAGGTATTGATAGGTGGTTTTGTGGTATTGATCCAACGTCAGTGCATTCACAATGTAGCTGAGGTTTGTTGACGAAAGGACCTCCATGGGAGAAACCTGCCCGGCCGGGATGAATTCAGGTACTCCGACAATGGTCATCTCGCAACCAGAAAAGCCTGCAATATCCATAGCTATGCGGCCATTGAAACGATTTATGAGCATATTACGATCTGTCGTGACTTAGTGCACCAGATGTGAACTGAAGATTTCTAGGGTATAACTTACATGGCGGTGGTCTTTCGGAGATGGAATCAAGGTATTCATGAGCTGACTGAGCTAGCGTCACCATATGACTAAAGTTTGAAAATGAGAACTCACCTGTAGCTCATAGTCCTGCCGTAGCCGTAGATCAGAAATCATAGTATATCCCAAGTCTGCACGTACTATACAGCCACGAATATAACATGTCAATATTGCAGAGTGTTTATAGCTTTTCTGAAAATCCGCAAATGCAATGAAATCTGCACCCATTATTGCAACGACCCAAAAGTTCAGAATCTACACGCACCACCGTGAAAGGCAGCAGCCCAGATATCTTTCCATTGCACGGTCCCGTAGAGTTGGAGGATGTTCTCGTGCCTATTCAAGACTCAGACAATGGTAGCGTTGACTAGTTTGTTTAGAATACCGAATATCCATATATCTTTCGACATCTTGTTTCCATTCCTGAAGATGTCGTTCGCAAAACAATTTAAATAGAAGGGATTGATTGGACTTGCCTTTTCCGCGTTGTTACCTTTGTAGGTTGCGACGGTGAACTCGCGGCCGTCAATTTTAGCAGAACGAACCAGTCGAACGCTGGATCCATATAATTGACGCTGTAGGTATACATCTCCCCACGGAATGCGTCGAAAATCTGCACGAACTTTATCTCTGGGTCACTCGGATATAATTGACAAGAACACGCACTGGAATCGACCATTGCTTCCTGATTGACCGAATCATTCAAGCGGTCTGTTATCATGTCAGTAAATGTTTTGAGCATCAGCGCGCGACTGACACTGGCCTGCGCGAACATTAACAATGGCGCTTTTGAAATACAGATGCGGCCCCTCGCCATTCCCCGCCCGTACCCCCACCCTGCCCACCGCTTCCGCCTGGACCTCCGACACCTCCAGAGACTATATACACGTGAAGTCGAATACTATGTAACTCATGAAATTCGCGCACCATTGACGGTTGTGATACGGCTGCTGGAGAGTGTGCTACTAAGAGCTTTGTATTCACTATCGACAGACTCCAGGGTGATGAGACGGTGGTGGGGAGAAGCAGAGAAGAGAGCAAGAGGCGCTGGCAGACGCCGAGCATCTAAGACGGCTGGTTAAAAATAATGCCCACACAGCCGCATACGAGTCAGAGCTGTACACCGGCGCTTATGAATTTCCTGTACTTAGCTAGCTGGAATTAGAAGATGATTAATGCGAACCACGTACGTACGCCAAAAAACCTAGAAGTTCGCTGGATAACCTTCGATTGCCAGTGTCAAGGGGATCCAAAGATAAGAAAAAATGACATCACCTACCATTTTTTTCCCCACGGCCTCGCCGAACCCTCCCCCCCTTCCCTCCTCCTATATCGGGAAGGAGTTTCCCACCTTCAGGCGGCCCGGAAATCCCGATCATCGCGGGAAATCCAACTTAAAAAAGGTCGAACCGAATTGTGAGCGCCACTACTCGGAACGCACAAGACGGTTCCAATAATGACGCATATGGATTCAAGCCCTCACTACCTAAAATCCAGTTACGTCATTAGAGTAGAATTGGCATTCCTGGGAGCACATAGTACAGCAGTAGAACGTTGTGTTGGATGTATATACTACTAGATTCACAACAACAGGTACTACTCAAGCCTCTCAAGTTCATGCTATATAGAGCCGTGATTCAAAAAGAAGAAATTGGGCGCAATTACGATTTATTTTCGTTGTCTTTTGGTGTTTGAACACGTGTAGCAGATCCACGACTTTGTGAATCGAGCGTCTACACAGCACTTGCGATGATACTATATTCTAATTAGCGATGTATAGAGTAGCACGAGGTAAGTTCTCACCCATTCTGTTTCGCATCCCGCCTTTGTGCAGCGCACAGCTGAATCCAAATCGGAACGCTCTGCCTCGGTGAGAATTTCTCCGCACTCACAAGGGCCTTGCGTTTCATAAACCCGACGCTTCCGCCCGATCCGCGTCGACTGGCCAGGAATCAAAGTACGCTCCCAACCTTCCTGTGCGGGAACCGAGTTTGCGGCAGCTTCGACATCTGCGACAAATTCATTGGGTCCAGGAGGTATTGTGGAAGGAAGAGTTTCTTCGTCGTCATTGTCCACGGGGAGCCTTGCTACCTCCCTGTCATCCCCAATATATTCTAGCTCGTCATCGCAGTCGGATGGATATGATTTTGGGACTGGTCCCGGTGCCGGATCCAGGGGCATCTCGAATCCAAAATCATCCTCGTCGTCCTGGAGGGGAGGAAGAGAATTGAGAGAAGGTACAGTGACAGAAGAAATAGGTGCAGAGATCGAAGTCGTCGTAAAAGAAGCGGAATGATCGGCAGTGGAGTTTGAAGTAGTTGCGAGCGCGGCCTGCGCCTCAGAACCAGCAATGTCGCTATCAAACAATTATACAAAGGTCGAAATAATAAACGAAAGCACTGACCGAAGCGCTGCCGATGACCTATGAGCCTCAGAGATTAGAAGCGGAGGTCGCTTAGTTTTCGGCCTGCTGGTTTTCGCCTTGTTGAACCGGTTGTCCCATTTTGTGTGCATCCATTTTCGTTCCTGCTCAGAAATCGTGTAAGTAATAAATGCGCCGTTGGGCTGCGCATTTCTGTAGGTATAAGGGCCGGATGTTCGCTTGTGACGATCACGCCAATGTGCCTCGAGATTGTAAGTCCAAACCAATGGTGAATGATCGTCACAGAGTGAGCACTGCACCGGAACGTTCGAGCACGGCGAATCTGCGTCTTTAGAGATGGAGGCATTTGCCATGTTAAAGTTGACACGATTGCCACACGTCGAACGATCCCAATCGACTTGTCGAACACCTCTACCGCGTCGTGGTTTGAAGTAGAGCGTGCAGTGCGGATGTGGCCGAAGACATGTGCCGCAAGGTTGCTGAACGTTCGAGTTAAAAGCAGGATCAAAAAGAATATGACCCGCCATGTGTTCGAGTATCCGTTGGCCATTTGTATTCAGCGTCACGGCAGGCGAACATTTGGAACAAATGCTGACACCCGCGTCCGAGCCAAGACGATCAGTACCTTCGTGCTCAACAAGGAAGCATGCACGGCCTAAACAGTAACAAAATCAATAAATGAATATTCAGATTACATGCACTCACCCTGATCGCGGTACGGGAACGACTCGCTTCTCTTTATTTTGGGCACAAGCAGAAAGTCCGCTGGCTGCATTTGATCGTGAATGGTGGCGCCTACCGTGAGGAGAGTTGTAGAGTCGAATAAGTATGTTGGTTTTCCTGCTTCAATGACGGATACTTCAGGATTGATGGGATGGACGAGGTTGCCAGGTATATCGGATAACGTCGTTTCAAATTTGAGGGACCACCGCCAGTCGTGCGTTTGGGAGGGATCGTCGGAAATTGTGGCACGAGTGAGTTTGAGAATCTGAACCGAAGCTTTCGCGCTCGGTTCGGCAAGCATGTCCAAGGTTATGTACGGCACGGACGAACCAGCCAGCGACAGATTGATGACTTGCGCAACTGCAAGAAACATCTGCTCCTCGCACGCTACGACAAGTGCAACGGGATTGCCGATACGAAGAGATGGGGAACCAAGTGCGCCGTCAGAGATGATTCCGGAGCCATCAACCGTTGGATTGAAGCTGAGGAGACCCGCTACGCGTTTGAGACGGTCCGTGGATGATCTGGCCCCACGAAAGCGCATCATTGCGCTCAGAGCCTTTGCCTTCGGAACCTTCTTTCCGTCAATCTCCACGAACGGTGAGAATTTGCCAGCGGGCTCCGCGATAGCCAAGGCATCCTCGACGTCGCCATCAGGATGATATGACGACGGCAACGTCTCATGGGAGTCGTCTGTAGCAAGAGGAGGGTTGTCCTGGGCGTCAGTTGCCTCTGATACGAAGTCGGGGTCCGGCTCAAAATCTTCGGGTGATTCTTCATCCAAATAATGAATGAGCGAAGAACCAAGGGGCGAAAACATGTCCCAGCCCGCAGCTTCAGCGTCAGATAGAATCCGTCGAGCTGTGGGAATGAGCTCTTCCGCAATCTGCCGGCCTTGAACCCAAGCGGTCAGCAACGAGATGTTGCGAACATGGACATCGCCCTTCCACGCCGCAGGGGTGATGTGGTCGGCATGAGCGCTGACCTCTCCAGCTTCGTTGATGATCATGGGGAGCCGGAGGCGGCGGGGACTGCGATCCCATTGCGGGCGGCTCGCGAGAATTATGGTGGCCTCCGTAAGATTGGAAATCCGAGTGCACAGCTGATATATGTCGCAGTTGGCATCAGTTCCAATAGCGGTACGAACCAGCCCAAATAACACTTCGAGGCGGTCCGTTCCGAGGAGAATGATGAAAAACTCTCCATCCGGATTATCTGCCTTCGCTTTGGCAACACAGAAGAAGACATTCTTGATCATGATCATCAAGTTGACGTAGGTCTGGTTCGCCATGAACGACGTGCCCGCTCCTTGGTCGGAATACAAGCAGAACAAGATATGCGCCGCGGCACTGAGATGGACCAGCTGCTGGTGGAGGGAAAGGTCGACATATATGTAGGGCATCACTAGGTGATAAGCTAGCTTGCCAAAGATTCGGAGCGCCTCGCGTGTGCGAATGAAAGCGGGGTCACCGTTGGGGGGCGCGGGTTCCAAATCCCACAGCGAGCGCAGTAGCTGGTATGTGAGAAGGACATCCTGTTTATCTTCGGGGTTGAGGAAGGAGTTGATTTGGGCGAGCGTGTGTCCGGATGCCTGCAGATGTTGTCGAATGAGAGCTGGAGTGATTGTGAATCCAAGAACATTGATTCCTTTCAGGCGCATTGAGAGATTACGCAACGCTTTAAACGAGTGTCGATAATCCTTGTCAGCCGTTATGTCGTCTTCGCCGACACGAAGATTCATGAGTGGAAGGACGGAAAGAAGCGGGTAAATTGAAGAATTGGGGCTGAGCTCACGAATCATCGTCAACTCGACGAGCGCTGCCCCACGCTTCGCTTCGCCATCGGATGCGATCGAAACGGTCCTGTAAGTGATGTTGTCGCGTACGCGTTTCGCGTTTGCACCATCGAGGATTTGTTGAATAAATTTTGCATGCTGCGGCCCTTTTTCGGTCTTGTCTGTGCCGGAGACACAACACGGTCGGGGACTGTATACGCGAGGATCCTTTGAGAGTACACCAAACGCAACGACAGTGGCCTAAGCATTATATGAGTTGAATTAAATTGAGCCTTGAGCGTTGAATCGGATGTGAATTGGACGTACTTCGCTTGCCAGATGTATATCGCCGCTGTCCAACGCGTTGAAGAATACCTCAAGATCATCTGCAGTGTTGAGCTGGAGGGAAACACGGTGGCTACATTCCCTGCAGGCGCCGAGGATGTTATTAGTTCTATCGTCCCAACGCGGCCGCTGCTCGAGGTGAATTTCATCCATCATAACCACGCGATGGACAACGATCGGAGGTCCAGACGAATCTGGTTCGCCTTCCGCACACGCTTCGATATTATCCTCAATTTCTCGCAGAGTTGGCATGCCAGCAGATGCACGAAGGGCACGAATGACGGTATTGCTGCGCAAGGTTGAGAGACCTGGTAAACCCTTGGCGCGGTGAACAATTCCAGCCAACCGGGCACCGCCGAGGCGCAAAATCAGCAACCCGAGCATAATGTCGTCCTGGGTGAAGCCCTTGGGGTTGTAGACCTCGCGGCAGGCGCGTTCGTAGCGCTCGACTATTCCATGGATGCCCACACCATTATTCAAGCATGCCTGCACGAGTTGGGCAACACGCTCGACCCGTCCGCTCGCCACAGCCATCACAAATTGCTTGTGCTCATCCAGCGCAGCCATCTTGCCCGTGAGTTTTCGCACAAGATTGAGCTTGGTGAGCTTCATGCCGCGACACTCGTCAGATTTGTTTCGCACCGTTTCGACGAGAACACTGATGGGCCTGTAGATGAGTGGAGTACTCGGATGAATGCCACCGGCGATGCGCTGGAGGATCCCAACGAATACATCGTCGCGAAGGAGAGCTTCGCATGAATTACAGCTCTTACCGCCTGCCCGTAAGGAACGTAGGCAGTGATGCGATTGAACATAGAACTTGTCGCGCTGCGAATAATAGTCCCAGGGCAAGGGATACTGCTGATGCAGACCAAAGGGATAGTCGACGTGGTGGGAACGACCTTCGGGAAACATGATCAACATGCCGCAGCACGGTTGGACTTTTCGCTCCTCGGGTTCGAAGTCTTCATTTGCTGGAGGGAGTGCTCGATGAAGCTCATCGACAACTTCTTGGGGCTGTATGCGGGGTGCGATGGAGTCCCGACATGTCGGGAAGCTGAACGAGACGTGATAAGAGTCTAAGCACAACCGTAAACGAGAACATACCGTCTTTCAATCGCCGCCGAAAGAAAATCAAAGTAGGGCTTGATGCGATCGCCTCGTAAGCGCCGTTTCGAGATGAAAAAGTCGAAGAAAGAGCAGAAACCGGACAGACCGCTTTCGCCAAGATTAACGTAGCGTGAGGAAAGCTCGAGATCAAGTTCGCCTTCTCCAAATGCTCTTTTCAAGCGAGGATGGAGCAATTCTCTCCAATCATCCTCAGCACTGTTCCCGGAGACTACTGCGGAAGCGGAGTCGAACATCGCGAGTGGATGGGTAAGATCAGCGATGGGTGCGTAATTTGGAATGTTCTGCAGCTTGGACCGAAGCATACGCATCAAGGCTTCGGCCTCAGGGCAAGGTTCGGCGGCTAGAAGTTTATCAAAGGGTTCCGGCGGAATTTCGTCCCGAGGTGTGGGGCCAGTCCCCAGAGGCGTAGGGTGACGTTCTACAGAGGCTCCGTGGCTGGGACCTGCTGCAGACACAGTAGATGGTACTTCTTGATGAGCGGCAGTCCGTTTGAAGAAGAATTTGGAGAGGGAGGCATGAACGGGTTTCTTTTTCCGCGGTTCCTGGATGATCTTGTCGCATGCGCCGGTAGTTTTATGCTGAGCCATATTAGCAGATCCACCGAAACCAACTTTGACCTTCGTTTTGCAGTCGTGGCAGAGCATCGTGCTATGCGCGTGTAATGGCTCGCCGTCGTCACCAATTTCAGTCTGTGCAGTCCGTAACCAGAATAGGGAAGGTGTGCACAGGATGCTCACTTTAGCTTTCGATTTTTTAGCCATCCTTAATCCGAATAAGCGGTAGCGTAGTGAGTTATGTAGAAGAGGATGAACGCGTCAAGAAAGCTTAGCGGTGTTTATTTTCCACGGGCCAGCCAATCCAGTCAAAACTTTTACCTTTTCGGGTCATTCACCATGTAGCAGTCAGGAATTCAAACAGAGGAGGTTCAAGAAACTTCAAAATATGTTCATTATTGCGTATGTAGGTGTGCAGCACGACAAAGATCAAGATTTGTGACATTTTCTGTCGCAAGAAGCCACCGAAGCTCGAAGCATCATTTGCGCTGACTTGGCGCGGACCACTATTTGTCCAGTTGAAGAATTATAGCATTTCCTGCTCAACTGTGAGGCCACGAGTTCCATCGGATGATGTTGTGCCGTATTCTTCTCCTGCGACGGTATCGATGTAGCCAAGAAATATGATTGAACTGAGAATCCAGTGCCAGGCAAGAGATAGCGCCTGCGACGCTCATACAGGCAGGAGGACCATTGGGCGAGCTCCCAATGTTAAAGGCTACTTGCGCTGGCACGCCGTCAACATCGTCGAGGCGTTGCGTGGGTGGGAGACGTTGTGGGAGAGAGCAAGAAGCTTATACGATGATTGATACCTGATCATAAACATCTTCAAACAAACTCGGCTTCGCCGGCAGCGACGGAAATCGCCGAAATTTCTTGCAACCTCGTTCTCAGACAAGACCCGTGCTGGAAAATAGCTCAGGAACACATAACAGGACCATTACTTATGATAGAGCCGTCGAGACTCCTCTTCTGCCTGGTTTCCAGCCCGAAAATTTTTGACCTACCAAAATTTTTTCTCGACCTCTGGCTGACCCCCCCTCCCTCACCTGATGTTATCAATTCTTATCTTTGGACCCCCTTGGCCAGTGTTCAATGAAGACCAGGGCGGCCGAGAGCAATGCGATATGAGCGATTTAGGATGAACGTCCGAAGAATTGATCTCGATATGGATAAAATCAAGGTGTCTGTATACGGCGTATCTCAGTAAAAGGGGGGAAAGTAGTGCATAGGGTTCGCAATCCTAAGCAAATCTCGGCAGCAAATACTGAAGCCGAATACGACACAAAATCGTGGGAAAAACAAGTTGATAACATAGAACTCGCCTTGAATATGGAATTTAACTGATGCTTTGAAATAGCCACGCTCGACGACCATCTAGGAATCACTATGAAAGAAATATTCATCTTTAGAATGAGCAAGAATAATTCAAACATACCAAGCACAGTTGAAATCGAGTCTTTTTGAACGAGGATTCTTATTCTGAAGAACCGGGACGAATATTAATCAGGGGTATGTATGAAAATATCGATCAACCCCTGTTGAACCTTCGATTATCTACAAGTCTGGAGCGAATGAATGAAAAAGAGGTACGTACTTTTAAATTCCGTGTTGCTGGATAGAGGAACAGGTATTAACATTTTTGAGCTTTGCCCGAGGGCGTGAGTTCTATGGAATAATATTAGTAAAAAAGAGGTAGGGAGGAAACTTGCACTGACCATTGAACGAGGTACAAGAGAGTTGATAAATCACGAAGGGAGAAGACCAGATCGAGGTGACCAGCTGGGAACGTGATTGCTTAACCTTTAGGGTTAGGCCACCCTCAGACGCTTCGATCTTGGGGAGCGGAACAAATACGCAAGACGCCGCCGCCAAACAAAAGATGTGTCAATAACCTACAGTAAGCATGCGTCGAGGGGTTCTTGTCACCGTCGGCTTCCGGAAACTGTCCGTCGGTACCGTTTGTCACCTGCTGGTTTGTCTTCGATGGGGGGAGGACATTCTCAACATTGCAGTCGACTAAGATTCAGAAAGCAAGAGCCCGAAGAAATGCAGGAAGATCGACAGAGGCAGCGAGGGTCGACGTCAGAGTCAGAGTCGGTACCGAGCAATGTTGATGACTCGGTCGCTTTCGGACCGCGCTCCGTGCCCTTTTCTGCCGGCGTGTTGTCAAGGTCCGTAGTGTGACAAGGTGTGAGAACTTTTGCATCTTGACCAGCAACCACGACGTCGAGCCTCCTTTCGCTCCGTCCCCTCCTCCTCCGCAGCCATCCGGCCAAAACCCTCTACTACTCGCAGCCCCGGTCTCAGATCTCGCGGCACTATGCTCGCTCGATTGGACTGAAAGTCTCCTCTTCGCTGACAACTCTGTTTGTCGCAATTTCCATCGCCGCTTCGATTCGCACCTCCCCTGCCTCTTCCATGTTCACCTATCACACCGCGGGAGCGCGAGAAAAAGGCTCCCTACAGTTTGATTTTTATTTGACATAAACCAGGCTCGATTTGGGAACTTTTTATCTAGACTAAAAAGCGGTCTAATTTGGGGCTAATTACCTGACAAAAGTAGGAAGCTTTTTTCGTGCCTGAATATCTGCAATAAAAATCAAACTGTAGGGAGCCTTTTTTCTGCGCTCCCTCGCTGTGGGTGCCAGTTCAAGGCATGATGGTGCAGGCGACCGGCAACCACAGCGAGGGAGCGCGGAAAAAAGGCTCCCTGCAGTTTGATTTTTATTTGACATAAATTAGGCTTGATTTGGGAGCTTTTTATCTAGACTAAAAAGCGGTCTAATTTGGGGCTAGTTACCTGACAAAAGTAGGAAGCTTTTTTTCTGCCCAAATATCTGTAATTACAATCAAACTGTAGGGAGCCTTTTTCTTGCGCTCCCGCGGTGTGTATGATCCTCTATCTGTCGGTATCACGGAAGATTCTTTCGCCGATATTGTACTCGGCAACGACTGGATGGCTGTATGCCAAGCAGCTGCTAGGGGCGGAGGTGTGGTCTTCGCGCCATATACACACGAGGCTCAATTCAATGTCGTTACTGGTGAGTATCAGTGCTTCCCTTCTCCGACCGTCCCATAGTATCCGCCGATCATCACCTCGACGATTTTCGGAATACCCCCCTTTCGCAATACCGGTTAGGCTTGCTGGAGCTTGTAAAAGTCCGGGTCGCTTTACACCGCTTTCGCTTTCCTTGACTGTATCTTCATCGCGACAGCTTGCTGACAATTCATTTCTGTAGATATCATTCCGTCATTACACGACAATGGAGTTACCCCCGAGACGCTGTCTCCAACCCCGCAAGGGGAGCCTGCTTTGCAGGACGAATCTGAGGCGCTGTCTCAAACCCCGCAAGGGGAGCCCGCTTTGCGGGACGAATATAAATTGCCTGCGTTGCAGGTCGAATCCGTGATAAAATTGTCTGTACCACAGACCGAAACTCTGAATGAATCGTCTGCTTTGCAGGCCGAACCTTTGAATGAACTGTTCGCGTCCCCGTCTAAAACTGTGAATGGAATTGCCGCCGAATCCGCAACTGAGCTGTCCAACCTCAACATTGGTGGACCGACTGTTCAACATATCGCTGATCCATATGTGAGTCTTACTCTTAAAAATAAGCATGCTGTCGTCCGATTCTTGGCCGTAACACGGAATGCCAGCGTCAAGGTCCTTCAACAGTGTGTACCTCGACATCAAAACCTGTCGAGGCGTACTGCTGACAGGCGAGAGAAAAAAGCCGCTGAGTTACGAAGAGATTTTGAATCACATCGATGCACGAATGGCTGTTTGATACTCAGATCAGAAGCTATCCAAGCTGGAATAAATGGAAAACGTGTTCTTTCTTCTACTGAAATACAGGAATGCTCACTTGTACTGAATTTATACACCAAAGGCAAAAAGAGAAAGAATCCTGTTGCTGAGGAACAGTCACAAAAGAAAGCTCGACCATCGTCTGGCCCTGAACCTCCGGCATTTCCACGAATTCTCTCGCAAAGTGAAAAGGATCAGATAGTCCATGAGTTCCGAGAATGCACCAACAATGAATCGCTCAAGAGGTATGAATGCTCTTTCTGTGGAAAGTTTGAGTTGGCGATTGACGTAAAAATGAGACGGTTGGGAGAGCTTGACATATCCGTATTGAATCATGCGGTTCAGAGCCTTCGTGAAAGTTCACATCAACCACGTATTGAAGTTTTCAAGCCGTCCACAATCATAGATGGTTGTAGCTATGTGCTCTGTCATCTGTGTAATCTATCCGTGAGCCACAATAAATTTCAAACCCTCCCTCTGCGAAGCTACGCAAATGGGCTTTGGATCGGTGATGTTCCTCCGGAACTCCGAGGGTTGACATTTTTGGAAGAACAGTGTATAGCCCGTGCACGGGCTACGAGATGCATGTACAAGATCAAACTTGGTCCATCGGGACAACTCGCTGCGCGTGGAAATGTTTGCATCTTACCGCAAGATACCAGCTCATTTGTCAGTGCCATGCCTTTGCCTTTGTTCCGGCTTCGCGATGAAGTCTGCGTAATTCTTGTTGCGTCGCCGGAGACGGAGGTTACCCAGAGCATGCTCCAAAAATCACCGCTTCTCGTGCGCCGTCAAAAAATCAAGCAAGCATTGTTCTGGCTGATTGAAAATAATCCGCTCTATGGGGACTTGAGGAAAGATTCTGTTGTTGCTAATCTGGAAGAATACCCCGAGTACGATTGCCCTTTGGCTGTCAAGGACTTTCTTCGAACAAATTCCGCCACCAATCAAGGCTCTTCGTACACTGAGCAGGCCAATGCGGAAATATTCGATGTGACGAACCCTTTTGAACTCACCGCAACCACACTTGTGGATGCTGATAACCTTGAATCAACTTACAAGCAGAGAAAACTCGAAGCCTTGAAGCGACTCAAGAAACAGGACACCGAATTTGTGAAGTTTCCTTCAGGTAACACTCCTCTCCATACCTCAAAGAATCCGCGAGTATTTGGATGCTTGTGGCCGACTCTCTTTCCGTATGGCGTTGGAATGCTTGATAATAACAATGTGCGGCTCTCAAAAGACCTCGGATTCCATCATGTTGACACCTTACCACATGTTCAACACTTACTTACCATTGCGGATCGGCGTTTTCAGGTTCATAAATCATTTATTTTTGTGATGAGTACTATTAACATCATTCAAAGACGACAAACTTCTTTTAAATCTCGGCTTGCAGTCAACCGCTCCTGGTTTCCCGTAATTCAAAAGTTGATCCCCAAAGTTGACCTTGAATCCATGGACACGTACAAGGCCAAGCTTGACAGTAATCCATTTGCGAAACCGGAGACGGATAGTGAAAAGGCGGCGGCTCAATTAATGAAATATGTCAACTACGTCTCCGACCATATTCCTGGTTCTGCTGGTGATGTAGACAGTATGAAGCAGCAAGCTAAAGGTAAGGTCATATGTGATGGTCTACCGCACATTTTCGGTACCGTGAATCCTGCAGATGCTCATAATCCAATTGCCCAAGTCCTTGCTGGCCGAGACGTTGACTTGGACACAATTTTCGATGCATTGGATGGAGATAAAGAAAGTGGCACCCGAGCGAAAATATTGGCGGAGAATCCTGTTGCGGGCGCAGAGTTCTTTCACCTTATGGTCACAAAATTCCTCGAAATCATTTTGGGAACCGAGCGTGCTTCAAAAATCGGTGTTCTCGGCGAAGTTGCTGGGTGGTATGCAGTTATTGAAGCACAGGTCCGAGGCTCTTTGCATTTGCATATTCTGATATGGCTCCGATGGGCTCCGTCCTCGCCTTTGGATATGAAAGACCGCATGAATGCTGATCCAGTATTCAAAGAAAAATTGAGAGCCTGGTACGACGACATCATTTGTCAAAGTTTTGAGCAAAACACCACGGAATATATTCAAGTAGAAGGGATGCCAAAACAGCTCCCAGTTTTGAGTCGCCCCCTTGATCCCTACTCCCGAGACTACTCTGCAAATAGGGATCAGCATCATCGGGATTTATGTGAGAATACAGGCTTGATACACGAACACAACCCAACCTGTTTTAAGCACATACCTCAAAGAATAAAGTTCTTAGCTGATCCAGATAAGGACTGTCGATTTGAGCTTCCTCGCCCCCTGGTGGCTTCAACACATTTCGACGAAGATGGTGATCTGGTTATTCGCTGCGAGAATGAGAAGTTAAATGGTCATAATCCCACTATCACACTGTGCCTGGGGTGCAATACTGATCTCAAACAAATTGCTTCAGGAACTGTAAGCATGGCACTCATTGAGTACATGTTGAACTATACAATAAAATTGCAGCTCGATACATCGATTGTATTCTCTGCTTTGTGCGCTTCGATCAAGGCTTTGCAAGATAAACCTCCCATGGATATTGATGGTGGAACTGACACTTCGGAACTAAGTCGCTTGCTGATGGTGAAAACAGCAAATACACTGGTAGGAAAGCGAGAGATGAGTGGGCAGCAGACTGCCTGTTTCCTGTTGGGGCGAAAGAATCATTATGTCTCGGACACATACCATGAATATTGGTGGTCGTCTCTCCTGCGAGACCTTGCGCGAGATGTGTTTGAAGTCAAGATTGTGGACCGCAACGTAGAATTAGACGTGAATGGAAAGGATGCCGACGACTTGGATAACTATGAAAATCAACGGTTGATCATTCCAGAAGATGAAGATGACAACATGATATCGCTCTCACCAGACACACTAGAAACCGGACTAATTGAACCCCGAACCGAGGCTGTAGGGAAAAGATTCTCAAAGCTGTTCGATGATATGTTTTATCGACCTCCAGAGCTTGAAATGACGTGTGTCTGGGACATCTTGAGAAATTATGTCAAGGAGAAGAATCCAAAATCCAACACACAACGAAATGTCTACCTCAAGTTCAAACCAGGCCACCCTGACTACATCACACACTGCTTGAAAAAGCTCCCTCAACCTGTGATTCCAGTACTCATGGGTTATCGAGTCCCTCGGAATGACTTCGATCCGGACAGGGAAAAATATGCAGTAGTGATGCTTACTCTATTCAAGCCTTGGAGTCAGAACAAGTCGTTTCCTGTGAAGTCAGAGAATGTAAGCTGGGGAGAGGCACTCGATGAATTTATGCCCACAATATCTCCAGACCATTTACAAATCATACGGAACATGCAGTTACTGTATCAGACGCGGGACGCAAAGTTTGACTATGCTGCAAAAAGAAGCAAAAGACTGGCAAATCTGTTTAGCAGTGCGAAAGAGGCCGGTGTGAGCTTGGAAGATAAGACAGACGAAGATTTTGATCCTGCATGGGAGAATGCAATGCAGGCAGTTGTTGACCCCGATGACCTTGATCCTGTACACCTGAACTTCGGTAAGAATACACGCGCAACACGTGAAGCGCTACTTATCATCGAAGAGGCAAACGACCACGGGTTTTATTCAGTTTCTTCCAAGGTGGTTATTCCAAACTCCAATCAACTGACACGGATTGGAGACGAAGTGGATATGATGAATGCTGAAAGCGCGCGCCGAGCATTGGTGGCTGAAAAGAATCAGTTGATTAAACAGCAGTCAGACGCAGCATCGGAAGGTGACAGGAACCAGATCTCGAGTCGCAAACAGTCAGATCGGATCCCCCATGCTCTTTCTACCACATTGATTAACGAAGCAAAGCGAGCCAAAGAGATATCTGACCGAGTTCAACGTGCATGTGGGATTGAGTCCGTAAACTCGAGATCCGCCGGATGGGGCTCTCTCCTGCCTTATCAAAAATTGTGCCTTGCTCTCATAGTCAAACATACCTTGAATGATGAACAGTCGAGAGCATTCCTGCTGTTAGCAGATAAGATTGGTCAGGAATTACACACCGGACGAAGAGAGCCACCAATGACGTTACTCTGCACTGGACCAGGAGGCACGGGAAAGTCAGCGATCTTCAAAGCTTGGAAAGAATTCTATGAAATCACCGGACGTTCCGAGCGATTGAGACTCACAGCACCGACCGGTGTTGTCGCTAATGATATTGGGGGGTCTACAATTCATGCCGAAGCATATTTGCGTGTACCACCTGCGAAAATGAAGTCACAACCTCATACACGGCAGAATCTGGAGCAAAAAGCAAAACCAATTGAAACCCTGGTCACAGACGAGATTTACTTCTTGAGTGCGAAGGATGTTGCTCGTTTATCTGAATATTTAAGCATGGCAAAAGGGAATACCGAGAGAATCTTGGGCGGGGTGAATTGGGTTGCAGCCGGTGATCCCTGTCAATTGCTGCCTCCTCGAGGGACATCTCTGTTTGCCCGAGAGTATGTCAGATGCTACGAAAACAACCGGTTGAATGACTTGAATGAAAAAACTCGCCAGGAAACCAAAGGTATACAAGTTTGGCATCAGATTGAGCATGTCGTTATCCTTGACGAAATAATGAGGCAGAAAGATGACCCCGTCTTACTAGATATATTAAAGCGGTTGAGAAAGGGTCTGTGCACGGTCGATGATAAGGAAGTTCTAGATCGCTATGTACTGTCAGACATCGAGTGCTCCGACTCAACTAAGGCACTTACCGATGTCAAACGGTGGATCCAGCAGCCTGACAAGGCATGCCCGCTGATCGTTTATACAAATGCTGCTCGGGATGGTCATAATTTGGGAATGTCGGATGCATTTTCCACTGCAACGAGCCAAGAATATCATGTTTATCACTCCAAAGATACGCGAGGACGCGGCGCTAAGAAATACCAGCTTACCGGCATGGTTGCCGAAGTAGCGTGGGCGATACCAGTTAAGGAAGCGAATGATTTAGGCGGGAAGGTGCCTTACCTACCCGGCATGCCTGTATTTTGCACCGAAAACATCGCAACAGAGCTCGGGATATCTAACGGCAGCCCTGGGACACTTGTCTCAGTTGTATATGAGGAGATTGATGGCAGGCGTTATGCTATATCGGCTGATGTTGACTTCAAAGGATATAAGAATAAGAATATCCACGCACCTCATCCTCACAGAGTGACCCTCAAACCCGTGTCCGACGACATCGAGTTCAAGCTCCCAAATTCAGAGAGCTTGTACTCAGCAAGACGTTCACAACTCCCGCTTATCCCAGCCTTCGCGTTCACCTCTCACAATGCCCAAGGCCGGTCCCTGGACGTGTGCTGCATCGATCTTGCTGGATGTCCGAGCATACAAAGTGCATATGTCATGTTATCAAGAGTGCGGAAACTTGAAGGACTATGCATACTTCGCCCGTTCAGGTTAGACCGAATTCGGAACCACTTTTCCGAGGAACTGACTCTGAGAGCCGAATTGCGTAGAACCGAAGTAAAAGCGGAAAAGACCAAGATTTACACTCGCGAACGATTGTCATGGTTCTACGACCTGATACCGGAGGGAGAAGTCAAGAAACTGATACAGGGAGACTTTCACGATTTCAATTTGTTGGACTTGGACGTGATAATGACAGGCATTTGAGAACAAGCTGGATGCGAGATTGAGTGAGGTGTGATTCTGCATTGTAGCGGCAGGGCTAGATCGACGTCTCGAGTCTGTGTTGATTGTTGTCGACGTAAGCAGAAGGCATTCAGATGGAAGAGAAAGCACAAGCCGACACAGCATGGTTGTGGTAAACAGACAAGAAGAAATATTCACGTGCTCCATCAATACCAGACAATCTCGGCCCGGCTTCGAGAGACGTCATGGTGCTCCTTCCAAGCTCCTTCAAGTTGGCGCAATTTCGACGCAATTTCTACAAACCAAGTAAAGGTTAAGCTTCCGCCTCGTAGAGGCCATACCCCCATCATACATAGGAGTCTGAAGAGCGGGGATCAATTTGAGCAAGAAAGAAAAACTCGATGGGATGAGCGGCACCGATGATCACACTTACGGCGGTTACAAAGTGGGCCTAGCTACCAGAGAATTGGTTTCGGGACAAGGTCGCAGTTGAGAGTCATAGATATCGAGCTTAGCTCTGTGCACAAGAAGGGACATTCTCGCAGGCTCTGAGGAAAGCGAATACTAGAAGGTGGCGCTAAGTATTGAGTTTACTGATATAGTGATACCGAGGAGAGAAATCCATTGTGCGCGGTATTCGAATGTTCTACCGAGTCAGACATTTGTTCGTTCCGTGCGTTGGCACCATCCGTCCGAGAGGTGAGGCAAAGGTGAGGCAAGTCGTTATCTCAGAGTTTGCGCCGACCGGGATGTGCTTCAAGTTGACACCAGTGCTTCAAGTCAATGAATCAAGGCTAGCATTATGACTTCGGAGGACCTTAGACTGGCATCAGTGGAAAAGGCCGGGAATGGCGTGTTTGAGCGAGCAAGCATTGAGTGGATGACGGATGACGGGAGAAGAGACAAGAAAGGGAAGTTTGGATCGCAGCTGATCGCCAAACAAACGGTTTGCTGTCGTCTTCCACGATGACGACGACCGACTCTTCGACCTAGAGTCGAGATCGTTTCAGTCTCAATATAGACGTCGAGTTGAACATCTTCTCAATCTTCTGCCTTCTTTACTTTACGCTTGCTGGGGTTAGGACAAACCTAACCTGAGATGTCGTTTTTCGACCGCTGAGAAACTTGAAAAATTTGCGCTTGATGATATCGCCCTCGTTACACGCAGCCAGCGGGGACATGGGCGGGTCAGGCTAGGCCGGCTAGGGGCGTTTCGGAGACGTGAACGATGTCGAGGACGGTGCGTGTTGATGGTAAAGAAATTGGTGCGACATCTAACCCTATTCCCAATGAACTCGGCTGCAGAACATACACTGAATTCCACCACCATGAACTTGATATTCCGCTTCCAGTAGAAATTCTACCGTTGCCCCTCAAATCATCAGTTTACCCTCAGCCAATTTGCTGCACTTTCCCCAATTCCGTGTCGCTCTATGGATTTCTGCTTCGTCCCGGATATACTCGACAGGCACGAGAGCATTCGGCCGTTCCCAGCTTCTTCCGCTCCTCTACGCCGCATACCTCTCGCCAGATCTCAAGCCAGTGGCGTCCGACTCCCATTTACCAGGGCGCTACATGCGCTGTCTTTATCTCCCTTGTACGTTCTTCCTCTTATCGTGCTCTTTGCTTCCTGACATGCTGCCCTCGCCACTTCGTAGGCTACATTCGTCCGGTCTTCCACTCACTGCGATTCAACGCCCGCGCAGGAGGAGGCGCCCCAGGACCAATACCAGAAACGACCAGACGATAGATTTTGACACATCTACCTGCGTCGTTGAAGCTTCGAAGGCTCGACCATTTCCAATTCAATGTCTCCGGTACGTCCCCTGCGCCCCTTCACCATCTTCTCCTCTGACCACCGATACTTTTTAGCCCACCAGCGCCGCACTACGCCGATCCGAATACTACGCTGAGGGAGGGCCGAGGCATGGAACGCACGCACCGGCATGGCTGGCTGCATTTCGTACGGCGACAACGACGGAGGCTTCTCCCGACCGCCGCCTTGTCTTGGTGAGGCAGTATCCCCCCGCGCGCATTCAGCGGGGCTACGTCTCGCTCCACACATCTGGGTCCTTCCACATCCGCCCCGCCTCTTTGACCTCCGTCCCCAACCCGTCGTCGTCGATCTCGTTGTCCTGGGTCCATGCAGAGGCGGGATTGCCGACGCGCATCGTGCTCACGATCGTGATGGTGTGCGCAGTGGTCCTCGTTGCTGCAGGCGTTGATGAAGGCGATGTGCCTTTATGCCGCTGTGGGTGTGCGGGGTACATTCTCGCACTTCGCGTTCTTTGTCGAATTCATCCTGCAGCACGGACACCCTCTCCATTTCTCCGTGTCCTCTCCCCCCGGCGGTGTCACCGTCGATTGACGTACTCTCCGCGGGGATCGTATTCCTTCATCGAGGCCGTGGATGCGCACGCTCGCGCACATATGTTCTTCAAGCCAACTGACTTGGGCTCACCCATCGCTCAGCGGCCACGTGCTCCCGACCCATTTCCCCGACAGACAGCGGCTAGACAGAGACGCGCCTCCCCCTCCAACCAGCGCCAACCCTTACCCTCAAGGTGACCGTGCCCTCCGCGCTGCCTACACTGCGACCCTGACGTCAAGCTGCAGACATTCACTTGCTCTGGGTCGGAGTCGGCCGCCTGTTAAGTCCCGATCCCGACCCCTCCGAGCCGAGTCGTCTACTCGCTGATTCTTCAAGCAATCTCCCTCTCAACTGGGGGCGGGCATGCGTCTACGTGTCCCCTTGCTCGGCCTCAGCCCTCGACGTCGGAGCTGCGTAATTCGCATACGCGTCGACGACGCCTTCGCCTGACAGCGCTCTGCACCCCCGATCAAGTTTCTCGATATCCGCCCAACGACATCCTTCTCGTTTGACGATATGGCTGCGCATACCGCTCCTGCTGCTCATACTCAACTCGCAAGGTCGTGGATGCGCTCGTGCGCCGACTCGTCGTTCGTCAAGCCACCGACATCTCCTCAGCCCCAGCTCCCCCTCCGGGAATGCGGATCAGTGAGCTGATGGAGAGTCGGCACGACGAGCACAGTGCGTTCACGATCGTGATGCCGCGGGCGTTGATGAGTGCGACGTACCCGTATGTCGCTCTGCGTGTGCGGGGTACATTCAGTTGCGTCGCGTTCGTCGTCGGATCCATCAAGCAGCACCGATTCCCTCTCGTATCCCAGCACCCTCGCTCCCCGCTGCCGCCCTCCATCCACGTACCCTCCGCACTGCTCACATTCTTTCGTCGAGCCGTGGATGCGGTTACTCGCGCAGATTCTTCCACTCGACCGACTCTCACGGCCACCTCGCACTCAATTTCTCCCCGACTCCCATCACTGCTTGTATCATCGCCCACGGTGTGAATATGCGCACCCCATACGCCGCTCATTCTCCCGCGCCGAGGTCTGGGATGCGTCCACTCGCGCACCTTTAGCTCCGCCAGTCGACCGATACCGGCTCAGCAGCAGCATCAATCACTCGGATTCCCACATCACTCCTCCCGATTCTCTCCGCACGATCTTCCGTCGACGTTGCCCGTCGACGTTGCCCGTGGTGTCGATCGCACCCCCCTTGTCGCTGCTTGTATTCGGACGCCGGCGTGAGCCCGTTCATGTGCGCGGTCGTAGTACACCGACATCTACTCACCACCGGATACCGCTCCCGCACAACCTCTTCCAACTGACGATGTATTGGCGCTTACTCCTCGCGCTGTTGATTCTCGCACGCCGATGACTGAGCTGCGGACATTCGCCAACGCCGAGTCAGTCCTTTGGGGCCTAGCGCCGACGCCCGACGAGTCGTTTGCCTCCCGGTATTCTCAACGGCGTCCCTATCAGTTGGTGGAGCGCGTGTGTTTACCCTTCGATCTGCTCGTCTTCTGCCCTTGACGTCGCGGCTGCAATCGTACGCATCGCGTCGAGGAAGCCCGCGCCTCGCGCCCCGCGATCAATTTCCTCAATATCCTCTCGCGGATATCCCTCTCCGTTGGCGCTGTCGGTGCGCATAGCACTCCCGCTGCTCATACTCCGCTCTCAAGGTCGTCGACGGGCTCGTGCGCTTGCTCGTCGTTTGTCAAGCCACCGAGATCTGCTCAGCATCAGCTACCTCTCCCGTCCAATTTCCTGTCGACGCGCGAAGCACTATGTGTCCTCGTTCGCGGTGTCGGTGCATGTACCATTCCCACTGCTCACACTCCGACATCGACGCTCTCCATGCAGTCGTGCCCTCGCTGGCGTTGTGGCCGTCGGGACAGGACATGAAGTGTCCAAATGGGGATAGCTCCCAAAATGGTGGTTGTGGTGATACTTGAGTTTTCTCGTGCCTCCCACTACCGCGTCCTGCTTCTAAGGCTGTTCGATGATCCTGTCTGTCTCCCCTCGCTGTCCGAGATATTGTCGTTTCTATTGATCTTTTGATCATGCTCAATCCCTCGTCGAATATGTGTATCCATTAATCGTCCAACTATATACAGGTGAGACAAAAAAAAGCGTTCGAGATTCTAAAACAACAACTTCAAAATACATCTTTCCCATTTCCGATATGATCAAACAAAATCATTCTGGGCCGAACGCGAAAATGGCCGATGTGAAGACCGAAATAATAACTGACCAGATGAAGCCGCCGATCCAGATTCCCCCGGCAATACTCCTCAAATCGGATGGGCTTTTGAACACAGGGGTCCACCCACGCAGACCAAGTTGAAACGCATTCGTTTGACACCAGCAGGTTTGAAAGGAACCGATCTCCTCCAGAATCGTAGACGCGATCAACCACACGGCGTTGATAACGACGAGTGTATTGCCGAGGATTCGCGTAAGAACCGCCAGAAAGTCGAGCAGACCTGGCTTCCTAGTCGAGTGGGTTTCAACTCGCTGCATTACTGCATGCGAATACCAACTTGACGCAACTAGAAGAAGCCAGGAAATCGTCGCTGCAATCCCGTAGATGAGATAACTGCCAGAGCGGCATCCGATTCCAACCGTCCCAGTGTTATAGGCGATGTAAATGGCCGCCCCCGTGCTACCCCACTGGAGAATGATAGCAATGACTGTGGCGAAAATCATTCGTTTGAACACGAAGTGAGGGATGTTGGACCACGGGATGTACGCGGCCAGGTCCTGGCGCGTGGGGTTAAAACCACACAGCTCAGCAGCCTCGATCTCGGTCGTGGGGATGGCGTCGCCTCGGCGGAAGTTCTGGATCGATGTGGCGAGGGCATCTTCGATGTGTCGAGTCAGCGCGAACCAGGTCAAGACCCGCGCATAATTAAAAACAGGGCCTTCGTGGATCTCCTCCCCTCGGACGTCACAACCCCAACGTCTAACTGAAAGGAGAGGACTCTCGATATCCACATCGCGGAGAACCATGGTTCGGTCATCTCCCCCGCTTCCGGTACTCCATGGTGCACGCTGCTGTCGAGCGGAAGCTGGTAGATTGTCGCCCGAGGTGTTCGAAGATTCCTGGGTGGCCGGCAGCGCCTTCGAAGATTCGCCAGGGCTGAGTACAGGGGTGGATGGGAGTATGTTGGATATTTGGGGTCGCGGCTCGTATAAGTCTCCGGGGGGACGCAAGGCAGTTTGATACAGTAAAAGATCATCTAGGGATCTGCTGGCATCGCGCTCCAGAGCTTCGCGAACGGTACCACTTTTATTTTGACAGCCAACACGAATATACCTGGGACCTTATCTCAGAGCTAGGAGAATAATATTCAAATGGAACTCACCCAAAAACGATTGTGAACCTGCCGTTTTGATCAATCAATGTTAGCTTTCGTGGAATGGGCATCATGGGTAGCTGTCTCACATCCAACTCCATACAGTGCTTGACGCAAACTGTAATCCAACGTCGGGGCTCCCGAGTGAATCGTGGACAGCGGCGATGAAGGAAAACAGATATGTGATGAAAGCCATGAAAACTAGAGCGACGTGAGTGCCAAATGCCTGGCTAGATGTGGAGAAAGCATACCTTGAGCCGCAAATGAATATGTGAAATCACGCCGTGTATTCTTCAAATCCTTCTCTGCCCCTTTCCAGAACTCATCCCGCTCGGAATCATTCAATAGCAGCAGAGTAGCGAGCTCGCCATGCCGCTGATTGGCACGTACTGGACACTGTTGAGCCTCCTTCAAAATCAAGGCAATGGAATCGAGTCTCTTGACCAAGTAGCCGTATTTCACGGGGAGTTGGTTTTTCAGGGTGTTGAATTTATTGTTGATGTATACGCGATTCGAGGCGGTGATTGCAAGTGAATAAACGGCGAGGGCGGGACTTCCGAGGCAGGTACAAGCACTCAAAAGGTTTCTCCACCCTATGGCTTCAAATGGCAGCTGAGCGATGAGAGTGAGCCAAGGAAGCAGCCATGTCATGAGCGGTATCGCGGATTCGGTGAAGTTGAACCCCTTGATAATGAGGATGAGCGTCAGTATCTCCCTCAAAAGAAAAATCGAAACATTACCTGACGAATTATATTCATTGCGCATTTCTCCTGACATGCGCTGTATGTTATACCCCACACATTGGGGTCCAACTTGACATTCGAAATGTTCGCCCGACACAGAATACTCTGCCCATGTATGTCGACAAGGCCTGGAGAGCTGCAATCGAAGAGGTTGGCGCATGACTGTTGCCAACTCGGGACGTATTCTGTGCTGAAGTTTGCACCCATAAGGTGGGAGGTGGGGACAGAGCAGTTAGAAGACGGGACAGTCACCGCTGCCTTTATCCTATAGACGAGCTCAGTATACTCTTGATGCATGCTGTTCAGAGTTAATTTTTTTGGAATGATTTACAGTCATAGATTGCGCCGGAATGGATCATCTATTGATGGGGAACTTTTGGTTACCCCGAATTGGTGCTCGAAGCGCGGGCGAGGCTGTAGGGTCCCTCATGGAGGCATTGAACGTGACTTCGCAACAAGTGTTGAGAGGTGAGATAAACAGCATCTCTGGGAATGGAAGGTGTCAGCTTGGCGGTGAAGATGCGGACACCATGAAGTCGATAGCAAACTTATCCAAGGCGTTGGAGATAGCCCAATCGCCGCGAGTAATCTCCTGGGCCGGGGGACAAAATGGGATTCAGGCTGTGGAAATCTATCTTATTCCATGAGAACACCGCCGGCAGGGGTCCAGCGAGCTGCTCAAGTGGAGACGTGCACTGAGTGAAGGAGAAAGATGTGCGTAGCAGAAATAAGGCTGATGCGGTGTCTGCCGAACTGAAAGATAAATAAGTGTCCTTCTCTGTACCAGAGGGATGAAAGTTGCTGGCTTACTCGCCTCTTCGCTCTACATTTAATAAATGACTTGGAGGGCGCCCAGTCGGCATCGTAAGTATTGTCTGGACTGTTTTTCGTCTCCGATACCGTACTGTTTATGCATCGGACGAAGATGGCGTGGAAATCCATATCGGCACCAGATTGTTCATTCGGCCCGTTGGTTCCACGCGCCCTCACGAAAGTTGCAACAAAAACTAACATACACTCCGAATTTTGACGAACATTTCTGATGGGGTGGAGACTCGGACAGTGCTTCTGTTCCTGACGGGCTGCGGCCCGAGAGTGCGGTTCTGAATGGTGACTACCAGGATGTCATCGGCCGCAGAGTAAAGCTGGGGGAAGTCGAGGAATGGCCAAGGAATGGCAAGCCGTCACCACAGCTCATCATACTTATGATTAGGCCTCGACAAGAAAAGACAGTCGAGTCTGACACTTACTGCTTGACACCAGAGGTAATACCAAAAGCTAGGCCTCCAGATCGAGTACAGGAACAGATGGAGGTTGTGACTCAGCTTGTGAGGAAGGAGAGTCGCACTGCCACTCGGGCCATTCCAGTACAAACTTTGATCGCCGTACATAAGTAACAGCATCCTTCTCCCAGCTTCTCCCGCTCCCATCATCTCGTTCTTCTTGCGTTCTTCTCATCTTCGACTTGCGGATCGCTAAGCGCGTCTCAAGCACGCTCTAGGTACTTACTATCAAACTTGCAACACATTCCCATAGATTCCCATCTACCGTCTCGTCCACTCTGGTTACCTCCGTTCCTGCTGTTTCGTCTCACCGCCGCATTTCGGACGTCTTGTTTCTTCGTGTCGCTCCGATTTCCTTCCTCCGATTGTACTTTCTTTGATGCATATGCAAGACAAGTATGCTCAAACCTCCCTAACCTGCAAAAGCCTCTCGCACTTTTTCGTTTTGCACATTGTCAGTGTTCCGTCTGCGTCTTCGCCCTCGTTTTCCTCGCCACAGTCAGCTCTCGCTCCAACGCATTACCCAGACGGTCCAGTTCTCTCGTAATTTCCCCATCACATCCAAGACCGTCAATTAGCCTCACTCGGGATGGCCCTTGCTATTCACGATCAATGTTCTCCATATAAAACCCGCCCGCGCGACTCGTCGACGTTTGCGGTAGCTTGTACAATTGTCCGGAAGGTACCTCACCTACTCAAGACAACCATCTTTACTACAAGAGATAGCGGAAGGAAATCTTTTTTTCGCTGGGGATGGTTCAATTCCCTTGAACTCAATTTCACGGAGACATCTGCCCGCCCATCACACAAAACGCTCAATTCGCTTTCCGAATCGCCCACCAATCCTTCTCGGCAGCACTATCTATCTAAAGACCCTACCCACGCGCTTGTCTTGCGGATAGACCTCTCACATCGCGACGTAGACTTTCTATGCACTACTACAACAACGATATTGGCAGCTGCATATTCTAGATCCACTAAATTCAGCGCGGCGAGGGCGGCGAGGGTCCGGGGAGGTGATGAGGTGCAGCATATCGGTGGCCATTTTTTGAGCAGGAAATGAGGGAGGGTGAGCGGCGTGTGAGGAAGGTAGCGTCTGGGTGTTGTGGTGTGGGAGGAACAATTTTTGGGAAGCGTTGCTTTTGGAGGTGGAGGTTGCATTCGAAGCGAGTGCTTCATTCTCGTTGGACGTGAAATAAAAAAGAAGAGTGTTTCATTACGACTCGCTCAATCTACAAAACATAACACGCCCTCCCAAATCAAAGGATATCCGCAAGAGGACCAAGGATGCTCTTAAGCTTATCCTGGAACTCCTTCTTGATCTCGTCGACCAACTGCTGGGTGACATTCGACGTCTGCCGACGCGCGAGCGAACCAAGAAGGCTATGGAGCTTCTCTTCCAGCTCCTTCTTGATCTCGTCGACGAGCTGTTGCGTGACATTGGACGTTTGCCGGCGGCCGAGGCTGAGGGGCGCAAAGAGTGCATGGAGCTTCTCTTCCAGCTCTTTTTTGATTTCGTCCACGAGCTGTTGAGCGATGTTGGATGTTTGGCGGGATTCGACGGAGGTGCTGGGGGAGGGAGGAGATATGGGGTGAGTGAAGTGATGAAGGGGAGACAGAGACGCACTCGTCGACACCCCGTCCACTCATGGCACCATCTTTCCAGAACCCGGTCGCAGCGCGAGCGACCACGACGTCGGAGTCGACAACGCTCCGGCCGCTCATGGAGCCATCTTTCCAATAGCCGGTGGATGCGCGAGCAGCGAGGACAGAGTCTTCGTTATGCTATCATTCAAGAGTTAGCTTGTGTGACCTAACACATCGACTCCGGGATTACGCACGAGAGGAGCCGCAGCCACCAGCGTCGCAGACACAGCCAAAGTAAGCAGGGAAAGATTGAAGCGCATCGTAGACTGAAAAACCGAAGAAACGAATGGGAAGGGAAGAAAGCAGAGGAGAGGAGAGCAAAGAAAAGAGCGATCTCAGATCGTGGGGGAAGACAGACGGACAGCAGAGAGACGTCGAGTTGGCTTACTGTATCATTTCGACCGGTTGTTCACATAACGGGTAACGGCCACCTGTGAACTGAACAATTTTGCGCCTCGTAACGCATAACGGGCAATTTTCTGTCCCAAAAAGGCAAGAAAATGTCAAAATTTCCTGTCCGGCGAATGCCGGACTACCATATCGGGTAATTTTTCTTTGATTACCGGCCGGTGAACAATTGGTCCAGTGAACAAAAGGTGTAACGCGTAACGGCCAGTGAACAACCGGTCGAAATGATACAGTATAAGGTGTTTCCTGGGCAACGCGGAAGCGTGCCGCCATCATGTTTTGATTCCAACTTTGTTTCCCCGGGTACTTGTTCTTCAGCTCAACTCAGTCGATGCGTGCAAGAGAAGCTAAAAAGTCAGCGAGGAAAGGACTGGAAAAGAACCCAAATCGAACTGGACACGATTACCTTGAGGATCCCGTGCTGCGGTACCGTACAATTACGTTCAATTCGACAGGGGGTGTGACGCGTGACTTCGCGGAACCGATTCGACAACTCGACAAACGGAAAATTTTGCGTGACCAGGGGCAAAATTTCGAAGAAAAAAATTTCAAACCCGCAAAATCCTCTCTTTTTTGCACGATTTGGACGCTTTTTCTCTCAGTGTGACGCTCAAGACCTTCGACAACGACCGTCGTGACGGCGGGACCGAAACGCAAAGTTCGGATCGACACGGGGGTGCGTGACGCGGGACATCCGAATTGAACGTAATTATACGGTATTTGATTTAGTTTCGGCTCGTTTCGGAGCCGTGTTCGGCTCCTCGTGATGTGACTGTCACGCGTTCGTGACACGCTGTCTCTTGTCCTCCTCTCCCATCTTCGATGCTTGACGCCCCGGAGCACTTGAGTATACAGCTGGATCCCTCCCTAGTTTGATTGTAAACGTCTTCTGTGCTCTAGCTCTCCTCCTCCTCGTCGAACTGTGCAGCGCTGAGCGTTTCGGTTGCCGTACGACTTGTGGCGAACGTTGACTCTTGATGCATCTTGAAGTGGTGGTCTTCCCGTCTGGAGCTCATCCGATGTCTCTTTTGAAACTCCATTGCTTCGCTTGGGCCGCCTGCCGTTTCATTCCCAGCATTTCTCTGCTCTGAATCACCCAAATTGATTGGTTTGCTCGACTACTCATTCGACTTCGTCAGCCAACCCGCGAACCTTTGATGTAACTTTCCGATTCGTACGTCCTGAAATCCATGATTTAAGACGCCGTGATGCCCTCTCTTTCTATGGCTTATCTGTTTCTCAAAGTCGGATTTTTCGACATCCGCTTCCTGGTGCACGCAGCGGTAAGCCTCCCTTATACCTCCCTCCAACCTTAGAACAAACTTTCTCGTTCTCTCTCTTTGGGACTGGTCGTCTCAGGATCAACTCACCTTTTCTGTGAATTTGAGTCTCCGCTCTGTGTGTACTTATGAGCACCGTTGTTGCGCAATCGAGGATCGCGCCGATCTGCGCCGATGCAGCCTGTCAGCGCCACACGACATTCACCTGCCAAGAGATGGACGCTCATGCTGCAGCTGTATCCCCGCGGGGACGACACAAAATTTGCAGACCAAATATGCAGCGCTGAGGTCTGTCTTGCATAGAACCCTGAGACTTTTCGCAGAGTGCCCTCAGCTCTGAATCGTTATCAGATCCAGGATTCAGTTTTTTTGTGTCTTCAAATGTCACAGTTGCGATGTGAAATTTCCTGAGCCATCCGGAGATGTTGTGTTTCAGCATTGCAACGTTCCATCAGCCGTCGCGTGCCTGCGTGTGTCATGACATTCGGCAGCTTTTCCGAGTCGTCACCGAGACTCTCGCTTCGCCCTTGTCCTTCACCTCCGCGCCATGGCCTCACCCCCGGGTCCCGTCCCCCTCCCGCCTCACATTGAGACCATGTTCGCGTCTTTTCTTCTCCATATCCATCGACGTCGAATTGCCCCTGATCTCATACGACAGAACGAGCTCGCAGCTGATCGGCACGCTGCTCAATTTCTTTCTCTTTGGGACACTTTTCATTCAAGTCTGTGCGTCGCCTCGGCTCCTCCACCCAGCCGCCCCTCTCGCTCACTTTCTTCGCTACCTGAACAGATGTCTATAATCTGTGTTTCCCGAAGGATATGCTCGCAATAAAGTTGCTCGGTGCGTCCCGCCCCATCGGCCTTCCAATGATAGTGATACTGATAAGGCGCCTATCCCACCCATTCCATCCACAGTGTATTTCGTCTTTCTAACAATGCTCGTCTGCACCTGCCTTAACGCAGCAGACGCCTACTACTGGTTCGCCGCCGGTTTCGGCGACATCGTCAAATTCGGCCAAGCCCGCTTTTCGCCGTTCTACACCCCGCTCATGGGAAGCATCATCGCGCTGGTGGTTCAGCTGTTTTTTTGTTACAGGATTAGCGTTTTTCGCGCGGGCGCTAGTTGGTGGAGTGGGGTTATTGCTGCGGTGCGTTTTCGATCTTTTTTCTTTGGTGAGTGAGAGTGAAGCTTACGCGAAAGGAAGGTATCGTTTTTGCAAGCTGCGGGAGGGATCGGTGGGGGTGTGAAGGCTTTCATTGCATCCAATGAGCAGCATGATGAAGTGCGAACGGTGCTTGTTTATGTGCGTCAATGTGCCCGTCTGCCTCTCGTGCGTGTGAGGACTGATTCACGGGCATCTAGTTGTGGCTCGTGGGCGACGCTGTCGCTGATATTATGATTGCGGTAACGATGACCTATTTAGTACGCACAAAGTCTTTCTGCCGAACTCGTTCTAATGAATATTGCAGTTGACGAAAGCGTCGGAACCTGAAACTCGGGATATCGTTCGTGGGGTGGTTCGCTTGATCATAGAGACGAATTCTTTCTCTGGTGCGTCCCCCCTTCCTTCTGGTATCATCCTCCACTAATTGCGTTTCCTTTAGCATCTGTGGCAATCATTGGCCTTGCTCTCTTCGCTGGGATGCCGGTGAGCTTTCTCTGGGTGTTTTTCCGAAATGATCTTGATCATCGAATCCATCCCAGACGTCCGACTACTTCATCTGCCCGTGCGTTACTTCCTCCTTCATTATGCCCTCAATCTCACCATCCGGCTTGTAGTACTATGATTCTCCCAGGTCTCTACGCCAACACCCTCCTAGTCCTGCTCAACAACCGCGCCGCGCCCTCCCGCCAACGCCTCCCCTCCGACAACGTCCACTCCTCCGAGGATCACATCTTCAACAGCGGGGGTACCAGCACCATCAACGGCACCTCGAGTCTCCCATGGAAAGTGTCCTCTCCGCCGCCCATGACGCCGCAGATAGGCAAGTTCGACTCGTTCCCGCGCCCTAGGTACTCGGATGATATTCCCATTGGGCCGTTCGTCGCTGCGCCGAATCCGCTGGAGGATAGGAGGCCCGGGCGGTCGCCTGTACTGCTTTCACCAGTGGATAGTAATAGTACTAGGAGGAATCAGCAGCATCTGGTGAGTGGGTGGGATGACGCGAGTTATAGTGTGAGTGTGCGGGATGGCCATGGGGCGAGGTGGGAGGACGGGGATGATACGAAGAGTTTTGATTTGGCTGATGTGGAGGTGCGTTTTTCGTTTCGTTTCGATAGTTGCCTGGATGGTTTTCGTGGCTTCGAGTCTGACGTTGTTTGTTTTAGAATCACCCGTATGGGAGCCAAGGGACGTACGTTTCGTGGGCACGATAGCCCCTCGCGTCTTCTGTAACTGTATCACCCACCCCCACATACCGCTGTAATGCCAGTTTTGATTGTGTTGAGTTCGCTGATCTCACAATGCCAGTTGTTTGCGTCGACACTGTCGATCACATCGTCCTGCTTTGGCGACTTGAAATCGTGTTGGTTCTTTTTTTCTTTCATATTTCAATGAGGTGGCTGGCACCTGCTTCTGACATATGTTTCCTGTTGCTCCCCAAATAAATGATCAAAAGGAATCAAGCGATATTGATCGTTCGTCTCTCGTCAAGCTAAAAGAAAATTCCTTCTCGCGTCATAGGCCTTCTCAGGTGCGCGCAGATATGCAAGTTTTGAACCGAATGTTCATACGGATAAGCCCTTCCGCCTCCGTCCTTCCTAAACATCCTAACAGCGTTTGCTATACGTCACATCGACTCCAAGAAAGATTCTCAAACCTCCAACGAAGTCAAACAATTCTAATTCATGGTTCTCCTATTTGATTTGCGTCATTTTTGTATGTACAACATGGGGAGCGAGGTATGAGCATTGAACAATACATATCGAATTCGAGGAGACATAAACGTGTGTCGATTATAAGAATGAATATAACATACTAACAGCTGTCCAGACCGCAGAAAATGTCATCGAGGAGAACGAAAGATCGAAGAAAGGAAAACAAAAATCCACCGTCCTATTCTCTACCGTTTAATACCAGAAGGAGGCTGAGGGTGCTTGCACCTCGGCTTGATTTTGTTGCGCTTCAAAGACAGCGGCCGATCGCGTCCCCTCAATCGCACGTACACGCCACACGCGTTACACAGCTTCGCACCCGTCTTGCTCCTCCGCCACACACTCGTCTTGCGGGTATGACAATGCGAGCATTCCGGCCCGCTCCCTTCGCCGTCGCCCCCATCCTCCTCCGCATCGGCGTCCGCTTCGATGAGCGCAAGTGGCCGGAGTTTGCCGCGCTGCTGGAGGTAGAGGCCGCAGGCGTTGCAGAGGGGGAGGCGCGTGGCGGGGTTGCGCCGCCAGAGGGGGGGTGGTGGTTGCGCTGCAGTGGGAGCAGCGTTTGGTCAGGGGGATGGGAGCGGGATCGGACTCTGAGGGACGGCGTTTGAGTGGGGGGAGCGGGAGGGTGGCGTTGGTGGCGGGGGTGGAGTCGATGCTGCTGCGGCGAGATGAGACGCTGCTAGAGGTGAAGATGGATGTGACGGGTGAAAGGCGGCCCGAGGAGGAGGATGAGGAGGGGGAGGAGTCGCGGGCAAAGTGGGGGTAGGTTGAGGGTGGGAAGTTGTATGAGGATTCGTCGAATGGGATAGATGATGAGCTAGGTATGGTGGTGTCGCCGAAATATTCGGGCCATTGTTGAAAAGTCTCATCCGCGATTTGACCCATCCAATACGCATTCTCGCCGTCGGATATAGCGGAAGCCGACTGAAAGTGCGTTGGGTCGAGGTGGAGCGGGAGGGGAGAATACGAGGGAGAGAACGGGATCAAATCGGGTTTACAGTGGAACTGGTGGTGAGATAGGGGAGGGTATTGGGCGGAATTGCGGAGAGAAAAGTTGAAGTCGAGGGGGTGAGCCAACGAGGCTGCGCCACCCATGGACGCAAATTGCACGGAATAATCAGACGTTCTGCTATCTGCGAATTCCAGAAAATGAGAACAATGGCCTGGGGAAGGGGAAGAGAACGTACCTTCGCACTGAAAGTCCCACTGCCATTGGTATCCTTCGTTGTATGACATCGTCGAGTGGGGGTCCATTCAAAAACTGACTGCTTAGCGTGGCGGAAAAGTTGGATGAGCGATTATGGGGAGAGTCGGGTGGCACGCGAAATAGGCTACTTTTATAACAGGCAATGTGAACGGATCCAATCTCGCCTCGATTTAGTCGGACCGCATGGAGCCGCCGGTGCCTTGACTTGCTGTGCCGCAAGCGCAAATTATGGACAGCTGTCAAGCGATGGATTGATGCATCGCGAGGATCCATTTCCAGAGTTTCGTGATTTATTTGCGATTAATTGATGATGCTGGATTGTAGCAACGGTTTTACTTCGGGAGAGTGCACTGGAGTAGTCTGACTGGAAGGCATTGGGTCGTACCATAGATTGTAGGCAGTTTAGCAAACGACGCACCCATTTGGAACAAGACCGTTGGTCAGTGCTGGCATTCCGATCGATCAGGTCTCATACCCTTGTACTTTGCCGATTCCAGCATATACCAACCGAGGAATCGTTGAAAATGATATTATTACGAACAACCCCAATTCCTTTGAACGCACGCAAGTAGGAATGACGTTCAGCGGTGGAAGACGTTTCTGGCGCCGACGTGTCGCATCGATGGTTTCTTGGCGACGATTTTGAGAGGTGGACGGGCGCATACGTTTTCTTTTGTGAATGATGAATTAAGGTTGGGGCAGTAAGTCGCCGGTGCATGGTGACCGCCACCTGATCGGCGACGATGACGGGAATTGCCAAATTGGGCTTGCAAAACAATAGAGACAAACAACGAGTCATGACTCAGTTTCGAAGAGAGTCGCCTCCACCGCATTTACTGGAATCGTTCTGCAGAATAGATCCTTTCCTTGATGTTGGTTTATATGGAGCCCAAACCGCGTCGCTATCCTGAAATTATCGCCAGCGATTATTTTCCGGATGGAAATTGAATGAGCGTTTGAACATTGAATACGCACCGGGAGTGCGGTACCACAGTCCCGGGTCCATAACGCCGTCGCTGTCACCTGCGTGATGGATTGTTGGGCAGAAATCGCTGTGGGAAAAACCTTCAATCACTGTGTGAAAAACCGATCAAAAATCTACCCCGCACACCACGGAAGCTAAGGCGAACTTGCATTCGAGGTAATTATAAGGAGAGTTGAGACGCGGACCTGAGAGGTTATTAAGCGCGTTTTGAAGTTTGGATTGGTTGCGTGGAAGGGTGATTAATTGTCAGTGTCAATGTACGGTTGAAACGCGTTGCCTGTTTATCGATGTTGAGATTGAGGAGGCGCTCCCCGTGCAAGCTAGTCGTTTTTTGGGTGAGGTGGAGTGTGCCTGGCGCTGTGAGTTAGATTCCCTCAGTATGGACCCGACCCTTCGATTAACGAATTATTGTAGCATATAATCGACCCCAAGCACGATTAATGGCTCCGTTCAACTTTGAACGGCATCAAGGTTCTACCCGGGCTTCCCGACTTCGCCGCTACGCAGAAGAAGCTAGCGGAGCGCAGCATAGTTGTCAAACAACATATAGAACCCTCCATTTTTTCTTAGAGTCGCTAGGAGTCCGATCCGAGTAAATACAGTACGCGTTGTTTGAGAAATCACGTACCCCTTACATACCCGCGTACGCGTACAAACGAGAGCCTCCCGCGGCCGTCGCCTCACTTGGTTACAATGGAGCTGTCGGACAAGATGAATTTTTGTCCTCTCCTTGAATGTCGGGGAATTTGATGCGTGATAGAATGTATTTACATACACAGAACTTAAAGCGAAAAAAAAAGCCAGCAACAATTTTATCCGTGTGAATGCTGTTTTGCTTTCCGTTTCACCGTGTGATCTTGTTGGAGATGGATGTAGGGGGATGTAAGTTACAGTAGTGGAATGACTGAACTGGAGGGACAGCACTTAAGAGGTTTCTTGGCGAAGATGTGTAGCCAACGAACTGGTTTGGGTACGGAGACGGAGGATGGGATGAGGGTATACTTGATCATGAGGGACGATATCGGACCTAGACCTCAGATTTAGATCTATAGAGCCATGCACGGAGCGCTGGTAAATCTAGAATGTAGTGGAGGTGAAATTCCTCAAGGTTCGAGCCTTTCGTTGGGGATACCCGGCGGATAAGGCAGACATTAATAGAGATGATCAATGCGGCTGAACATAAAGTCAGCAAAGGATTCGTGCTTACCTCTTCTGCAACAGTTCGATATTACGATTTACCACACACCGCAAGGCAAATCGAAATCGAATGAAGAAACAAAAAATGCGAAAAATGAAAAACTGGAAGAAAAATAAGTAAGTACGAGTTACACTGATCCATGCAGTCGTCCATCCATCGAATCGTACATAATCATCGCCTACACGGCACGCCATCTCAAGGTCCATATCTCATTGGGGGTTCTGAGGCGAGTCGACATAACGCCCGCTGACTCGCGGCGATGCAGCCTTCGCCCTCGCTTACCACTTCCCGCCTTTATGATTCGAGCTCGGGCTCGGCAAACAGCAGCCGCAGCAACGTCCAATGAGGAATAAGATGGGTGTGACGAAGAGAAGGAGCCAGGCAATAAGGGTGAGGTAGAGCGCGTTGCCCATGATTGCGGCGCCGTTGTTGCCTTCTTGCTAGAAACAGAACACGTGAGTCAGTATGGATGATTAGACAACACAATAATAGAGTCCGTGAATTTAAACGGATGTTCGAACAAGAACGCTCACCTGCACCCTCTTCTTAATCAGCTCGAAGAAAGCGATATCGAATATGAACACGGCAAACGCCGCTGAGCCGGCGAACCCGCAGAAACACGACGAGCAGCAATCCGCTAGGGGGGCGCCGAGGAAGGCGAGGAGCGCAAGGGCGAAGGAGATGAGGGCGATGCCGAATGCGACGATGTGGAGGACGAGGACTTTCGTTAGGTTCGAGGCGACGGCGTTGACGGAGGCGGAGAGTTGTGGGGGGAGGGAGCCGTTGATGAATTTGCCGGCCTCTGTTGAGTGAGTCCATCAGTCAGTTGCAAAAGACGATGCCATACGGCAAGAATGAATGAATGAAATCAAGAGAAAGGGGAGGAGCAAGGAAAGACGCATACCGCTCAAATTATACCCGACATGCGCCTGCGAACACTGCAGCCCCTTGCCATCTTTCAAATCCGTGCAGAATCCCAGAGCCCCGAGGTCGACGAAGGGGTTTGTTTGGTTTGCGAGAGCAGTGGAGGCGGTGCCGTTGCCGAGGTCGATGCGGAGGAAGTAGACGGATTTGAAGTAGGGGACGTCGAAGGCGACCATACCGAGGAGGGCGGTGGCGGCGGCAACGGAGGCGAGACCGAGGACTTTGTTCCAGGAGACCATCGTGGAAGGCGGAGAAACTGCATGAAATGCTAATTGAGCTTCTCTGACGAGGTGGATCGAAGGGAAAAAGACGCACTAAGTGGCTCGTACGACAAGAACGAATGAAGTTATAACAACGAAAATCGATCTTCGTTGTAGTGCGGTGCAACCAGTGCGAATGAAACTGGGCAAGCTGGGAGAAACGAAGAGAACGAAGAAACGAAGGGGCAAAGGTCCGCTGGGGGAGAAGGGAGAAAGGAAGTGAAGAACGAAGACGACGTCGCTGAAGATAGTCTCCAGGTAAGCCCATGGCGATGACTGATAGATCGTTGTCATGGAAAACATATGACGCCGTGATCGGCTCAGCCATGGGCGCTCTGCGTTGACGCCCAAGAAGCGCCCGAGATGCCGAACAGCCGCGGCAAAGAACTGGCAAGCAAACGCGAAAGAAAAAAAAAATCAAGCAGAAACATTGCAGATGGAAGATCGAGAAGAGATTTGCCTGGTTTGGACCTTCCACTGTGAATGGACGAAAATGAATCTAAATATTCTCGCTTCAGTAACTTCCTTGGCAACCCAAAGGCAACTTCTTCGTGGGGAGTCGGTGACTCGGAATCATACCGTGTTGGAAAAACGATTCAAAGAAAAGGGCTGGAAAGGGCCGACGTGGACCGTCGATCATTCTGTCATCGATAGGCGTGGACTTGTAGACGTGGGCTGCTCTCGACTCTCTCAGATTGGTCGAGCCAGCGAAAATTTCTTTGGCAACATAGATGCATTATGTGATTTACGTTCGTTTCTTAGTTCCCATAGCCATTCAGGAGCAAGAGATATGGGCAAAACGCATGCCTAGTTCATTGGTGTCAGGCTGGTGTCAGGTATTGGCGACGGGGAATCAACGTTCAAACAATGTTTTACAGTCATTTCTGGTCCCGGCGCGGCTACGAGTCGCCGGTGTGGAGACGACCCCGGCGGCTTCAGGTCAATGGAGTTGTTCAATGAAAACTTTATTTCGCCCGTGAGCTAGGCATTTGGTTGTCTGCATCTGCTCTCTGTGAAGAATTGAACTGCTGTGTCACTCTGATCAAATTCCACAAGCCATGGATAGGTATGAAGAACTATTAGAATTTTAGAATCATTCGTATCCGTTTGGCAACCATAAGGTGCAAATATAACCTTGATGAATTTTCAGCGTTCGTCCTGGCACGATTTCTTCCCCATAATCTTGCAAATAACGGAGGAGATCATCCAGGTTCAACGTTCAACCCCAGTGAGAATCCCGTATGCTCTAGACTGCTCCAAACTGCTTTGAACTGCTGTTCACCCGAGCAGCATATGGGAGCAGAGGAGAGCGTAGAAATGATACCTTCAGCAGATGGGGTTCCGGCTCCCATCTGCGCAGCTCTGCTCAACTTCTGCTCCAGACCGCTTCCGTCTGCTTCCGTCTGTCCCTTGTAATTATACTGCATTTCCATTATATTTTGTATTAAAACACATATTTTCTATATACTTTACTACAACAACATCGACGCCCACCCGTCCCGCCACGGATAAGTCCGCAAACCCTGCCCGACCGACCCATGATGCCGCCTGCACTAAAGCCGCTACCACCAACACGAACCGCGGTGAATAGTGAGGTAAGTCGAAGGCCGGGGTGCTGCCGCAAAGTCGTCAGCAGAATGTGCAGGTAAGATAGAAAGGAATGCACACCGTATAGTCCCTCTCCTCCTCCTCCCATAACCCTCACCCCTCCCCATGCCCTGCTTCACCCCCACCTCCCTCGGCTTCCTCTGCACCAGCATCCTCATCTGCTCCCACCGTACCTACGACCTCTCCACCGCCCTCACCCTCCTCCCCGCCTCCTACTCCGCCCTCCCCATCCTCTACGCCGAAATCTCCACCCGCATCATAACCGAAACAGTGCACGGCCTCTTCCACGCCGCCCTCCCCTTCACCGCCTACGAGGAGCTCGCCCGCGGCGCATGGCGCGCAGGCGGCTGTACCTGCCGCCCGCATCCTCGAGTTCACCCTGCGCGACGACGTCAAGGACGCCGTCCTCGAGCGCAGAGCCGGCGCGCGCTCGCGGGGTTCCGCCTCGGGAAGACGATACCGCGCTCGGTCTGCGGACACCTTGAGAGGCCCAAATGGCTAATGGAAGAGTCTGTAAGTAGATACCGATAGAACAACGAAGAAGGCAGTACTTACCTTCTCATATGCAGATTCGATAGCGACAGCCAAACTCTATTGGTCCATCTCAGTGAGTCAGAATGAACACAAGATATTGAAACACACCTCCATATGTTCGCACAATAGACGAGAGTTCTGTACGGTCGCATGTAAGCAACAGTTGCGGGACAAGAAGAAGAAGTCGGCTCACCTGTGAAGCCGACAAGGCGCTGTGAACCATGTCACCGGATCTATCAGACGAGCTTCAACGATAGAGAGTACGGGGTGGGGGTATAGAGGAGAGACTGCAACAGCAGTTAAAAGCAATTAAAGCAGCCCACGAATAAAAAAATCACGCACCGTCAAGATACAGCTCATGGGGGGTTCTCAGGTCGTAAAAAGTATCCTGCAAATAATGTAGACTCATATCAGTTGAAAAGGTAATGCACAGGCACCGCCAAACGCGCCTAGGTGACGAATAGGGCAGGATCGACATCCTGTATCGCGCACGCGAATTGACCGGCGAAAGTTGGTGCAAGTGGGCGTATGAGGTCGTGGGATGCATGTAGAGAGATTATAGATACACAGCGTCGCGGTGGACGGCCAAGGCAGGAAGGGAAGAGCACATAGAGGGAGGATGGTGGTGGTAAAGGGCAAGGAGCGCGATGTGTGACGACGTGATTGTGACAAGTGTTACGTGCCGCTTTGTGTGTCTCCCAACAACTTCGAGGACTCGACGACATACTTGAGTGCTGCGCCAAGCTTCAAATTTTCAAGACAGTGAATTATAGAAAATACAAGTCGCAGCGTCGTTTTGGGGAAAAGGAGAGCTATATTTGGCGATCCAAACAAGACCAAAAACAAAAATAAGTACCCGTTCAAAACCCTTTGAGCAGATCACAGCAGAAAGAGCAGAAGCAAAGCAGATTGGAGAGTATTAGAGCAGATTGAAGCATACGGGATTTTCACTGGGGTTCAACACTCAACATTGTCCAAGTTCGGTTTCTGGCTCGGGTTTCAATCTGACAAGCTCAACGAAATTCAAGCAGTCGTAGCGAAAGACACTGATCACATTCACTGGCAGCATAAGCACGGTATCACAACTCTAGGTGTCGCTCGGGGATTCCCGAAATTTCGAAACAAACTTTGGGTGCACGTGCTCGTGGGAGGCGCCACTGTCACGCTGGTCACAGCTCTTTCTTCTCTCTCCCATCCTCGCAATTGCCGCTGAATGGCTGGATCACTGTTCCTTCAACTCCCCTCGGAACTCATACTCGCTTGCCTAGAGACACTCCCTCTGGCGGATCTTGACTCCTGTGCTGACTGTAACCGCCTTCTCCACGAAATCATCACCAAATCCGTCCTTCTCCATTATCGGCGCGAACAGGCCCGCGCAGGGGTCGAAGAAAACCCATCCGTGGCTTCAAATCTGGTTATATCTGATCGGCTTAACAAACTACATCGACGTGAATCCAACTGGCTCAACTTCGAGCCTTTCTCTACTCATACAATCGCTATCGATTTCGCAACGACTGGGCTTTACGATTTGACGAGCGACGCATATTTCGTGGGGGATACGGCAGATCCGAATACTCGGATGTGTACTGCCATCAAGTATATACATACTGTGCCAGGGGAGACACAGTGGAGAACAGTCGATGGCGGGAAATCCATCATTGATTTCGGCACGTCGTTGGAAGAACACGATCTCATCGCGCTAGTTACTTAGTAGGTTTCACGCTTCGTTTGACATTTTTCGCTTACTTGACTCTCGCATCTTCTTCAGTACCATGTATGACCGGAATCCTCTCATGTCTTCCGTGGATATTTCGCTTTTGAAGTTTTCGACTGGGGCACCGCATCCTCTGGCTGCTCAGCCGGTGCTTCACGTTCATGATGTAGACGTCTGGCGACACCGACCTGGTATCTCGATCGAAATTGTCGGTGACACACTGGCTCTATCCATGGTCTACTGGAGCCACGAGCTTCGAGATATGGACGTTCTATACCTGTTCAATTGGAAGTTGGGGAGGCGGCGTATGGTATGGTATTCATCTCTTTGTCTAGTCGTAGCCCGGGTTTCCTCACTCCTCCCATTCAGGATCCCGTTCCCGTGTACAACACCGGCATGATATTCCTCACCGAAGGGATGCTAGTCCTACCAAACTCCTATGACGAAAGTCTCGACGTCCTCTACATCCCCTCTGATCCCGCCGAAGAGCCACAACTCCTCCACTCCTTCCATCTCCCCGAACTCATGCAAGACACGTCCATCCGCTCCTTCCAATGTCGCGGCTCGCCCAACCCGCGCGCTACAACCACCAGTCCGAGCAGCGCGCCGTTCGTCCCTCGAACATGGGACGCGCTATTGATGTTCTCCTTGCAAGTCGGCAACAACACCACATTCTCAGACCACTTGCTCATCGTCGACCGCCCGCGTTTCTTCGGGGCCATTCAAAACGCGCGGCAGGAGAATCCCGAGGGCGTGGAATGGGACGATTGGGGACCGGACTGTTGTCGGTGGCTCAATGCGCAGGAACTCTCAACGCATTATATCACCACCACCTGCGGCAGACGCATGGTCACCATCGCACACGATGCATTCGAGCGTCCTGCGCCGATAACAATCATGGACTTCAACCCCTCTTCGGTCCAAGCGCATTGGCATCTGGGGGTGGTGGAGAGGGAGAAGGCTACGAGTAGGGTGGTGGAGGCGTCGAGGCAGCACTTAGAGCTGTTTGCGAGGCCGATAGCGTCCGGGTTACCGTACTTGGAGATTGTGTCGAAGGAAACGTTTGATTATGGTGCGGTGTTGATTAATGATGAGAACGTTATAGGCGCACGGGTGAGTCGTTATTGGTCATCGTCGCGTTAAATTGCGGTCACTGAATTGGGAGCAGTTTGGGGATGTGGTGTCGCTGGATGTGATACATTTTGGTTGAATCTCTTCTCTATGTATGCATCGTCATTTCCAAAATTCAAACCCCACCGATATCGTGTGCCTCTACCAACTATCGGTATCGTGTTCCTCTCCAGCCGTAGATCAATTGACTCCATCTAGGTGGCCCGACTCTGCATATATTCCCCCAGAGCCTCCCTCGTCTCACTTACTGCACCAATAATCCCCATCGCAAGCGTAAGAAAATCAGAGCAACAGACAATCAGCCTGAACCCCTCGTCAATCCTTTGCTGCAGCATCTCCTTGCTGACGATGCCGACGAGCGGAACTCCTCTCTTCTTGGCTGACATCGTCGCTCCTTCGATGACTTGCACGAACTGTGGTTCGTCGCCCGACATGGCGAGAGGGAGGTTCATGTCGAGGCGGAGGTCGCCGACTAAGAGAATATAGATTATATATAAGAGATGGGCGCAAACTCGATGGAGGTACAGGTAGGCGTGAAACTCACAGCCGATCATGAGCGCTGAATTCTCTTTTTCGCAGACATCCAGGATGGACTCGAGGTTCTCGAAGCCGAGCCTTGATTCGACTTGCGGGATGATTGCGACGTGTTTATTCGCGATGCTGAAGATCGTTTCGCCGGGAGGAGTTTTGTCGGTGATTCCAGGAATCTAGCCTGCGGTTAACTCGATATCTGAGATGAGAACCAAGGGATATATACGAATGTGAATGGCGGGAACGATCTGTGGCCTGATGGGCTTGTATTCGGATTCGAAGGTTAGTTAGGATTCGCACTATTGAATTTGAGAACCATTGCTATAATGCTCACGGGAATCGACAGGCAGCGACAACCACTTTCATCTCCTCTGCTGTCTCGATGTGCGGAAGAATGATACCCCCTGCGCCGGCGTCCAGGCAGCTCGTCTTTCACCCATCAATCAGCAATACTCAATATTGGCAAAGGAAAGTCAAGGCCCAAGGATGGATTAACGACCCACCATAAAGGCAAACGAGGTCTTCGTAGGGACTCTAACCACTGGAATCATCCTTCCGGCGCTTTCATGGATGATGATCTGGATACATTCGACGAGCACAGCGGGAGACCATGCTACGTGTTCCGCGTCCTTTGAGTTTGATCGTCAACTTGGGTACTACTACACCAACCGCCGAGGAGAAAGCGAGAAAGCAGGCGAAGTGAAGTGCAAGACAGGGTGAACGACGTACGATCCAGCACCAATCGGCATTCGTAGCAGCAATGACCTTGGCGACGTGGCGACTCGGAAAGCTCAGTGTCGTTCCGACAACGATTTTTCCGGATTTGATGAGAGCTTGAAGGTTGCTTGGTTGTTGGAGGGTTGGCGGGGAGAAGTCGTGCTGGTCAAAAGTGGACTGTGAGGTGTGGGTCATTTGGAGCGTTGCGGTGAAATGAGAGGAGGAGAGGAGAGGGCAAGGAGCGTTGTCAATATTGATGGGCAGGGTTTCTGTGTAGTCCGATCGTACGATAATGCATTTGGGGGTTGAAGAGCGGCGCAAGTGACCAGTCTGTTCGGTTCAGAGGATCCGGATCTGACTTGCTTCGAAAGAAAATCATTTGAGCCCATATCCCTCGCAAACCATGTTCGCATTATTAAAACCAGGTATAAATACGAAAATAAGGAGAGCAAATGATATCAAAGCCCAATCGGTCCCTCCGTATGCAAAACGTTGAACCTATCCAACTGCAATCAACTAAAGAATGAATCAAGAGAGCCAGACAGACAGACCTGAGCGAATCGTACTTCGCGTACGTAGCCTGTAACTTGGCGTAGTTCGGATACGTCGCGAACGAATTCTGGCTTGCGTCTGCTTCGTTTACGTAGAGGGGGACGCCGGGGGAGGAGGGTGCTCTGCATATATGATATCAGAAAGGTATCAACAAAATAAGGACGCAGCTTACTGCTGGAACAACAATTCGAAACCCTCTTGTGCAGCTTGTGGCTTCGACTTCACCGTCGGCTGGTAGATCAACCAATAGTTAATCGCGCCGTAGCTCACCCCTGGGCTCCCCATCGCGTTCTCCCCACTCGCACTCACGCTCCACTGGAAACTCGGTATCGGGGAGAGAATGAAGAACGCGCTCGCCAAGCTCGTCGGCGTAAACGCGGTCGAGAAGTTACGGAAGTGGGTGTAGGCGTCCCAATAAAGGCCCTCGTCGCCCACGATGGAGGAGGCGCCGAATTGCTGCCCGGACCCCCTGGCGTCGCCGGGGATGAGGTGGGAGATGTCGTGGTAGGAGAGGGGGGAGAGGGTTTGGGAGGTGCTGGGGATGGAGAGGAAGGAGCTGAATATGGCTTGAGGGAGAGAGGGGGTGCGGGTTTTGTAGAAGAGGTAGACGGAGTGGGAGGTGGGGGAGGTGAGGTTTGAGTTGAGGAGGAGGATGAAGCCTGGGTGCGTTTGGGTTAGAGACGGGTGGTATGAAAGGGGATTGGTTTATTGCGCACCTGCTTTTGGGTCGGTTGTCTCGCGGATGTACTTGGCAGAAGCGTCGCTCAGAGCTTGAGCCGCGGAACCAGGATACTAATAGTAAGTAATAGTAATACGCCCTCGGAAATCAGCGAAAAGGATTCACTATGGGCAACACCCAACTCACATTAATGACACCACCAAACCACTCCTTGTCGTCCTTCGTCCCCGTATGCGCCGCATGCAGCTCATACCGCGTAACGATCCCGAATCGATTCGCCCCGCCTTTGAGCGCTTGGAAGAGGTCCGCGTATTGGTTGGCGGCGGAGACGGTTACGAGGTCGCCTGTTACCAGAACGACGTCCATCTCTTTTATCCGGTCGGCTGACCAGCCGTAGAGAGGTGACATGAAGCTGATTCCGCCGCCGAGGAGGAGGCCGGTGCCGACGTCGCTGGAAGGATGGAAGGTGAATTTAGAAGGAGAAGCAGATTTAGAAGAATGAAGTAGGATTAACACACCTCGCTCGTCCACCAATGGCAGAAACACCAAACTCCTGCACGGCATCCGCTGCCTCTCCCCAATGAACGCCAGGAAGGACGGTGATCGTGTCGGTGGTGGGATTGTACGTTGTGGTATCCATACGCGCGAAAGAAATCAACACCCCATTCGTAATACTTTCGCGGAGATTAGCCCAGGCATAAGCGCTCGCATAAAAAAATTCTTACATACCTATTCCATCCGACCATCGCACTGTGCGCCCCGGCCTGGACCGCGTACCTCGCGCCCATACGATATATGTTCTTCATTGCGCTCTGCACATGCGCGGAAGATTCGGGGTAGACGATACAGCTGGGGCTGTCGAACGAGTTGAAGAGGTTCCAGGTGTTCTCGACGGTCCCCTCGTATTCGGAGCCAGAGGATTCGACGTAGGCGGCGCCGATCTCGAGGGACGTGAGGGCGCATGCGACGGCTGCTGCAGAGGTGAGGGGGATGGATGCGAGGCCGGCGGGGTTTGCGGTGGCGGATGGGGGGACGGAGAGGGTGGTTCCGTCGATGGTGATGGGGACGCCGGCGACGGTGATTGTGGTTGGGGTTGAGTCGGCCGCGTAGGCTGTGAGTGCGAAACAGAGGAGGAAGACGAAAGAGGGGAAGACTCTCATCGCGGGGACGGCGATACTCGTTGGTGAGTCCGATGAAGGCTTAAATATCGAGTGCGGGTGCCGGCACCCGAGTGCAGACCGGAGGGTGGGGTAGGTATGAATCGTAGCGAATCGCAGCAGCAGAACGAACCCCAGGAAGGCAAAGTTCCATGTTGCTGTGGTGGTTCCCGTAAAGAAAGGGCGCGTGCCAAGGTTTACGGAACATCGCTTGCCGTTTTGCCGAACCAATCAGAGGGCGTACCTGAGCTTGGTAAATTGCCCTTTCCTGAGCCCAAATGTCAGCCCAGCAGAGTGTGAGTACACTGATGAGACGGTAAGGGAAGGGAAGGGAAGGTCACAGAAATCGGAACTGATTTCGGCATATTTTTCAACGGTCTTACGGTTGCATTTGAACCGCACTGGGGCTTTTCAGGGCTTTTCCTTCCGCGCTCGCTCGCCCCCGCCCGTTTGTTCACCTCACGTCCGGGCCTTGCGCACAGCAGTCTGAACAGAAACCAAATGCTCTTGAGCATCGTCGTTGGAAATCAGCTCGGCTCGGAGAGAGTTGACTGACCGTTGCAGGTTGCAGGATGGGAAAGAGAGTATGACGAGACGATAGGTGCGGTAGGACTTGCTTCTGTAACGAGTTATCGAGTGTGAGTCTGTGCAAGAGACTAGGACTTGCTTGCGGATTGTCTTATCATCGCTCGTGAGTAGCATTCGCACTTTATGATCACGAATGATTTTGACTTGAAATTCATTCGCCAGTGATCATCGTCATGCTAACGCGCTCGAAGACCTCCTTCGCGTGTAGGGATCGGGTGCTCAATAGGTTAACTCAGACGGCGGTGCAGTCAGGGTTTTTTACGGGTGCGTTTGTGTCGCTCTCATTCTGCGTCGGGTTGAGTTGACGTCGGACGAAGACGGGCAAAGCGATCTTCGCACTGGGAACACTATTCTCGTTCAAATATAGTCTCCCTAGTCAGACCCTATATCTCGAGGTTATTTTTTTAGAATTTTGGGACGGGAAAAATAATAGATCAAATACGACTCGGCGACATTCTTACTTTCGGTGTTTGCGTTTCCGATTGGGGGGATATATACGCATGTATGTTCTCTTTCTCTTTCTCCTTTCTTTGCATCGGTATTCCACTCACAACTGAATCCGACTGATAGACACTCATCGACCACTTCACGCGCCGCGAACAACTGCGCAGCCTCCTCGCGAATAACGGGAACATGATCAGCGTGCCGAATCTCAATAGTTTTAGTGGGCGGACGACGGGGAGTGAGAGTGGGAGTGGTGGGGTGCATATTACGGTGGATTGTATTATCATGGATAGTACGGGTACGCCTCCGGATGGTGAGATTAATATTTTTAAGAGGGAGTTGAGGCCGGGAGGGAAGAGTGCGGAGGGGTTTCAAATTTGAATTTGAGTGCGGGGTCGGTGCTTCATTTTTTACTGTATTACATTTGGACATAGGTAGTTGAAGATTGGGGCTCTGGGATATTTAGATTGGAGTTGTGCTGGTGAAGGAGTAGGTACTTATCTATCCCAGGCAAGTAACAGCGGTAGAGGTTATTTTCAACGAATTATCGTTGGATCGTCGGAATAGCTCCCAAGTACTCATCGTCTCATCGACAAAATAACGCCCAGCTGTGAACGCAGCCTCGGCGGCGAACAAGTGGTCACTGGTGGGAGGAAGGAGGAGGAAGGAACCTTCGGAAATACGGGCCGAAACGATCGAAATCACACGTGTCAAAACACGTGGCCGTGTTCGTATTGATAAGCGCTTTTAATCTACCCCGGCGGCCAGCATCTCCGAATCTTCTTCCACATCGTGGCTCTCCCTCTCCCTTCTCCCTCCTTATCTGAGCGCGATGGAAGGCTCGTCGTCGTCGTCGAGATCGCGGTACCACCAGCAGCAGTATCAGCAGCAACAGCAGGTCCAGCAGATGCAGATGCAGCAATTGCAAATGCAGCACCAGCAGCAGATGCAGACGCAGATGCAGCAGGGGGCGCCGAAGTGCGTCTTATTCGTCGTTTCGATTCAATGCGATCTTGCCGCTCAAGTGAACGCATAGGTATATGGCGGATTTCTCGAAGGCGCTGGCGTTTGAGGTGAAGATTCTGTTGGAGGAGGTGGGGAAGCTGAGGGATGAGAAGAGGGCGTTGCAGTTTGAGATTGAGGAGTTGAGGGGGATTAGGGCGAGGCATAGTGCGGGGATTGAGGGGGGTGGTGGGGGGTATGGGATTGGGATGGGAGGGGCGGCGGAGTTGGGGTGGGTGCGTACGATTCTAGCTTTTCTTTCCTCTTTCACTTCCTTTTTCTTTGATCTGTGTTTCCCTCGTTAACCCACCTTGCTGATACGTACATCGATCTGTAGGCTGCACTTCAAGCTCTGGAAGGCGGACCCCCCGCACCCGACGAACGGCCCCCATCGCCGCCCGCACCCGCCCCCGGCGGCTGGCGTGTCGTCCATCCGCCTCCTGCGCCACGTCGCAAAGCGCCTCCCGCTGCGAAACAGATCGCCGCTCCCACACCGGCACCCGCTCCCCCGCCGCCGCCTCCAGCGGATACGGGCCCCGCGTGGTCGCATTGGCGACCGAATCCGCTGCTTTCGCCGACGGCGGCGGGGGCGGGTGCGGGGGAGGTGGTGGTGGCGAGTCCGGTGGATAGGGAGGGGATATTTGGGGCGAGGACGCCGCCGCCTGGAGGGGAGTCTGTGTCAATGGGGAAGAAGGGGAAGGGGGCTGCTGCGCCGCCTGCACCTGCGCCTGCTCCAGCTGCGCCGCCGCCGACCATGAGGATCGCGCCGCCGGCTCCACCGCCGGCTGTGCAGCCGAGTGCGCCGCCGCCACCAGTGGTACCGCCACCCATGACGACGGCGAGTAAGCCCCAGAATCAAGGGAATGCGAATAGGGGAGGTGGGAAGGGGAAGAAGAAGCGGTGATTGATTTTCCTAGACTGTGGCAAAAATAAAGATTGGAGGTGTATAGTGACGGTGCGTGCGCGTGCTCCTCCTCTGCTCGTTCCTTATTCAATGAGGTTGACCGTCAAGGTGGTGGTGTATCTTCGGTAGTACGAATAAGGCTGAGTTATTGTATTCTGCGCAAATTGCGCGTGTATCCTTCTGCTTCCCTTGTATTGGGACTATGAACTGCTTGTATGATCTTCTGGTGGTCTCCCCGCAAGGTTCGCCTCTTGATCCGCAGAGTCTTTGCTCACTGTTGCAGGTGGGCTCTTAGACTGATTTTTTTTTGGCCAGGCCTTGAGATTCCGGTTCACTGATTCAAAACTCCCAGCGATGCCATGAGTTTCTCGTGTTCTCCCGATCTCCCTCAAATTTCCTCACAGCTGATATTCGTTCAATGCAGAGTGTTAGTATGAATGCCTAACGCCTTAACGAGGGCTGGGAGCGGTGACTCGGAGATCTTTATGCACTTTGGATGTCCGATTCGACGGTGGTAGTCTGAGTCGGTGCTCAAGCTGAATTCCGTTGTAAACCTTTCACCCTGTGCCTCCTTACCGAAGCTGCTCAGTATGAGTGCAAGTCCATAGCTGAATGTCGTGCCGATCATCGGTGATTCCCGGTCACATCACCTCACATCACGCAACGTCAAAGCGACTGAGACACTCTTTGCGACGACGGCCATCATCCTCTCCCCCTCGTGCCCGCGACATCACCAACGATGAACGGCGCCCCCGCCCCCGCCCACCCGCCTTCGACGCCACTCACCGAGTCCGAAGCTCAGGCTCGTATTCAAGCGCTTCAGGGGCGGCTAAGGACTCAGGTGCGTGCGTCGCCGGCGTATGGTTTGTGCGTGCTGACGGCGAAATGGATATGCTAGGCGAAGGAAGCGTTGGATGCGTACAATGTGTGTCTTTCTTTTGCTTCCTTTTACGGGATTCGCGGGCTGATGAGTTGCAGGAATTGCGAGCGAGGTATAAGGAGGAGAAGGAGAATGCGAGGAGGCTGCATGAGGTGAGTGCCCTTCTCTCTCGTCCCTTCTCTTCTTTCGCCTCTCTTTATCGTTATACCTTCGTTCTCACGAATGTATACTAGACCTTAGCGGATCAATATCGCGCGATTCGGGAGAAGGAAGCTGAGCTTGGACGGAGAGAGACTGAGGTGGCTGCGGGGGCGGAGGAGTTGCGCGCCGAGAATGAGGTCCGTCTTCAATCATTATCCCCCGCCTCTCTTGTCTGACTCTTTTCCATTCACCTCTACTATCTAGGCCCTTCGGCGGGAATACGCCGACCTCCGAACCACCGAAGCAGAACTCGACGCTCGCGCGCAAGATCTGAAGGCCAAGATTCATGACTTCGAGGAACAAGCTACGGTGCGCTCATTCTCCTCCTCTTCTTCTCTGTCTCATTCATCCTGGATATCTAACCCACACTTGCAAATCCACCAAATCCGTCGTATCACAGCGCTTCACGCTCGGCATGCACAACCACAACACCCAAATCGAGAACGAATACAGTAACATTACCGCGAGAGAAGAAGCGCTTGAGAGAGGGAGGGCGCTGTTGGAGGAGAGGATGCAGGGGTTTAGGGTGGAGACGGAGGTGAGTTCTCGCTCGGTCGCCCCATTGTAGGCTCGATCATTGATTTTTCTGCGTTAAGCGACTGGTGAAAGATGCGGAGACCAAGGCTGAGAAGCTGCGCGAAGGGTTTCGGGGAGCGGTGGAGGAGAAGAAGGCTTTGAAGGCGGTGAGTTTGATGCCTTGTCGTCGATTTTTTGTGAACCAATGAGGGATGTTTCCAGGCGCTTGATGAGGCGAAGGAGGCTTTGGATGAGAAGGATAAGGTATGAATTCATCTTCATCTTCGTACACGCACGATCTGACTATCTTTCTTATTTTCGAACGCAGGCTATAGCATCGCTCGAGTTGGAACTTCAGGTACGCTCATTGTCTTTGAGCTGACAATCATTCATATTCATATTCATTGTGCCTTGGTTTCTTGTAGAACCTCACCACCGACGTCGACGCCGCAGCCGAAATTGATACCGAGGAAGTGTCGAGGCTGACGATCGCTTTGGAGGCGGCAAAACTGACAATTGCGACGCAGGAGAGTGTACGTGTTGTTCCACCTTCCCTTTTTCACCCATGCCTATTCAGGCTCACAATGGTGGCTGATTTTGATTTTGATTTTTTGAACAGACGCTGAAGGAGGTTCGCGCGGGAGTTCAGGTATATACACGGTGTCTCTCGTGGTATATTGTGTGTATGGTTGACTGACGAGCGTCATCATTCATCATTCTAGGACAGCCGAGATTCCGCTGAGGTGGAGGTGGCGAGGCTGGGGAGTGCGTTGGAGGCGGCAAAACTGACGATCGCGACGCAGGAGAGTGTGAGTATTATTTTTTTTGTGCGAGTTGTATTCGAGGTGGACTTTGAGATTGCTTGCTTATGACGGTCAAAATGGATAGGCTCTGGAAAGGGTTCAGCGGGAGTTGCAGGTGGGTTCGGTTTCCTTTCTGTACATTGCGCGCGTTGCTGAGGGGTGGGCAGAATTTGCGTTTGGAATCTGATGAGGAACGGGTGCGGAGTAGGGAGGAGGTGCATTCGGGGGAGGCGTTGAGAGCAGAGGTGAGGATGCCCTTTTCCTTTGTCCTGTGGCAGTGCGATTGAGATGGATACTGAAACTGGACCAGATTTCTCAGCTCAAAGAAGCAGCTTCTGGGGATGAGGATCGGTATAAGGAGTTGGAGGGGAAGTATGATGAGGTCATTGTGGTACGTCTCCTCTCGTACACCATCTCGTCTTACCCTGAGATTTTCGTCCTGAAGGAACGGGATGGGTTGCTGAGGTCGAAGGTGCGCTATGTCTCGCCGTATCGCGTGGATTGATCGACTGATTGTTTTTGATTCGAGATAGGCGGAGATGGAGCAGGAAAAACAGAAATTGAAGGAGTTTATACGGAAGTTGCAGGGGGATGTGAAGCATCTGGAGGGGAAGATTTCGGAGAGTGTGGGGCGGGTGTCGAACGTACGTGTCGACATTTCTGTCAATTCAGCCTCACAAAGTCCACGCAGGATTCACAACGGATGTCGACAGTCGAGCGGTTGACGACGAAGGCTGAGATTGAGGCTTTGAAGCAGGAGGTGCAGATGATGAAGGATAAGGTCCAGGAGCGGGACGGGATTATTCAGAATTTGAAGGCGGTGGGTCCCTCCATTCCTTTCGGTCTATATATCGCGCATTGATGCATGACTACAGCAAGGGCAACAACGTGCGATCCTGCAAGCTCGACCGCATCAGCCGACGCAAGATCCTCGACAAGTTCGTCTTCCCAAATTTCATTGGTGTTGCGTGCTGAACTTGATTCAATCAGAGACCTCCGCAGCAAGTGGGTGGTATGCGACCGCTTCCTCGATCTATCTGAGAATTTGTTTGGTTCATTTCAGTCGTTGTCGTCGGCCGTCGTCCCCGTCGACGAACCCATGGATGCTCTTCATCAACCAGATCTCCACCAACCAGACAACGCTGCCCCGCCTCCTTTGGTGGTTAGTCGCATCTATTTATCGTTATATAACAAACTATCAATCAACTCTCCAATATTCATAAGGCGACCGTCAGAATGACGCATAATGAAGAACGCTCGCTTTATAATGAGTTCATGAAGCAGTTTCCGGTTCCGGAAGGGCAGCCGCCGTTAAAGGAGATGGAGCCGGTAGGGACGGGTGCCCTTGAGTCGTTTGTTAATGCGAGTTTCCATTTTTTTTCTTACGTTTCGGGCGAGGGTATTCGTTTGCTGATCGTTTGAATTTCTTTCCTTTCGTATAGCCGCATACTACATCAAGGTAAAATTTCTCACCAACGCTCTGATATTTTGCGGTACGCTCATCTCATCACACCTCAGGAAAAGCCTACACTACCCGAAACGTACCCTGTGGCCCCATCCTGTGCACGCTCTCGTCTTCGTGCCGACACACAGATACGACAACAAAGCGAGTTGTTGGGTCGCTGCTACGGCGTTGCTGTCGCATGTCGGGACCGAGGTGGACTTTTTTATGAATCGGGGGAAGAACGTTTATTATGCGGGTGTCTATAAGATTCATAGTCTGAGAGGGGTGCATCCGCCAGGGTCGGTGGTGCCTTCTGATGTGGTGAGTCAATTCGATTCGATTCGATTGATTTGCTGCACGGCAGATTTACGCTGTGAAAAAAAACTCCGCAGTCTTCGATCGCGATGAAGAAGGCAACGAAATATACCGGCGAGCTGGATGATTTTTTCCCGGAGGGGAAGATTACGACTGAGTGTTTTGGCATGCAATGTGTTGGATTTGATTGGGAATTGTATGAGGCACTGCGGAAGGATTATCTGGCTGCGAGTGGCGGTGGTGGGGGAGATGGGAAGAAGAGGAAGGCGGGTGGGAAGGAGTTGAGAGATGGTGAGAAGAGTAAGGTGCAGAAAGTATAGTCGGAATCAGGTCGGAATGGAGGGACTGTTTATGACGCGGAAATAAATTAATTTTCTCTTGTATGTAATTCATTTTGTAGCCACTCTATGGACTCGCTATGCTACTGGAGCTCCATTGCTTCTGGAATTTGTAAGTTCCGAACTTGGCGGATTTTCTTGACGGGATCGACAGACCGTTTGAGTCAGAGTGACAGTGAAAATCGGCACGCGACGCGATGCAAAGATGGCGACTTTGCACGATAGCACTGGAAAATCCATCATTGATTCGTTTCTATACAATTTGATTTCTTTTGAGTATGAGTATGGCACACGTTACAGACTAAAGAGTCGTAGTATTACTATTACTGTAAATCTTCCTATGTAAGGCAGAGCAAGAAAATGACGTGAAATGAAGGAGAGCGATAGATACAAAAAAAACAAAAGCGGGGCCGCCGGCCAAGAAGGTATAAAAGTGGCAAGGTATAAGTGTGAATGTGAATATGAAATGAAGGTCGTCGTAATTTTTGGAATATCGTGGTAAGGTGCGAGCGATGGTTGGGGTTTGATTCCCAAAGGAACAAATGAATGAAGAGCGAGCGGATCACCAGTGAGGTCCATCCTCAGGATACGCAGGCGGGGGAGTACCGCCGTACATAGCCCACGAAGCCGCCTCTTCCTCGGTTTTGAGGATGAAGCTGTTCTGCGCGTCATACGGGTGGGCGGGGGTGGGAGAGACGATGACGGGGTCTACAGGGGAAACGTATTCGTGCTCAAGATCGAGCTTCGACATGTGGTGCAGCGTAGCAGGAGCAGCAGGGGCGTAGAATTCGGCGGAGGAGGGTGGGGTCGTATAGGGTGAGAGGTAGTCGGAGGAAGAGGAAGAGGATGGGGAGGAGACGCTGTAGGCGAAAGGGGAGGGGAGAGCGGTGTGCCGGGGAAGAGGGGGATAGGATGGGCGGCGGTAGATTGCGGGGGCGGTATATTGAGCGTACGCCTCCTCCGCATCCTCTTCGTCGTAGGGCTCCACCATGTCATCGAGTAGCTCCACCTCAGACCCGCTGGCGACGATCATGAAAGCTTCAGTGCGGCGCGGCTCCAGGACGCTAGCGACGCCGGCCCTGCGGCGCCATTCGTTTACCTCCCTTCGTAGGGCTTCAGCTTCGGTATGTAAGGAGTGGAGCTGCTGGGCCGCGACGATACGATGGCGGCGGGCGGTTTGGATGTAGGCGATGGATGATCTTGTGATGGCTAGGCGCGATGGGCGGCGGACGCCGGCGAGATTGGGGAGCATGGCGGCGAGATCCTGTGTGAGATGGGCTGTTAGGACTGGAGCGAGGGTGGAGCGGGGTGACGACTCACCAAAATCCGGGCGTTTAGCTTATCGCGGCGCTGCCGCTCGACGAGATTGTGGGATGCGCGGCGAGCAGCGCTTTCGGCTTGTTGCTTTTCGTCATCGACGGGGGAGACATAGAATGCAGCATCGGCAGAGATTCTTCGCCCAAAATGACCGACGAGTATCTCGCTTTCTGGGGATGACAAAGGAGAAAAGGGGTGCGTGAAAGAAGGACGAGCGGAGTTGACCGGGGAGAGGGAAGAAGGGGAACACCCGGGCGACGACATTATGCTGAAGGACCAAAAGATGGCGCAGAAGGAGAAATGCAAGGTAAGCTGGGGAGCTAGCAAGTCGTCGTTAGCATAGGCAGAATTGTTTGGGGGAGAGCACGCACATTGAGGTTTAAACTAACAAAAAAGGAGGCAGACTCCAAGAATACGAATGAGAAAAAAGGTAGTGGAGGCGCACGAGAAAGTCGAAGGGAAGAGGAAAGGCGGAACAGCGACGAGACGCATCTGTTGCCGTTATAAACACTCACTCGCGGTCCCTGCCGATATCAGGGATGTGCTTCTCTTACTGATGCCTGTCCCCCACAATGATGGGAGATCGACAGAACCTGGGAAGATGTTCTCTTGGCAAGCAGGCGGCGGAGATCTGGACAGAAACGATGATTCGGGCGATTGGGGAGGCTCGCATGAGGCATGAGTAAGATTTCGCCCTGGCAAACTCTTGATTACCTGTAGAATATATCGGCAAGGATTGAGTTAGGTAACCTAATGTCTGGTTAAGCGACGGAAAAATGGAGAAAAATCGACTGATGACACGTGTCGAACGCGTATCGTGTTTGACAAATCCGTGATGCGTCGTCCAGGATCCTGAGCTCCAGACACCATGACATGGTTTCAGCCTTCAGGTCGGGGAAAGAGCGAGGAAAACGACAACGCTGAATGGACCGTGAGGTAAATTGGAGACATACAGAACTGGCCGAGTGCGCAACCTGGTTAAAGACACAAGTGTTGGCGAGTTTGAAATTTCGGAATGAATTTCATTGATGGCAGCTGAAACTGTCTGCGACGGAAGCTTCCTCGGGTATCGGACCGACGGTTCAATTCCAATGACACTCAGCCTGAAGTGTTCGATCGCGCGAAAGCCTAGCAGTGGGGGCAGTAGCGCTAATGACCGATAGAATTGGGATCCTGACTCGTAGGACACGGGCCTTTCTCGTAGGGTCCATGCGCTTAGTTCAGAGGTTGAAGGAGAGGTCCAGGGACCGGAAGATGCTATGAACATTGGAATAATCCCTAGGCCCCGGCGTTCGTTAATCGGACCGGCCGAGTAATGTTACTTTACCTGACTTACCTTACCCGACGAGCTAACATCGGGAATTTGTGGGTATCGTATAAGGACAAGTCTCGTAAGCGATCCGGAAATCCTCGAGACTCGAAATCCAGGTCGAAGCTCTCCACGAGAATGATGAGTCGTGAAGGTCAAAGTGCCAGAACCCGGAATGATCCGTTTGATGAACAGAAATTGGTGCACGTGCATCAACGTCAACTCCCTCTCCTCTCCCTCGCCACGTCGAACGAGTTTTCGATTCTTTTGAAGCTCTGGCTTGCGCGGCGGCGCATGCTATCTAGTTCATCCCTCAAGATTGAGCCGCGTGCTTCACTATTCCAGTTTACCAAGCCTTCCTCAATGAATGCAGTGGAGGCCGGTGAATTCCCGACTTCCGACTTTGATGAGGGTAAAAGTCGATTGGCACTGGCACCGAGCAACGTCAGGCATATGATCCACATTGCTGGGTTTGCTGGCAATATCGCTTTCCGTTCAAGGTCTTGACGCACGTCCTCTCGTGCCTGAGTCTGCTGCCCTTAGCTCTCGATTTGCTCGCTCGTCTAGATCTTTTCTCGACCTGCCCAGCCCTACCGGGGTGCCTCTATTCTCCATACCGACCGAACCGCCATCTCCTCAGTCTATTGGAGATTGACTCACGTTTCTTTGGTGTGCTACGTGTGCTCAGGTGGATTAATTCCGTCAATTTTCGCGTTCCATAATGCCCAAACTTGATCCGATTCAAGTTCATTCAAAAAAGTACTCTCTACGTTTTCTTCTCATCCTCGTACGTCCCCAGTTTGAAAGAGAGCGTCATGCAATCAATTGGAAAGCCATTTCTCGTCTGGAAGAGGGATTAACATCTAGGCCAGGTGTGTCGCATGACAAGCGCTCACCTTTATCGATATTGACATCCCACTCATGTGTTTCCAAGCAATACCACCGCACAAACGCGCCATCCGGATCTTCCGTTACAAGCACCCACCCCTTGTATCCGCTCAACACCCGACTACACTCCACACCCTGTTCAACCAGCTTCTCCCGCCACCGCTCCAAATCCGCGCGCGTCTGTACGCTCCAAGTGATCGCATCCCATCCGCGTTGTGCCCGCGCTTGCGCTTCGTTGATGCGTAGCTCGACGAGCAGACCCGTTGGGGCGTGTTGGACGATGACGGCAATGAGCTCGTTTGTGTCTGCGCGGCGATGGTCGAAGTCGGGGAGGTGGGTGAGGGAGAGGAGGGTGGTGTAGAATGTGAGTTTGGCGGGAAGGTTGGAGGTGGGGATCTTCAGGTGGTGGATGCCGAGGATTGGGGGAGTAGAGTGTTCGGACGATTTGGGGTCGGACATGGTGTGTGGTGAAGGCTCAAAGGCTTGAACGCTTCCTGTTCTGGGACAGGTTCTTATATACGGCCACAGGCAGAAGAACGGAATGAGTAATTCTGCTGGCGTAAACCGTTCATTCGGAAACCTAGCTCGCGTGCGATGGAATCGGACTGAGGATGAACGAGGTGGATATCGCAGGAGGATAACAAAGATGGCTGACCGGGTCCGTGCTGGAGCGGACGTTGCTACTCAGCAATTCGAAGACGTACGCGGAGCCCCGACCACGGTGCCGCGAAAGGCATTCCCAAACTTGAAAAGTCTGGCAAGTTACTTATTAATGACTACAACGCGGCAGCACTTGAAGTCACCAACCTTGACTTTTGATAGTTGAAAGTACTCACATTTGGAATGCCGTCGGCTTGGTTTTGTAACTCTGTTCAATGTTGAGCCTTTTTTTTCGTTACTCAAGTTGCCACCGGATGGCAATGAATATTCTGAGACATGCGCTACACATTCGCCCCAAATTCCAATTCCCGTTAAGATTTAATTGGAATAGAAGTGGAAAGTCGTTTTTCCACAGCGCGTTACACCTTCATTTGATTCATCTCATCTGAGTCCTACTTTTGCGACTGTTAACTTCAAACGAAATTTAGCGGTTGAAAATAACACGTACGAGCACGGCAACAAAAACATCCATCTCATCTGTCCAACAGCGCACTTGCGCATGGTACCCTCGCCATACCGTAACAGCAGGTAAGCCGGAAGAGTATTTTTACTCTGCAAAAAGGATATATAAGCAAGACTCTCTAGAGAATCGATATCCGCTCCACGCACCTGCCCAATCGTCCACCAAGTAACCTACCAGCCATGCGCAACAGTTTCAACTTCATCCTCCTCACCCTCTTCCTCGCCACGAGCCCCACGCTCGGCCTCACCCTCCCCGAGGCCGCCGAGAAACGCCAGTGCCTCGGCACCAACACCAACTGCTTCCTCACCAACCCAGGCGCGTGCTGCTCCTGTGGCTTTGATTCAGCGTTTGGCTCCGGATGCACCAATACACCGTGCTCCATCCAGCAGGAGGAAGGGATCCTCCCAGGCGTGAGTTTAATTCATTTCGTCTGCGTTTAGTTGGGAAACGAGTGACTTACCATATTCCCGATTACAGCATTGCTCTCATATCAGTTAGTTGGATGGCGGAGAATTGTGTATCATGTACTTACGAGTAAACGTGTGCCTGCCATGTTGAGTTCCGTTGATAGTTCGGCGTACGTGAAACTCAGTCGCCAGCAAAGTAACTTGAAGGGAAGGATCGGTGACATCGCATTAATTAGATTGAACAGCCATTAAGTCATTGAGCGGGTATGTATCAATATCCACTAGAACGTAACACAATTAGCTACTTGCAACTTCTATCAAGAACGTCAGCTCCGCCTTAGTCGAAAAGGCACAGAGATGGAAACTCACAACGGCCCGAGAAGTAGCTTTCGTAAGCTGGGTTTTACCGCTGAAAGAAAGCTTCGCCGAATCTGCGAAAAATCGATAAATAAACATGAACATCTTGTCCAATGATGGAGCGACACTTACCCGTGGGATCGTAAAACAGATTCGGAGTCACAGTCGTCCTCACCCCCCCGTTCTCATGATTCTTCCAAACTATGCTCAACTCCATTAACACTGGATCGAAGGACCAAACGTCCGTTTCGCTATATGTTGCAGTGGTGCGCCTTTGAGTTGAAGGAGAGCTGGATGAAGTTCCTATGAAGGATCCCACCCTGATGGTAGATACAGTATGTGCGTTTTATCGTCAAACTAGATTATCAAAGAGGATGAGGATGAGGAAGAAGATGGATCACGCACACATTGGTCGCTGGGCTGATTTCCTGATATCCCGGTTGACTGGACACCCCTGCGTACGAGAACCAATGAGAAAACGCTGCATGAGCATTCACAGCAAATGGAGGCACGCACGGGCGGTGATGAACGGATAACCTGCCGGTCCGTTGAGTGCTACAAGCGACGATCCCGTACTCGAGGCTGCCAGGCGGACAGAGAGAGAGCCAGCGGCCGACGGCTGGAGAGTGCCGTAGTACTGGTTCCCTGAAGTCGGTGGGCTGAGGTATCCGAGCAGCTCGTTTGTGGAGGCGTCGGTGACGCCGACGTTGCAGCTGTACCTATAAAAGTGCGAAATCATGAGCGGAGAGGAGAGGAGAGTTGCATGAAATCGGGAGACGTACGTTCCAGGTGGAAGCGGAGACGCCATACTGCGAGCCACGGACCTCGCGCGGGTTGCTTCAAGACGGGTGAGCGGTGAGAGTGACTGGGGGAAAGGAGACGGCAGACATACCACGGCGAGGAGGCAAAGGCGGGAGCCCTAAGGCCAACCGCTTCGCATTCGTCGGTCGTTCAACATTATTCACGAAGCCGAACGGTAGTGTGCTAGCCACGCAGAGGACGATGAAAAAAGCCACGGCGAGGAGCGAGCGAAGCATGGTGGGGGGGAAGGAAAGAGCGCACTCTTTGAGTTGGTAATGAATTTTCCGGAGGCGATGATCGATATTTACGGTTAACAAGCCGCGCAACCGCGCAATAGTTCATGATCAGGAATGCGCCACAGGGAGCCCACAATCGACACGGTGTCACGGATAACTCTACGCCGAGAGCTTGTAGGACGGCATAATGCATATATTCTGGAGATAGAGAGAGGTCCGAGAGGCCTCGCTTGCACCGCAGTCTAGGATGACACAAGGACTTGAAGCTTGAAGAACATGGCGGGAAAAGCCAAGAGGTGAGCGTGATTCAGTCACAGATCAATCAATGTAACATCACACGGCAAAAGCCGGTCTGTGCTTGCCAGCAACATCGAGGAGGTTTTCCTTTTCACCCTTGATCCAGCCATTTTCGCCTCGATGAACATCCTGACTGTGTCCCTGGTCGATAAACCTCTGTAGCCATGGACTGACGGTCGCGCCACACTTCCAGTGAGTCCGCTGCCGCACCGGTTCCTGAGTGATCAGGCTCAGCGAGAAAGTAGTGAGCAACCGCTCGGGAATAATATACTTTCCCAAGCCACCGCACACCAACCTCGCTTCTTCGGGTAGTGTTGAGCCTGCCTCAGGCTAGGGTTCCGGTGACTGCACTAATGCGCTCTATCCAGGAAGGTCAGACTTCGATAATCAATCAACCTCTAGCTAGGTGCTGTCCTTTCTGGGCACGAAGGCTTCCATCGTTGAATGGGTACCGAATTGCGCTGGCAGCGTACAATATAAAGAGCTCCTTCGTGCAAATGATCCTTCCGTCTTGCTTTCCCTGGGAGTATTGTGCGTATCTATACCTTTTTCCTTGTTTGCTGTCGTCATGGACTTCCCGCAGGCTTCATCCCCAATATTAATACGATGATGGCTTTCCGTCTCACCATCCTCGCCGCAATCTTTGCACCCCTCCTCGTCGGAGCCGCGCCGACGACCACCATCCCGGGCATCCCCCAACCTGGCCGCGTCCCGATTGTTAGCAACGCCGCCGCTATCGCCGCCGGTCTCAAATCGCAGCCCAGCACAAACGACCGCCTGAAGAAGCTCCTCACAGACAAGAACGGTAAACTTCTCACCGGCGACGCCCTCCGCCAACTCACCGTCTTCGACTACAACAATCAGAAGCCGGCGGCTGGTGCCAAGGGCGGCTCGATCCTTCTCGCTACTGGTGTGTCATTCCATTTCCTCCCAACCATACGTGTCTTGAACGAATTACCGAAAGTCGAGAACTTCCCATTCCTCACGGAAATGGGCCTCTCCGGTGCCGTCTCCTTCGTCGAACCCTGCGGACTCAACATCCCGCACACCCATCCCCACGCAAACGAGCTCTTCACCGTCATCGACGGCATCCTCGATTCCGGATTCGTTCAGGAAAACGGGTTCAACACCGAGGTTCAGACGCGTTTGGGGAAGTACCAGGCGACGGTGTTCCCCATGGGCAGTATTCATTATCAGCAGAATCCGACTTGCGAGCCTGCAGGTGCGTTTTCTTTCATTTGATTCCTTCGTCGAAATGGTTCCTGCTTATTCTGATGCGCGATATACCGAACGCCCTGCATGCAGTATTCGTCGCAGCGCTCAACAGCGAGGACCCAGGCCGCAGCGACATCGCTACCAACTTTTTCATGCTCTCGTCTGACATTGTCGATGCGTCCCTCGGTTATCCACATATATGGCACACATAGTGTCTCATAATTAAAAACACAACAATGTGCTGTGGTTCTCGAAAATTTTCAACAATGTGACTGGTTTTCGCTTCAAAAAACACAATGCGACAGTTTTCGTTCCGGAAAAAACACAATCTGTGGCCACTCTTCCATAAACACCACAATGAGGGCCTGCAGGTCGTGTAAATGACAATGTAATTGTCTTGACGCGAAATCGAGAGAATACTGAACATAAACCTGCCGAACTATGCCGGCACTCCATCACTTTCGGATCGCTGAGGCGGTTGATTTCCGGGCAACAGTACTTTCGGCAACGTTTTAAAGCGCTACGAAAGATAAATCAAGATTGAAGAAGGTCCCAGTATGCCGCACAACGGCCTATAGCTTAGGCCCCAATTTTACTTGGCCCAGAGGCAAATTGAATTCTAATTCTGAGTGTAGCGAAGAAAAAAAACTCTTCTGACCAGGGAACATTGCAAGTTTCAGGTCAGGCAGAGCCTTGTTTATACTATCTGAGTGTACTAGAAAGGTTTCTCAATATAAAGTTCCGAGTTCAAACGGCCACACAGCTGAAGCATCTAAGCAGACATCAGTACATCAGATCCTCAGTGTGCCGAGGCTCTGCCGAGCTATTTCCAACTTACGAAGTTCACATTGCGTTTTTTTCTAACGTCATAGGCAGATTGTGATTTTTTTCCGCGAAGATTCAGTTATGAATTGTGATTTTCCACAGAGCGTCATTGTGTTTTTGAAACAGGTAATTATGAGACACTATACCGCCCATACACATACCATCGGCGCCTCGAATATCGATATGTACAGATCGCGTCTGCCGGTGAATTTGGCGGCTGGCGTGGAGAGGTGTTTGAGGGCGTGTGGGTTGAAGGTCGGGAACTCGTTGTGATGTGCGTTTGATTTTCTACATATCCCATCTTTCTAATGGCAAATCTGGGCGTTGGCAGTTGCGCACTGTTGGCGTCCCGCCGGCTTATAGGACTAGCTTTTCATTGCAATAAAGATTTCCGATTTTGCGCGACAAAATAAACAACGATGTTACATCCCTCCGTTGCAATCAATATACAGAATCATACACGTACAGTACAGGGTTTTCACAATGATACTACAATGCTACAGCCGGCTTGTCGGATTGACTCAGCCGAGTGGTAGTAAATTGTGTTTCCTTATCCAGCCGCGAAAGGGTATACAAATCGTCCTCGCCATCTCCAGCAGCAATAGTATTCGTATTAACAGTCCTTTGTTGAATCCGTAACGGAACCGACCCAGTAGTCGTCTCATGCCTCAGTCGACTCGCCACTCGGTGCGACCTCAGTATGATGAGGTTGAACATGATTCCGACGCTGTGTATTTCCTGGAGCGATAATCAATATTGAGGTATCTATTCTACGAACGGTTTAATTCGCACTCACCATCGCTGAAGCCGGGTATGTGAGGTTGCTTTGAATGACCGTTGTGACAAGCGTGAATATGCTGACGATCGTGTAGATCATCCCGGACTCGATGATATTGCGCATCGCGTAGGAGAGCGCACTGCGCGGCATGTGGTCGCGGATTCCTAGCTTTCTGTTCTGCCTGTCGACCAACCAAATCCGCAAAACGATCAGCGCTGTAAAAGTGTCAGAATGTTTATTCTATGAGAATTCAAAATTCAACTGCGTACTTGTAGTTGTCACGTTTATGGTGATCGTCAAAGCCCAGAACGCCTATGAGATTTTGATTCTCGTTGTTAGATGCGCTGCCAATATAAATTTGCGGACGAAGCTCACCTGAACCCATGGCTTGACGGCAGTGGAGATAATCAGTCCCCTGAGTAGCTTTTGCGAGGAGATCCAAAAATCGAATTGCGCAGGCGATATTAGCCAGCCAAATGAGCGAAGGTACGAAGATTATGAGCCATGAGCGATCCCAGAGAAACCAGCATCGGTAAATCTGTCCATAGTTTCAGCCAGCATCGCCGCACTAACACATTGCATATCTTACCAAAACTGCGTCTCCGAGCAGAGACTGAAACGGTACGCAGAATGACTGTCCAAATAATGATGATTGAGCGCGCGCTGAACCACGGAGTGAAGAAGGATAGAAGATTTGTCCGCTGAACACGGTCAAAATAATAGCTATGAAATAATTCGCACCTTTATCATCGTCTGATACCCACTGGAATGCGTGAACACATGCTCTGCCCCTCCCACCCCAGTATACGTAACGAACGCCTCCATAACTTGTATCACTTGAATGACAAAGTCCAGCGTCCCATTCACAAAGAGCATCCCGGAGACGAGCGTGATCACCCAGCGAATCTCAGACCGCCGTCTCAATGCGCCGGACTCCGAGGTGAGGAGGAGCCGCAGACATACGCCCAGAGTGACGAGGTAGATCCCATAGAGAACCGCAGCGATGACCAGCGATATCAACTGGGCCTCCGGCAGAGAGAGCTGGGACATGGCCATGGAGGGAGACGAGTCGTGGAGTGAGTGGCAGTGGCATTACCTCGCTTTCTTTGATAACCAGTGCGATGGATGATCAGTCCCCGAAATACCTGCGACAGATGACTGAAATGGAAGTAGGCGCACACGATGAAGGTCGGATTTTGGCAGGCTTGCTGTCGGTGGGAACGATTCATGCGGATGAATGATCCAACAAGCCAGGAAATCATGTCGGTCCGCGGAAGCAATCAAAAGGAAGCGTCTGCGATTGGGAGTCGTACGAATCTGGACTTGACTAGAGAAGTCGAGGATATGACTGCTAGGAGACAAGAAAGATGGATAGTTGGGCCATTAAATTGCAAGAAGAATGGGTGAACGGGAAAGGAACCAGAAAGGAAGGATTTTCTCCTGCATTCTGTATTCATTAGCCTCGGAGAATTCTTTGACACTCATCCATCCACTATCACCGTCTGTCTTTGATAGAAGGTCCCAACTTCGCATGTACCATTCGGCGATTTCCGGTCTCAGTCGGAAAAATTGCCTTCAGTGTACTGACATGTTGTCCTCAAGGCGAGGCCGAGATTCATAGTCTGATACTCCATGCCACAACGGTATCAGCAGCTTCTGACCGAGGCCGGACGGGGCGGAAAGGAAGGGACCGTACTGTGCGCAAGCCGAATGAGAATCTCGTCGAGTTCGAGATCGAGGAAACATCAAAATGTCTCAATATTAATGTGTCGCATCCGAGGGTTTCGTAGAGAAAGCTATGCCTGCTGACCTTCGAGGGACTTGGCACGGTGTACACCAGGAACTCACACCTAGAAAGAGTATGAATACCGCCGTCGTAAAATATTATATCGAATTGCGAGGTGACCACGGAATTCGGAATCTTTACGAGGTGTGTCTCACAACCATACATCGAAGAAAACGATGACACCTGTAAGCACCTGTAACAATCCTAAGTACTAACTGTATCAAGATAGATCAATCAACCGACATCGAAGAACCATCCCAAGTCGACAAATGTCGCGAAAAGATTGAATGATGAAAGACATTATGTCGCCTTGGATTCGCTCCGATGGCGCAAGAAATTATGTGTTCTCCCAGTAGGCCGCACATCTCATGGGTTCGGCCGAGATAGGCGGGGAACTGTAAATAAATTCCGCCTTATAGTGAGACTTTTCAACGACGTGGAATGGACGCGGGGATGGACAAAGACACCAGGAGTTTTCATAACGATAAGAGGCGTTAACCTGGTCTCCTTGAACTATTGGTATCGGTGTCTTTGTGCTGTTGGAACTTGTATCTATGATGTTTGATGATACCAGTCGAGAGCCTGCGGTGAAGTAAGTACCAGTCAAAAGGGAACAGAATGCATCACTTTCCGAAACCGAAGCTAGTATGAATCTCAATGAAAAATGAAAATAATAATGTGCTTACCACTGAGCGAGCCTGAAGGCGTTGCAAATCCATCAGCGGAGACAAACAGATCGAGCTAAAACTGGGCCACGCACTAAATTCGCCGCCGCCTCATCATCTCCGCTGCACTCCACCCTTCACCAACTGCTGCACGTAGGTCGACTTGTCATTCATTACACCAGATTACACCACACACGACCCGGAACTGAAGCTAGCGTCCAAACCGCATCGTCTACGGCTCATTCAAGTTAAGCGAGGGCACCGAGCTGGTATACACAGAGCGTCTGTCTAGGAGAGTCTACTTACATTCAAGTAGCAGTCAATGAGGACGGCTAGGAAGTGGGGAGTGTATCGACACCGGTCGACAGTGCAGGGTGTTGCAGCAGCATCAAGACACGGCAGATATCCATCGAAAATGGCGGGGAGCAGCTGAGCTCTGGGGAGCTGAGGAGAGCAGTATGCCAGACTCCAGTGGTCGGCGTGAGAAAAGAACACGCATTTGTTTGGCTGCTTCGACTGAAATAAATACCTTACTGTCACGGTTCCATTTACGTTGAAGTAAGCAGAGTGCGACCCCTGCAATGTCGTGACAGACGAACGGAATATGACCCCTCCAGGCTCCTTCTCTGCTTCGAACCTTGATTCAAAATTGAGCTCGAGTTGAACTGGTACTTGATCATGAGTTGTAACCAACTGGCAACTGGGATTTCTTCAATTAGTATTACAACGCCAATGGCCTTTCAGATCTCTCGACGTAGTCTCTCATAGCCAGACTTTAACACAGTTGATCTCGTACCTCGATGTGTTAAAGTCTGTTTTTAAGTTCATAGGCGTGTCATCGCTACGACTCACGGAGCATCCTGGGTTCTATCTCTTTATCCGAGCCCTCGATTTCCTCCGTTTGATGCGAAGATTCGACTGGAAAATCATCCACAGCAATTTCCAAGCAGGTAAATTCTGGGAGCATAACGCAGAGGCAGAGATTGATGTGCATATTTGCGACTCAAGCACACATCGCTGAAATGCAATGCTTACCGCCTGAGGAACAGAAAAAAACGCCACAGTACGCGGGCTTGCAAAGTGATTTGATTGACCTTGAACAAGACGAAATCGGCGAGATTATTCCGAGACAACCCCATGGTTTAGCGATAATTGATTGAGAAGGTCTTCGATGCGGATCATACCGAGAGTGAATCGAGGCCGACATCAGATCCTCCTGAAACTCCTGATGCGCAACTGATGCGCTCCTCCATTTTCAATTTGGGGGTTTGTGTCAATAGTATGCGCTCAGGAGAAGAATGATAGCTGCCATTGAGTTAATTCTCTGCATCCGCTGCAAGCGACTCCAATTGAGAAAGATTCCAAGAAGAAATCTAAACAATGAATTCAGCTCCGCCCTACTCCGTCGGGCACTAATGATTGATTTACCTCGCGTACCTCGCAGATCACGAATCCCCGCCGATGACATTGAATATAAATGGGCAAGCGGCCGCGGTCGGCTAGCCCCTCATTGCCAACGCAATAATTGAAGGGGGCACGCGCCGACAGGTGATGACAATGTCAATGCAAGCAACCCCCTCTCCACCTCGTCCTCCTCTCCCTTCTCCTCTCACTCTCCTCAGGCTTGCTCCTCCCCACCTCCATGCCTCACATTGACCTCGAAACATCGGCCGGCGTCGACTCCTTCTTCTACACCATCTCAACCCCCACCGAGCCCTCCGCCTCGTCCATCATTCAAGCCCTCCCAACGATAATCCTGATTCATCCCCTGTACACGGGCTCTGTCATATTTCATCGTGAGTAGCGAATTCTCCTCCGAATAGAAACGACTGGCTGGACAAACTCTCCAGCTATATTCGCGAACAATGAGCTGCGCCGCTTCAACCTCGTTTCGATAGATCTGCGGGGACACGGGTGGACGTCGGCGAAGGTAGACGAGGGGTACGGAATTGAGATCGTAGCGGACGATGTTTTGAGGTTTATGGTGCGTCGTACATCTAATTCCAGGATTCATCCGTCCCAACTGTCAGTTCTCTTCAATGTCATCCAGGACCGTCTAAAAATCCCCACCTGCCACGTCGCGGGAATGGTCACCGGCGCCTCCATCGCATTACAAATGGCAATGACAGCGCCCGAGCGAATTCTCTCCGTTTTCATGATGTCGCCAGCACCGCAGAAGGAGGTGCGTGATGTCAAGTTCACTCTTGAAACGCGGCTAAGCACCACTTTATAATGGTTTTAGCCCGAAGAAAGCATTCAAGGCCGAAAAGAAATCGCCGACTGTTGGGTGCAGGCGTACGGCGCGGGCGCAAACGAGGAAGACCAGATCGCAGTGGGGGACGTCATCTATGGGTCGATGCAGCTCGCATACAACAACGAACACGAAAGTTCACTAACAAAAGCGTCAGTCCCTTTCTTCCTGTCGTGTCTCGTACTTTCAAACTTACCTCGCGGCATCCCAGCGTCCTCGGCTACTCCCTCTCGAACGACAAACGCAACTGGACAGGCCCCAACCTCCGTCTCGTCGAATTCGTTACCGTCAACTTCTTTCTCAACCAAAATCGCCGTCCACCCCTCACACCCTCCTCCCCCTCCCTCCTCCCTCTCCGCGCGAAACCCATATTATTAGTCCACTGCAGCCAAGACATCATCTACCCTAGATCCGACTCGGAGCAACTGCTTGAGCTGCTTCGTAGCGTGGATGCTGATGTGAGACTCGTGAGCATGGAGGGGGCGCCGCATTATGGGAATGTTACGCATACGGAGGAGTGAGTTAAATTCTGTTTTCGATTGAAATTTCGTTCTGACGATCGATATAGGACGAACACACTGTTATACGAGTTCGTCATGGCTCATTGTGAGCACGTAGCGACTCTCCCTCCGCCCCCCGAAGTAGTCGAGTCGCCGTTTCTCGAAGAGCTGGCAAAACATGGGCTTTTGGAGCCCGATACAGATTCGGAGGATTCTTTGTAGCGTAGAATCTGGGACGACGTTTGGTTTGGGTTTGAATGCGTGTCGTGGTATAGGTATACTTGCAATGTAACTTACTGAACAAAACACGAATCAACTGTGAAAAAAAAAACTTTGAGCAGGAAGAGAGTCGAATTATCTTGGGATGGCAAAATCAATTACTAGATCTCAAGCTATGTGGATTGTTAGAGGTAGTATGGATCCATACGGGAGGCAATCAATGTTCGAAACGTACAATGATTATGGGTCTCGTTCCAACGTATCCGCATCATTCAAATTCGAAGGACTCCTTTGGGTCAGACAGCCGAGTAAGGCGCCCATTGCGATAACGAGACAATATTTCTGAGCTGTTGTAGCACCCGAAGAGTGCCAGTGACATGCCCAGCGACGCACAAGTCGAAATAAGAAACCGAGATGATGGTAGGGAAAGAGAAAGATGCCGCCTGTACGGCGATCATATTTACTCGCTGTGATCCGAGTGGCAGTGCAACTCTCCTTGCTCGCAACATCCATGTTCTCCAAATGTTCTCTTGCAATCTTGGTTGCCTAGCATCTCGAGTACAACCTCTTCCCCGATTTCGAGGGCGTCACACTTCCAGGGTCCTCTGTTCAAACCTTCGTTCTGAAGTCTTACACTTCATCAGGAAAAACTGACCCCTCGACAGCGTGCACCATTGCCGATGTAGCACTCGTACCCTCATAGGATGGTACCCCTTTATGTAGCCTCCGTAGCCAGCCGACCGTCTACCGTAGCCAACGGTAGCACACTGTTTCTAGGAGGAGGTGATCTGTATCACACCAGAGCGAATAGAAAGGCAACATATCTTGCTGTATTCAACACTATATAGCCTCCATTGCTTGTAGTAGCTTCACATATGTCGTATATATTCAGGCTCAGAAAGGTACCAAAACGGGGAATCAATTCAAAATAAATAATAAATAGACAAATTTGTCGGAATCATCAAGCGTCGACATCCATAGCCTCTAATTCAGCCAAAGCCCGCTCGCGAGCTTCTTCAGTCATGCGACCCGAAGCCTTGATGAGTGCAGCGCCGGTGCCCGCACTGTAATCAAATTCAGTCAGCAGCCCGGGACTTGTGAATATAAGGATACGTACCGCGCTTCGTCATGCATGCGTTGGAGGATGATGCTCGTAACCTCGGGCTTGAGAGAATCCCAGTCGATGAGGTCGCGTAGATGATTATCGTAGACAACCTTATTTGCCGTCTCGTCGAAAGTGGCCTGCTGGAATTGACCGGTTGACCATTCCTGGATGCCGAACTCAATCTGAAGAGGTCACCGTCAGTCTAGTAAATCATTAAGATGTCAAGCTACTCACCACAGTGAAGATGAGAGCGAGGGTAACGAGCGGGATGGGGCTGAAGTAATCTGAATAGGTGATACCGCGGCCAGACTTTGTCTTGAACCACGTTGCAACAATGGCATCCATGATAATATCATTCTTTGCGAAGCCGGTACGTGTCTCGGGATCCTAAGGAAGTAAGATGAGCTCATGGAAGGAGGTAAGAGAATAAACGATACCTTATAATGAAATGCAGACTCTTCGAGCAACATCTTATAGGTCGCAATGTTCTTGTCCTTGACCTTGTCGGAACTCCCGGTCTTGAATCCATATGCGGACGCGATGAGGGGGCGGACCTTGTCAACAACGTAGCTGCGCCCGTGTGCACCGTACTTCGCGATCTGGGTGAATGATCAAAAAAGGGAAAATCGGCGTCCCAAAAAGGAAGGAGAGCAAGAGGGGCGTACCATACTTGCCATACGATCTGTGAGCTCCATGGGCGACTGAGCCTCGGTGCACACAATATCCCAGACATTCTTCACAATCTCAAGCTGAAGCACCGCCCCTGGATAGCTGACGCGTGTCCAGACATGCACCTCGTAGAGGTGCTGGGCGCGCTTGATCAAATTGGCACCAGCCTCGGTGTAGTCTTTCAAGTTGGTGCGTGATCCACCGGGGGGCTTGCCAGCGACAAACTCGGCCTTGGCGAGCGGGGCCTTGGACTTCTTGCGCTTGTGATGGCTCTTTGCCGCTGGCGATGACGATCGCGCGCGTTTTCGGTGTGGTGGGGCGTGAGGCTGATGATCCTCGGGGCCAGGAGGGTCGGAGGTGGGTGGGTCGGAGGATGGGAGGTCGGAAGGAGGGGGAGGAGTGCCATCTCCCCCGTCGTCTTCATCGTCTACATGGTGTTAGTGATTTCATTTAAAAGAGGTACGGCTTTGCACCTTCAGAGAGCTCGTCCGCACGCCGAGTAGTCGCTGATGAAGATGAGAAGTGATACATTGCTTATACAGGACACGTACTCTGTGTAGGGATGGCTGTATCCCCTGCCTTTGACTTCCGCAGCTTCTTGGGAGCGCTCTCAGTCGGCTTGCGAGAGAATACACCCTTCGATATAATCTGAAGGAATTAGTAAAGCGAATGGAACGAGTGGGCAATGACACACCGAGCTGGAGAACGACGAGAGGTCGACAGGCTCATGCTCGGAGTCCTCGCTCTCTGGGGCGTTGTCATCCCGCTCGCGTAGTACGGCTTGAAGCGGAAGAGGGGTGAGAGCAGGAGGTAGGAGCAATATGGAGTACGCACCCTTCGTTTGGGCTGTCTTCTGCTTGGATTTGGCAAGCTGCTTCCTGAGCTTTGCTATCTCTTTGGTGGCGGCCTCGATGGAGCGGTCCTCTGCGTGATTCTTAGCAGTAGATGCGAGTACTAGGAGGCGGAGGAGGACTCACCATTTTCTTGCTGCTTCTGGGACTTCTTGCCGGCACGGACTGGTCGCTTTGTCGCCGATACTGCGAAGCTACAATGAGCGACACGAGAGGAGGGATATACTAAGTGACTTACCTTTGGGGCTTGGTGTGCCGGGACCTGAGTCGTGACCTGAGTCGTTGCCGCTGTCGCTATCGTCGGAGTCACTCAGCACGGGGCGCGCCATGAGGGTAGAGGAAGAAGAGGGGTCTGTGTTTGTAGTTGTTAAGTCAGTAAACGAACGAGACACGAGGAACGTGACTCGGACTACGCACAGACCAGCGGCTGTGCTCGCTGTATTGCAAATTCGTCACAAGTCGTCTTCCGCTCATCATGGCTGGTGGGCCGGTGAATCTTCAATGTCGGTACTGCGGGGCTCGGGTCAGAACTGAGAAAGGACTTCGCTCGCACATCAATCAGACGCCTGCCTGCCAGCAAAAATTGCGGGAGGAAATGCCAAGCAGCTGGCGTAAAAAGCGACGGGCTCCATCAGCCTCACCAGAGCCAGCGGCGGAGCAGGACAGCGCTGCGGACCACGACACAGCGTCCGCCTTTGGCGATGACCAGCCCATGGACCAAGATCCACCGGATGCCCAGCCTGAGCAAGATGGTCCTGCGGCCGACCCTCAGCCGCGCAACGTACCTCGTGGAGTATCGGTCGAAGAGGTTGAAGATGAAGATGCCCCAGGTGCTACCAAGTGGTTTGAGGACTACCCTCGGCCGGCAGGTATAGCATTCCGGCCCAGTCGCAATGGAGTCGAGATGCTATTTGAGGCGGTAAAGAACAAGCAAGCAGCGGGGAATCTTCCACCGTGGGCACCGTTTGACGACGAGGATGACTGGAAGCTGGCGCAATGGCTGAGCAAAGTGGGGATTAGCGGGAAGAATGTGGACGAGTTTCTGAAATTAAATAAGGTACGCACCATACTTCTATCTCGCACGACGTCTTACCTGTACTCACGGCGTCCAAGGTCAAGGATGGTGCAAAGCCATCATACCACAACAGTCGAGCCTTCTTCAAGAAAATCGATTCGTTGCCGACTGGGCCTGAGTGGACGTGCGAGCTATTAGAAATCCAAGGAGATGAGAAAGATGCGCATGGGAGGAAAAAGAAGGAAGAGCTCGAGTTCTGGAAGCGCAATCCCATCGAGTGCATCAAAGAACTCATGGGTAACGCCGCATTTCGGAATAAGATGCGCTATGCGCCGCAGCGCGTGTACCGAGATAAGGAAGGGAAGTGTCGGGAATTTAATGAGATGTGGACGGGAGAGTGGTGGTGGAAAATTCAGGTAAGTAACTCACCTCATGTCGACTACAAATCCATACTGATATGCTTCTCAGGACCTTCTCCCCGAGGGCGTCACCGTTTGTCCCGTCATTCTGTCGTCCGATAAAACACGGTTGTCAACTTTTAGTGGCGACAAGCAGGCTTGGCCTGTATACCTTTCAATTGGGAACATCTCGAAAGAAACACGGCGCAAACCGTCCGAGCGAACCACAGTCCTGCTGGGTTATATCCCCGTAGGGCTTCAACCCGTCCGTCCCGTCCGTTTCCGGCCACAAAAACGGGAAAAACGGGTCCTCCCCGGCCAAAACCGTCCGTCCAACCTGCTCCTCGAGCTTCAGACGGGACGGGACCCGTCCGTCCCGTCCGTTACGGCCGTCAAGACGGGTTGGGCACAGCAGAATATATATATAATTGAAATAATGGTTTATACTGTAAATTATTGATTTGTGGCCTGCTTCTCAAGCGCAGCACGCGTAATCGGCAATCTTGCCTTAACAAACATCAAAATGGATCGTTTCGGCCTTCAAACTCACTCGACGAAGCCCGATTGTGTCGCGGCCACCAGAGAAAATTCGCTCAACAGCGACGGCAGAGCTTGTAATAGAGTGTTGTGAAAATTTGAACGTACCGGGGAGCGAAAGGCGTGTTGAATGTTGCCATTGTTGCCAGCAACAGCCGAGCTGACATCAATCGTCCGTCTAACCCGTCTCACCCGTAAAACGGACGGGCCGGGTACCCGTCCACGGCTTAATCCGTGCCGTAGCCGTCCGTACTGAGGTTGATCAAGAGCTCAAACGGTACGGGTTCCGTCCGTCCGTCCCGTCCGTTTTTTCCGTCCAAAGACGGACGGGTTAGAGCCCTATATCCCCGTCACAAAACTTCGCTGTTTCTCCGAGAAGAATCGATCGGCGGCGGGGTATCAGCTTTTCCATCGCTGTATGCGGGACCTTCTGGAGCCGCTGATTGACGCAGGCAAGAACGGTGTCGATATCTTGTGTGCAGACGGGGGCATGCGGCGCGTGTATCCAATTCTTGCGGCATACGTGGCGGACTATCCCGAGCAGTGCCTCGTGGCGTCTTGTGGAGAGAATCGGTGTCCGAAGTGCGTGGTGGATCCAAAAAAGCGTGGCGAGCCCATTGTGTCGGCGTTGCGAGACCCGGAGGAGACGATTAAGTTGATGAAGAAGGAAGCTGGTGGTGCAAAGTCAAAGAGGTTCGAGGCGCAAGGGTTACGGCAAGGTGATCCGTTCTGGAAGGACCTTCCCCACTGCGACATCTTCCACTGCTTCACACCCGACCTGCTCCATCAGCTTCACAAGGGTGTCTTCAAGGAGCACATTGTCGACTGGTCGACAGAATCTCTCGGTGGCACGAAGGCGGCAAACGAAGAAGAGATTGATTTCCGTTTCCGGTTGATGCCGAGTCACCCGAGTCTTCGTCATTTCAAGCTCGGTATCTCTCTGGTCTCTCAGTGGACGGGGAACGAATTCAAGCATATGGAGAAGATCTTTCTGGGCGTGCTGAACGGCGGTGCAGACCCTCCGGTTGTTCGCGCTGTGCGCGGCATTTTAGACTTCATTTATTATTCTCATTTCGACACGCACACCGACGACTCGCTGGCCAAGCTCGGTGAAGCTTGGATGCTCTTCCACAACAACAAGGGCGTCTTCATTGTCAAGGGTGTCCGCGAGCATTTTAATATCCCCAAAATTCATTCCATGCAACACTACGTCGACATGATTCGCTCGCTCGGCACAACTGATGGCTACAATACGGAACTGTCTGAGCGTCTGTACATAGACTATGCGAAATTGGGGTACAAAGCGTCAAGCAAGAAGGACTACATCAAGCAAATGACAACCTGGCTCATGCGCCGCGAGGCAATTGACCGGTTTGCGTCATATTTACAGTGGGCTATCCCCGGGTACGTAGCCGCGCTCAATGGCGATGACGAACAGCAATCCGAAGACGATGAAGCCGACGAGTCGGACTCGGAGGACATCGCTGTCGGCACTTCCTCCACTTCCACTTCCTCCGCCACGGTGCCGCCATACAGTATTGCCAAAAAAGCGCCGTTTCGTGTTTCTGTCGACTCTCTGGAACGAGAGTTTGGAGCCGCCAACTTCCTTTCCCATCTCGAGACTTTTTTGGGCGACAAAAAAATCCTTCCTCGCCGCTTTCACGACATCTCTGCTTCTTTTTCCGTCTACAAACGAGTCGTCATCAAAATTCCCGCTGTCGTGCAGGTATCGAGCACGATCACGAATGACCCAATTCGAGCTGTACGGGAGTCCCCTTCCAGCGGTCTGAAACGCGCGAAACCAGGCCACTTTGATACCGTTCTGGCCAGGAAATCTCAACCGTCTACCCCTCCCGGACGGTTGAGTCTCGAAGGTGAGTAATATTGTATATTGTTCAATCAATGCTAGAATAATCCCGATACTCAGGCCTATTCCCCGCTCCTGTTCGCGCTATCTTCGCGCTACCCGTTGAATATGGGTTTTTCTCCACTCCGCTTGCTTACGTTGAATGGTATAAACCACTTTCACAGTTTGACACTGACCTCGGTATGTACAAAATTGCGCCTGCATTCCACAATCATACGCGCCGTGCTTCCATTATTCCCGTCACCCAGATATCTCGAAGCTGCCATCTCATTCCTCGTTTCCCTCGTCATGTTGACCGCACTCTCACTTCCGACGACATTCTGGATAAATGTCAATCTTTTTATTTGAACTGTTATCTTAGACATATTGACTTTGTATTCCTTAGAGGTGTGAAATAGCTGCTTAATGTCGATTATCTTCACTATTTCGAGTCAAAAAATGAACGGGTCCCTTGAATGGACTTCAAGTCCTGTTTAAGCGCCCATAAGCGCCCATATCACCTGACTTATACCCACGTTTCCGGGTTCGACAATCGTTGAGAGGAACCTGCTATATCTTGAGTAGTAATTTTCTCAACACTTGAAAACCGCTCGAGATTACTCAGATTTCTCTATTACTCAGACCGTTGACAATATACGAAGATATAGGCCACATACACTATGTAGTATATGTTGTTTTCAACCTCAATACAGAGTATCTGTTGCCATCTGTAGCCGCTTCGGTCAGCTACAAGATGCTACGTCGTGCTACAGATGCAACTGGGCGGCTACAGAGGCTACAGATTTTGCCTCCTGGCTATGTCGATTTTGCTTTTTCCTGATGTTGATAAAATCTCGGACGTCACGACTCGCTCGGCGGTCGCGACTCGCTAAGGTGAAGCTTACGCCTTTCGATTCTGGACATTGTCTGGGGTTCATTCAGCTGACTTTCCGTGTTCATCATTTGCGCAACTAGATATGACTTCCAGGCATCTCAAATAATTCCATCCTGTTTTGTCTTTGCCTTTCTCGAACGAATCGATGCTCACCGACTGGTACGGTTTTCATCCAAGTGTTCCGCTTTAGCTTATGCGCTGAAAGGATGTTTTCTTGAGTCTTGCTTTGCTAAAATGAAACTCACGTACAGTATGACGGGACATTACGAAGCTCAGTGACCCAGAATACCACTGAAATCTCTCGACTTCACGACTTTGGCGGAAACGAAAGTTGATCTTTCTCTCGTATCCGGTACCGATGGTAAGTTCCCGAGTTGATTGTCCTTTCTTGGCGAGATCTAATAATATTAGCTGTGACGCCTTGATCCTCAATCGAGAACGCTGCTCTGATATATCCGAGGCCAACAGAATCCGACTCATCAAAAGCAGAATCATTGTTCAACTCTTCACCAGGCTCCTCAGATTTTTGTTTCCAAATTCGGACTGTACGTTCGTTATTATTGTTCGGGCGCTAACCAATGGCAGGCTGAACCATTCGGTGCCGGTATGTGCTGCCATCCCTGCAGTGTCATCGTTATTCATGAAAAAGGTCGAACAGTACCTTCTATTCCGAAATGGAATCACTCACATGTCATCTCCGTCTGGAGTCCAAGCAGTGCGGTATTCCACAAGAGAAACATGTCGAATACTACGATGCCGAGCCCTCCAAGCCATCTACATCTAACTAACTATTAGATGTAGAACAAAGAGGTGAACAAGCTCGCGACTTTCGTTCATTTATCAGACAGTCCAGGACCCTCGTCCGTCCGGAGGCAGAGGCTTACCGTCCAGTTCGGCAAAAGCCGAATTAACCTGCCTTCTGCTGCGTACGTCTTTTCCTTGTTCTAGGTGCGCGGCTCCACCTGAGAAGCTCTCTGAACCCAGGGTCATCGAATAAGCTCCCGTCTTCACATATCCGATCTCATTGCGACACGTCTTGAGCGACTGCGCAGTGGATCCCAGGGGTCACTCGAGACAATCAACGAGTCGCTCGCTATCGACTGCCGACGTCCAACGCATTCTCAGCCTGAAGTCGGTGCTCAGACTCTCACAAGATCGGAATTGGGTCATAGCTATTTATGCCCCATCTTAGCTTTATAGGCCGTTTATTAGTGATGCATACTCCGAGACGGATGTGTTCGGTGGACTTATAGCCAGCCTAAAAGCCAAGATAAGGTTATCAGTGGTTCAATTTATTCGCGCTGATTTTCTCAGATGCTTGAACTCCCCGTAGTTTCTATTTCATTTTCGCTTCGAGCACAGAAGATTCTCGCAGGCGATTTGCGGCAGCTGTGCTATCTCTGCTGCCTTGGATGATTTTGCTATCGATTTCATGGTATGGACGAAGCAGGGCGCTTTCATAATATTGAGTCATTGACAGGGATGTGTTTCTTTCACATTTGATCCTTCTCCTGACGTCCCATTGACTACCCCCCGGATGCAAGCATACATAAACGGCTGCGCTTGAAAACTAATTCAGGGCATATGGAAAAGGTCGGTGCATCATGCTTTCCGTCGCAATTCAACTTTGAATCACGTCAAAACCCAAGTGCCAGTGTGAACAGCATGCGTTAATAGAGCACTACTCACGTCTTACGCAGATATAGCGTCTGGGAGATAGTGCGTTGAGCTTGTCTACTGGATAAAGAAGCGGCTGGCAGTCTCTTCCTTTGCCTACCGTCTCCCCACTGCTTCCTTCCACTGTACTATGGGAGCGAACTTGAGCACACAATATGTGCCAAGTTGGCAGCAGTCATGCGCCAACCTCTTCGATTGCAACTCGTCTGGCCTTGTCGACATGTACGGGCAGAGCGTTTCGTGCCGGCCAAATATCACGAATGTCAATTTGGACTCGAATGTGTGGGGAATCACATACAGCGCATGTCAGGACAAATGTGGAATGGATAAACTTCGTCAGGTATGTTTGAATGTCTGCAGCTTGAGCATATGGTTGTCATGAGACTTAATATATGTCCAGGAGTTCGACTTCACAGGATCTGCGATACCGCTAGTGACCTGGCTTCTCCCATGGCTCACTCTCATTGCCCAGCTGCCATTTGAAGCTGTAGGGTGGAGAAATCTTCTGAGTGCTTGTACCTGCCTCGGAAGTCCTGCACTCACGGTTTATTCTTTGGCACTCACTGCCTCGAATCGCGTATACATTAACAAGAAATTTAACGCCCTCAAGAGCAAAATCCCCGCAAAATATGGCTACTTGCTCAAGAGACTTGACTCCATTGCCTTCATCTTGAAGGAGGCTCAACAGTGTCCAGTACGTGCTAATCAGCGGCACGGCGAGCTCGCTACGCTGCTCACACTGAAAGATCACGAGCGGGAGAACTTCTGGAAAGGGGCAGAGAAAGATTTGAAAAATACGCGTCGCGATTTCACATACTCATTTGCAGCTCAAGGTATGTTGCGCGAAATTCTTAGGCCCTCATTTCTCACTGAAATTGCTCTAGTCTTCATGGCTTTTATCACATACCTGTTTTCATTCATCGCCGCTGTCCATGACTCGCTCGGGAGCCCCGACGTTGCATTACAGTTTGCGTCAAGCACTCTCTGGAGTTGGATGTGAGAGTAATCTCCATGATCGCCGTTTCACAAATGCTAATATAAAATGTAAGGTTCACGGTCGTCTTTGGGTGAGCTCTCTCTGGACATTATACTCCTCCCCTCTCAGATTCCGTCCCAGGTATATTCGTGTTGGCTGCCAAAATAAGAGCGGTACCGTTCGCGAAGCTCTAGAACGCGATCTCAGCAGCTCCCTCAACGATCTTTCACTGCATCAAACTGCGTTGCGTCCAACCGGAGACTTATACGAACCACTACCCCATATACCTAACACACTCCTTTCCACCCCTGCATTTACCCCTGATAAATCTTCGAAGGCACTACCGGCCACCCTCGATTCGAAGGAATCTTTGGACACTTCAGGCCTCAATCTACGAACTTTCCCTACACATCAGCACGCACCCCTGAATACCGGAAGTGGAGCGGATGACCGAACCATGGTCACAATGCGCGATGTGGATCTCGAGAGTCCTCTTCTTCAAGCCAGATGTTGGGGTTTTGACATCAGAGGGGAGGAGATTTACGAGGGTCCTGTTTTCAATTATGCGCGGGTCTTGACCTGGTTTGCGCTGACTCGACACATCGAAAGAGCCCTCACCACATCAATTCAGAAGTACCGCCGAGGCCATCCCATTCCCACAACCGAGATCGAGGCTGCTGAGCTTTGCGGCTTTCACCCCACGCGACAGGACCTGGCTGCATACATCCCGTGGTCCGACATCCCTCACTTCGTTTTCAAACGAATAATTTTCGCCACAGTCATTGCTCTCATTCTGCAGTGGGGCAGCACGGGAGCGGCCATTTACATCGCTTATAACACTGAGATGGTTGGGATTGGATGTCGCTCTGGAAGCTATCTCATCTACGGGATCGCAGCCACAGTTTCCTGGCTTTTCCTTGTCGCATCCAATTTGTCTTCGCATGCGATCATGCAGCGAGCTGAAAAATATCCAACTCGCCAGCCAGGTCTGCTCGACGCTTTGGCGGTTCTTACGCGGATCCTCGGGACTACCCTAGTCGTTTTGAACGCAGGGTGGTTGATCGCGTCTACAGTTCTGGAGGAGATTGGATTCTTTCAGACGTGCTGGTGTCAAACGAATGCATTTCAATTTGGTCAGCGTGGGTGGACTGCGGTGTTCAAAAGCCCGTCCGATATGAGAAGCTTTGCGGGGGGAGTATGGAACGGTGGATTCATATGGTCGGTTGTTATTTCAGTCATCACATCAGTCATCTTTGCGTTTGGCGTAGAATAGTTCTGGGTAGATGGATGTATCCCCCAAGCTCTTTGTCTACCAGTGAATCTCGATTGTACCTGCATACAGATGATATATACACGCATTCGACCGACTTAGAAGATCTTCGGGGACCAAGACACATTGGCAAGATACGGGACAACAAGATGATCAAAACGGGGGAATAGCTCGTACTTGGAATAAGTAAAGAATCTGTGTACGGGACAAGAAGGCGAAATATGAAAATAAATTGAGCAGCACAAGCTTGAGCTTCGAGAAAAACTTTAGAAATCATGTTCTGTGCGATAAACAAGACAATCGGAGCACTCACAATCACCAAATCGAAAACGGCATTGGCTCGTCGGGTTGGAAGATGTTGAAATCTGCGAAGGAGGTTAATGATTAACAGAATGCTGCGTCAACAGGGCAAAATCCTCGCCTGGTTCGACTTCATTTATTGTATTCACAGGCCACCGAAAATCAGGTGTTTCAAGAGAAATAGCGAGCCCGCGAGTACGAAATTGCCGAAAGCGTCCAAGAACTTCGGGCGTCGGTGCTGGGACGGCAATGGGTTTCCCACCCGAGTCCAGGTCCTGGAGAATCCGAATATACACTCTCGCCAACGACGCCGTTTCCTGCGCGTCCAAAATCCGAAAGACCTCGTCATAACCAACGAATGAAGCGCGAGTGACGATCGAGAGATTCCGGAGGTGGGTGGGCGTTTGATGCCGAGGGAAGAGGATGTGTTTTCCGAATGAAGTGTTGTGTAGGTCAAGCGTGGAGACTGTTTGAGCTACGGGGAGTAACATGGACCATGTTTTGTGCGACATGGTGGCGTTTCTCAGAGAAAGGCCCCTGAGCGCACATCCCGAGCGCGAAATGAAGGAAACGACTGTCCTTGCGTCGGCCCCGTTCCATACCGTTACGCCGAGGTCTTCAAGCGCAGGTGCGGAGATGTATGACAGGAAGTCTACGGTGCCTTGCACGAGCAAGGTTTTGAGAAAAGGAAGCGATAGCACGCGTACGCCGGAGACGACTCCAGATGGACCATGCATGTGGAGAGTGAGTTGGCGCAAGTCGGGGAGCAAGCTGAAGAGGTCGTTGACATGAGTCACGTTGCTGGTAATTCCGGAGAGTTCCAAGGTGTGCGGCTTTGGGGCGTCCGCCATCACCTCTCTGAAGAGCGAGTCGATGTGCCAGTCTCGTATGCGAAGGGTCTTGAGTGCAGGTAACTTGAGATACACGTCCCGCTTGGTTTCGAAACGCAAGGCTTCACCATTGCTGGGCCCAATGGCAAGAGTTTGGAGGAGAGGGAAAGGGCCTTCGACGCTGAGAAGATCGACTAGAAACTTCCTTGCCAAGCTGAGTTCCAATCGGTTCCATGTAGAGCACCTGCTCTGTATTACACCTACGAGTCCGTCAGGAAGCTCTAGCCCGACTTCTTGGGACAGCAAAGTGATGGATAGAGGGAATCCCTCGCAGCGGCTGAACCAGAGATCGACCAGGGTGGCGATAGGGTGAATCGAGAGCCCTGGCTCGTCGCCAAATAGAACAGGGAGCCCTGTTGATCCCGATCCACGGTAAACCTCGAGAAATATGGAGTTCCACAGCCAAGGTGTCGCCAGCGCTATCGTGCGCCATCGGCTGCAAATTTGAAGTAGAAGAAGGGGGGCGAGTTGGGGGTCTGGACGCACTCGACCGTAGCGTGGTATACAGTGAGCGAAAATCTTGGAAATCAGCTCGAAAGGTAGGCGTTCTTCCAAGCTCATCGTGGTTTGAGTTCAAGAGCGTAAGCGTGATTGAATCTTGATGGTGTCACTGTCATTGACTCATAATGATGCTGAGCGCGTTTCTCACGCATGCGCGCTCCACCGTCGGCTGAGTCGCGAAGGAAAGCGAGTGGAGAGGAAGGAAGACGGTAAGATACAGGCAGCGATGTCAGAGGCTGAAGAGAACCCTGGGTGACCGGTGGAAGGCAGAGGCAACAAGCTTGAAGAAGAGGGAAGAAGTTCCGAAGAACACACGTGTCCGTGCGACATGATCTGTCATTCGGAAAGGTCCGACCTTCCCTGCTATCGTACCACCAACACCACCGGTCCACCACCCATTCCTGTCTCTGTCCTCTGTTCTGACGAGCTCTGAATGCTTTACTGTTTGAAAAGTCTTGGATCTCCTTCCGTCTGGCTCCTCCATCCCGAAAATTTTGCGGGTTGAATTTGGTAAGAATTTGGGCTCATCTTAGACTTAGATCTTGCTTAGATCTAAGCATCTTTGCCAGTGGCGACTTGCCCGCTAAGTGATCCCTCCTTTAATGTTTCCCCACACCTTCGATTGTAGGAGCTATGTACAATACTGCAATAAATGCTCAACTGACACTGTGGGAAGAAAACCCACTTGGTATGAGTAGGGACCTACTCATTCCGAGAATTCCCTACTCAGCGCGAGTGGGTCCCGCTCTGAGTAGGTTTTGACCTACTCAATCTGAGTATGCCGAACCCACTCGGCACCAATCCACTTATCATGAGTGGGTTTCCGAAAATCGACCGGCATGGCCTCCGAGCTGATGCCGGCCTCTTCGGCACCTCCCAGGCGATCAAATGTGATATGCGGCGATGCTGCCGCGGCGCCGTCTCGGGCAAGGTTCAACTCGCATCGCACTCGTTGAACAGCCTGCTCAGGTGCGACAATTTCCTCCAAAAAATGACTCAGTGAATGATTGGGGCACTGTAAAAGGCCTAGCTCTCAGTGTGGTGTATTGGTTTGCCACTTGCTTTGCTTCCGGCGCCGTTTTGATTTGTTGTAACCTCATGTTCTTGAGATTTGACCGAGTCAATACCGAGTTGTGGGATAATGTATCGTAGCAGACGTAATTGACTCATCAGCCTAGCAGACAAATAATTTTGGAATTTATCCGAATTTTTGAGAATTTTCGGCCGAGTCATTCGAAACGCGACTTTCGGACTTAGCAAAAAAAAAACGCGACGCGTCAGTCATGTGATGCGTGACATCAGTGACATGTAACACATCGCTCCTCTCCCTTTCGCTTCATCTTCTGGGTCGTCCCGTGGGCTCCCGTCCCTCTACGCGCCCGAATACGATACAGGACGACTTATAATGGCCATTGACACGTCTTGCACCCCCAAAATGCCCTGATAACGCCCAAATTTCGGCCTCTGGGACTGATTACGTCTCGGAGCGACATCGCCGTTTTGCGCGCATTCGACGCGTTCGATGATCTTATGCGGGTGCTCCCACCTTCGTGAAGCCTGCCGCTTGCGCTTGCTGCCTTCGCCACCCTATGCTTCTGCTTGGAGCTCGCTAGCTGCTCCCTCCTGCTTCCCTTTGGCTCGATTGAGGAGATGGTATGACGGTGAGCCATTCTTCAAAGCTTAATGTCAATTACTGACGCGAGTACATTTAGAAAGATAATTTTATAGGGACATGCTGAGGGAGATGGGACATCCGCAGGTACGGCGCTGCGCATTTTTTTCGTTATCCGCGCTAACACAGTCACCTCGCCATCCGCCACGCTGTCCTTCCCTTCTAACACCACCTCAGCGACCTGCACTGACCAGCCCCCTATCCCGCCGCCGTTAACGGTCCCGCACACGACGCCGACGCCTACCTAACTACCCGTCCTCAACGCCGACTGTTCGCCTACTAACTCTCCCAACTTCGATATTTTTGCCGGCCCGCCTTCTGACTTCGACCATGACACTCTCCTTGCTTCACCACCGCCCCGTTCACACCGCCGACGACGGTGCGTCACTCCGCCCTTCCTCTTACTGTCCGCGCTTACGGCATCCTTTCAGCGCAATTGCCTCGCCGTCTCCCGACCACATCGCCTGCGCACGCAATACTCGCATCCGTCGCCTCCAACTATCGTACGCTGGGTCCTCGCCCCGCTCCGCTGACTCCACAGCTGTTTGCGCTGCCGGCACCGACATGTACATACTGACAGAAAAGCACATCAACGTGCGTCTGTCTCTTCCGTTCGTCTCCTTTTGCATCGACACGCTCGAGCCCGATTCTATTTGTATCCGGATCGAGCGACTGCGCTCCCTCTCCCGTCGTCCTGAAACTTTTACTGACGCGAGACGAATTCCTGCAGGTACCTCACATTGATTACGCCGTAACTACTTGTAAGTGCAATTCTGCCGAACTACATCGCTCACTGACTGGCATAATTTCGTCTAGATTCACTCTGTTTATGATTTGATGCCTTATCCCGGACGCCCTCGCTAGTAAGTTCTTTAAGTTGTGTTGATCATCTTGCCTTTGCCGTCTCATTCTTATGGCTGTAATAGTGTAACATTATTATTTGTTGCACTGCTACAGAGATTTTGACGCGTTGATACACAGCCAATGGAGATTTTTCATATGGCACACATACTGTCTCATAATTAAAAACCAACAATGTGCTGTGGTTTTTGGTTTTTCTCAACAATGTGAACGGGTTTCGCCTCAAAAAACGCAATGTGACAGTTTTCGTTCCAGAAAAAACACAATGTGTGGCCGGTCCCCCATAGAAATGACAATAAGGGTTCTTGAGCCGCACAAATGACACAAAGTCACGAGAATACTCGACCATGCACCGGCCGAACTCTGCCGCCGCCCCATCACTTTCGGATCACGGAGACTGTTGACCCAGACAACAGTTCTTTCGGCAACACCTCAAAACACTGTGAAGGGACTGTCAAAGTCCAAGGATGCTCCAGCCTGATAAATTGCACCATATATTGCAGAGTCTAACACTTGTCCCCCAGCAAAATTGGATTCTAAACCTGAGTGCACAGCGGGGGGGAAATCATTCTAATTAGGGAAGTTTGCAAGTTTCAAGTACGTTTTAGCACACAAACAGACTTCTGTTCGTAGTTAAGCCTAAAAATTTGCCTCATATACTTCCGAGTTGACCCTGGTGCACGGTCGAAGCATAGATTCAAGCAAACATCAGTAGTACATCAGATCGCCGCTGTGCCGAAGCTCTGCCGAGCTATTCCTGAAGTTACTAAGTTCACATTGCGTTTTTTTAGCATTGTAGGCGGATTGTGATTTTTACCGGAAACATTTACCTATGAATTGTGATTTTTCTACTAGCTTCATTGTGTTTTTTTGGCGGGTAATTATGAGACACTATACCGCCCATATTTTCACCATTTGTGCACAGGTCGGCGAAAAAAATACACAACCTATATTTTGGAGGGGAAAATTACACCCCTGCCCATGGTTCGTCAAAAGGATACCCAGGTGCTTGGTGTACCATGAATTTGGCCCGTAAAAAGTCATCAGTTGGCATCTGATCCGAGAAGCTGCCGAATTTGAACTTCCGTCTGATATCAAGTCATTGTGTTCATGTATTGTGAATCTAAGTTCTAGGAAACGTGCTTCAAATTGCGAGGGGCTGGCTGACTTTCTGGAGGGATTCAATTGAATCCATTGTTGGAACTGCCAGGGTTCTTTACGGTCTCAAAGGAGTCTCTTATTTGATATATTTGGAAATATGAAGACTCGTTGAACGAAGGCAAGAAAATTGATATTCAATATCTACACCAACATAGTCTCTCTTGTATATTGAACACTGCCAGACAGAGTAGGAGGCAGCTTGCAAATGAATGCGGAAAGCTAGTCGATGCTTGTGCCTTTGATCCATTGACTAAATCAATTGATCATCTGGTTGCCGAGGGCTTGGAAATGGGTACCTGTGCATTTTTTTTCTGAAGACGTGTATAGGTGTGTATATTTTCAAGGGTGTGCATTTTTTGGATTGTCGAAGGTGTGTTTATTTGCTGAATAATGTTACAGTATTACCCCCATACATTCTACCAAGAAACAAGATATAACAGTAGTAAGTCAATTTTCTCGATTCGTTTACTTTGAATTGATAATAGCCGTCTATTAGGCTGAAACCTTGCCAAGTTTGATTCGCAGGCACGTATTGTCCGCGCGCGATTCATTACCTCACTCGTCGTCAATTTTACGTGCGTCTTTCATTTTGTAGTTCCCTCTCCGTCCGACTGTCCCCGTCTGGTCAGGGTATTGCCCTGAACTTAAGCTACGATCAGCGTGCGAAATTGACTCAAATCAGTTGCAAAGGTCGGGCAGCGACTCGTACGGTAGGTTGGTATGTAGAGTCAGGGTGCGGTTCCAAAGCAATTCTACCTTTTGATTACTCGCTGACTCGTTAATTTTGTCTAGATTGATCTCGTTTCCGACTTGTCGAGCCGCGTTGCTGGTGAGTTTCTAAGTTGTATTCGTTATTTTGCTTGCACTCACCAACCTTGTCGGGCTACCATAGTACCAAACTACCTCTGATCCAATCCGGTGAGTGAACAAATCTTCATTCCTCGTCTACTTACACACCGAGTCTTTCGTAGGAGCCATTGTCGTGATATCCAATACCGAAACGATGACGGGTGAGTTGATTTTTCCATGTGTTTGCGCTAGATGTTGAGTGTCGAGTAGGCTGCAACTCTGCAACTAAGCGCAGGCACGTATCGCGAGTGTGCGGCATTGCCGCAGTGTTCAATGGTAAGATTATTTGTTGATTCATTTTCCTCGTTGAGAGTGACTGATTCACTGATTCCAGTCGAACTCGCGCGTGTGCCTAAATCAATTACACTATAATTATTTGTGAGTGTAATTCCACTCGACAACATTGCTCACTGACTTGGAATTTGTCCAGATACACTCTATTTCTGACTTGATACCTTATCCCGGCCGCCCTCGCTGGTAGGTTTTAAGTTGTGTTAATTGTTGATTTCTAATAATAATAAAATATAACGGTAAGTCACGTTTGTCGATGGGTTTGCTCTGAAACGACAATGACCGTCTATCAGGCTGAAACCAAGGCACGTAGCATGGGCGCGCGATTCATCGCCTAGCCCCTCATCAATTTTATGTGCGTTTTTCATTTTGTGGTTACCTCTCCGTCTGACTGTTTCCGTCCGGTCAGGGGAATGGTGAATTTACGCCACGGTCAGCGCCCGAAATTGACTCTAATGGGTTGCAAAGGCTGGGCTGCAACTCGTACGCGCAACGCGGGATTCTGTTTCTTGTTCTCTTATATGCTTTCGATCACTGATAATGACTTAGGCAAAAACTGAACACGGCCGCCCAATGTCCCAAACATCGCACAGGGACGCTGGTTGTGTTTTGCGCTGATTTATATGCTGACGTCTCCCCGTGTTGTGCTGTGAGTGTTTCATTTCACTTCAACGCGAACTTTACAGTCTCATTGTTCGCAGGACTTGAAGTTCAGTGCGCTTGATCCGGTCTTAACTAGTACGTTTGATTTCTTCGCTGCGGGAACGCGTTCTGACGATTCATTTTTATAATGTGGCGCTGTTACACTGTCCCTGCTCACGCCACGTTCCTGATCTGAACGATTCTGCGAGAAGGACACCGGTGAGTTTTCGACTTCATCTTATCTGAAGGTACTCATCTATTGACGACTTTCCATTTGATTTAGTGTGCCTCTGTGGCCTCAGGGTGAACACGGGTGTGTCACTGGCGAACACGAGTGTATCAGCGGCGCGTAGGGGACGTATATGCATGTATATGTGTAGATATAATTGATTATTCCAACCCACTCACCTAGAGTGAAAACCTGCTCAGCTCAAGTAGCTTGACACACGCCCGTTGAGTGGGTAAACCGACTCAGCCCAAGTGGGTGACCCACTCAATTGGAGTGAAGGAATTGCCAAAATCCACTTGACGTGAGTAGGTATCCCTACTCAGGGCAAGTGGGTCACCCACTCCGGTCGAGGCGGTACCCACTCCATGCGAGTAGTTCACCGACTCAAGCCGAGTAGGTCTACCCACTTATGCTGAGTGGGTTTCCTCCCCATAGTGCTGAGGCAGCACGCTCGTCGCTCATCTTCGCCGGCCTTGGAATCGGGTCGACTCCCTTTCATCGCCATGCACCTCCGTTCAAGTGTTCTTTTATCGTCCCTGACCGCGATACATTATCTTTCGCATGAGTTTCTCGCTCCTCAATTTTTCTCATGGCTCACGGACTTTTTCGTCAGTGGTATCGCAACACCTTGAATTTCTGAATTCAATGAGCTGTTTACTTACACTTGTCCAAGGTTCTCGATACGGCTTCCGTCAACCTGCAAATTGAAGTCTCCAATTGAAAGGGTTCAAGTCCCATATCCTAAAAACTCCGGTTTTTGCGGCGTCAAGTCAGCGAATTGGGTAGGGTTATTTTCATTGACAGGGGGAGGAGAAGACTTTTAAATCGAACCTCCGCCGACACGCCGGACTCCGCAATGAATTTCGAAGTTTCAATGGTGCGTCTCTTTCGCGCCTTGTCCAGATTGAGGTGAATCCGGAAAGTATAGTGATTCTTCCAGGTTCTAACAGCGTCTTAGCCCTTGTTAGGAAATCTCTGACATTTCGCAAGAACCTCTGCGGTTTGTGTCGTGGCCCTTTTCCAGCGTCGTGCACAGGGCGAGCAGTTACAGTGAGCAAGCTCAAAATTTGGCCCTGTTCATGTTTGCGTTCCCTCACTCAATTTGAATCCGAATCACGCAGTTTCATTAATTTCTACCTTGCAGTTCCTCCGACTCGGGAGAAGGTAGTGTGTCACTCGCGGACGTTATCGAAAGCGAGTCTGTACTATGTAGCCTTCCTAGCCATACATATCAGGAATTCTTTGCGGCCGTGTATGTTCAGGAAATGATGACGGAACATTAATGATGTACGGCCGCCAACATATGGCTGGGATACCTTCCATTCCACTAGTCCTTTGCGGCCGTCGACGTCCAGGAAGATAACGGGATACTGTGCGCCCGCAAAGCAGTATTCTACTTCCTTTGAACCTGACAAATTGTCCTTCAACTTCGCATCACAGCAGAGTTCACAAAGCGATGACAATTGTAATTTCGCAAGTTGAACTATAAATATTGTGCGTCTTCAACATATAAAAAGCCTCGTTCTGGTAGACGAACTTCAAATCAACTCACCTCGAGAATGGTTGCCTTCCAGTACGCACTCAGCTTCATCGCTCTCCTCATCGGCGCTGCGAAAGCGGCGACGTATGCGGTATACATTCAGTTCGAACAATTCTTCATCGCTAACGCTCTCACCCCGCTCCAGCCTGAAAACATGCTAATCATGAACGGCCTCCCCAACGGCATCTACGCCTACGCCTTCGACAACGGAAGCCTCGTCGAGCTCCGCTCGCCCGCCACCACCGCCAACGCCAGCGCAGCCAACACATGGACCGTCAACCGCGACTCCGCCGCCATGGCCAGCCTCGGCATCGTCAACGTCACCCCATCCACCAACCTCGCAGGCTACGGATACCTCACCGTCCAAAGCTCCCTCAGCGCGCTTGCCCAGCGATTGTTCTATCAGACTGCGAACGGCAATATCATGTCGGCGTATCATTCGGGATTGACGGGGTCTGCTGCGTGGGTTGTCGATACTACGATCGCGACAGGGATTCCGCTCGGTTCGCCGATTACGGCGGTGATTGCGGTGCAGCAGAGTACTCGTCAGGTAAGTGCCATGGATGGTCGAATCAATTGACGAGTGCTCACTTGAATTGTTTGATACATAGCAAGTTGCAATCGTTCAGTACACGGATGCGAACGGGCTTCTGAACTCGCGCTTTTCTGCGTTGGACCAGGGAGGATGGAGTACGCCTATTATTGTCACAACTTGAGTTGGGTGCACGTCTGGGGAGTAGAGATGAAGAATTTTCGTTTCTTTGAAGTTTGATTCTTAGTGATCGTACCTACGTGTTTCTATGATAAGTCCTCATCTGATTCTCCCTTCAAATTTAAACCTAGCTGCTCGAAAAAACCCACCGACTCCCCCAAACGGCATCTACGCCTACGCCAACAGAAGTCTCTACCCTGCCACCACCATCGCCATCGCCACCACCTCCAACACCTGGCTCCTCAATCGTGACGCCACCCTGGAAACCCTCTGGAGAGTCAAGGTCTCCCCGTCTCCCCGATCACAACCATTGCGGAGAAAAGAAAAAAAATTGGGTCGCAGAGGCCGCATCGGGAAATATCCCCATTTGGACACCGACGACAACGACGCCGCCGGTGGTGCACGAGGGCATGAACGACATCGAGGTCGGAGTATGAGCAGCGAGGAGGGTATTGGCACCCACACCGCGAACGAGGAGACTTAGCACTCCGCGAGTCGGCAGGAAATTGGACGGGAGGAGTAGCTGGTGGTAAGTAGATCGCGGGGGCTTGACGGACGAGGAGTAAGTGCACGAGCCCGTTGACGACCTTGCGAGGCGGGTATGAGCAGTAGGAGCGGTATGCGCAGGCACACCGTTGACCGAAAAGGACGTCGTAGAGGGGTGTCGAGCAAATTGGTCGGAAGTGGGTCGTACAGCTAGGCGGAGACGTTGTCGAGGAGCGTGTAAATGACAGCATCCACGACCACGAGATAGAGTATGAACCGGGAAATGCGTAGACGCATGCACTCCCCCAATTGAGAGGGATATTGCTTGAAGAAGTAGCGAGTGAACAAGTCGTGAGGGGTCGGCGTTAACACTTGACGGAAGACTCGTCTCGAAACAACTGAATATCTGCAGCTTGACGTCAGGGTCGGAGTACAAGCAGCGCGGGGGGCACGCCCGGGACACCTACACCGGCGGTAAAGATGTGTGTCGAGGGAGTCCGGAAGAAATGGGCTCCAACGTGATAGCGGCTGAGGAGATGTCGGTCGACTTGCCAAACGACATATCCACGACGGCGGCGCGGGAGAACGAGTAGCGTGGGGTGCGCACGCACACAAACCCAGACGAGGGGGAAGCACACTTATCCGCTGGCGGGGAAACGAGTCGGGAGTCCTTCGTGGCCACTGACTGAACCGCTGCGCGAGTGGCGACATCCACGGCTCGACGAAAGAATGTGAGCAATGCGGAGAGTACGTCAATCGACGGTGACAGCGCCGGGAGGAAAGGGGGCTGAGAAAGTGGAGGAGGACATCGGTGCTGCTGGATGGATTCGACGAAGAACGCGACACGACGGAATGTACCCCCGCACACGCAGAGCGGCATACGGGCTCGTCGCACTCATCAACGCCCGCAGCCGCCGCGCACACCATCACGATCGTGAGCACGATGCGCGACGGCAGTCCCGCCTCTGCATCAGCGCACAGCGGCTGTGTGTTAGGGTTAGCCCTGCCACAGCCCCCCCGCTCCCCTCGAGGAAGTAAGACGTGAGCTCGGGAACGATGCGTCGGAGTGAAGAGGCGGTCTGGCACGGGTGAGGGAGACAAGGCGACGAAAGACACAGGAAGCGGCGTCGAGCGAGCAGCAGGCGAAGATCTAACCAAAATGACGCCCAATCCGACGGGGCGGGAATGGAGGGAGTAGCTTCGTCTCGCTGGCTATGCAGCCCCACGAAACGCGTCATGATGTAGGTCGAAGACGGTCGATGCGGTGGCGGCAGCACGGGTACATCAAGGGCGACGAGGACGGGCGGAGGGAGGGAGAGGCCTGAGCGGATGTGGAAAGACGGAGGAGTTTCGTGAGACGAAGCCCCGCTGAGTTCGCGCGGAGGAGATTGCACCACCGAGACAGCGGGGAAGCGTATCGGCGGCCGCCTGGAATAGGTTGGAGGCGGAATCGTTGTCTGTTGTCGTCGTACCAAACAAACGCCATGATCGGCGCAATGCTATCCCATCCATCCCTGATCGTAGTATTCGGACCGGGGTGGTGCGACTTGGCCAGGTCTGAAGAGCAGCGTTGATCAGCGAAGAAGATGCTTGAAATCAATGAGCGGACGTACAAGAGATCGGGGATTGAAATGGTCGACGGAGCTTTGAGAGACACAGGTACGCCTTGGTTTGCACGTGTCAACACCTATCGTCTAAAAGTCGTGAGCGAGGAGGGAGGGAGTAAGGAGGAGGAGAAGGAGCAATGCTTACCTCCTGCTAGTCTCACCAGTGCCAACCGATGTCGGTTTCTATGCTCCGAGATGTGAGAGGCGTGCGCGAGAGAGGCGACGGCATCGAAGGAAGAGCGGTGCGTCAGACTCAACCGAGTTGGCGGTAGGCTGAGCGACCACTGGCAGGGAGGCGGTACATCCACGTCGTACGTCTAGGACGGCTCCTCCTGCGTGTGGCACAGTGGCAAGCACGCTAACATGAAGCGCGAAGTGGCTTTTCAGCAGTAGCAAAACGACATCTTGAATTGGGTTTGTTCCCAGCCCAGACAAGCACAAGGAAGGCGGGAGATACAGGAGATGTTGAAGTCCACCCCGAGATTGAAGAGTTCCCAAGTCGAACGTCGAAAAATCCGTCGTGGTGGTGGATGACAGGGCTGTTTGTGCGTGTCGATATCAGACGCTCACGATCAGGACAGCCACTGATACCGGCACTCGGCAACACAACTTCCCAAGTGGGTCCATCGCGATCTTTCACTCTCACCACGACGACACTCATGCATAGATGCTGGAACGTCGCGGAACTCACCCAAATGATTTTCGAAGCGGTCGTCGAGGAACCCTCTGTCAACTCGCAATATCCAGATTCTGTTGCAAGGCAGATTCATCTCGACGAGCAAGGTGTAGGCTCGGCGAACGCCAAATCTCTCCTTCACCTCGCCACGACCTGCCAGAGCTTCTCCGCTCTCGCGCTGGACATTTTGTGGCGGCGGAACAACGGCATCATCAAGCTTTTAAAGTGTTTACCTTCCAGCACATGGTGTATTTGCGGGGATGGGTACTTTGTATGTTTCTAAGCCGCTGTCCGAAGCTGAACTGATCATGCCTTGCAGAGAATGCTTGCATCGCCAACAGTGGAGGACTGGAACTTGGTTCTGAAGTACTCTCGACGGATACGAACGTTCTCGGACGAAGAAGGGAGTGAAATCTATCTCGATCCATCGGTCCTGGAATCCACCATTCACATCCCTTGCGACGCGTTATTTCCCAACGTGCGCAAGTTATCTTGTCGCTCCTCCTCCGCTCTCTTTCCCTACATCCATTTACTGCTTGGTTCTCGCCTTCGAAACCTCACTATCTTGTTCGACGGCCCTTCATTTCGAATCCCGTTTATCCGCTCCCTTCGAACCTATTTTCCTCAGATGGAACACATCTATCTACAATCCGAGCCTCCTCAGGATCAGGACTACACATCCATGGTAGCCGAGACAGTATCGTCTGTGGTAATGGAAACGCGGGCTCTCCGGACGCTCTGTGTCGATTCTTTGAACGGTCCCGCTTGCAATTACATCGCAAGCCTTCCGAACTTAGAACATCTGACTGTGTGGCACCTCATATTCTCGACATCCCCTGATACTGTGTCAGACACTGCGTTCTCTGCTTTACGCAAGCTCGTGTTGGTGGCAGCGGATCTTAAATGCATCACCAACTTTGTGACTATGACGGTGGGCTCGCCCCTTCGTTCATTGTTGATCGATGCTCACCAGCCTCCCCACGCTGGCCCCCTTCTACGCGCACTATATTCTGCTTGCAATCCTCGTCACCTCACCTCAATCCAAGTTGAGCTCTATGGAAACGATACCGTCTTTGCCGACCCAAAAGCGTACAGAATTCCAGTCGACTCCCTGCAGCCGTTGTTGTTATATTCCAATTTACGTCGCGTAAAGTTGTTCTGCACGCTTGGAGTCACTTTGGATGACAAATCCTTGGATGTCATGGCACGAGCGTGGCCGCAGATCGAAGAGCTGTGTCTTCGGGCAGTCTTCTGCTACAGATATTCCCCCGACTCATACCCCACAGTCAACTCCCTCTCTTCATTGGCTCAGCATTGTCTCTTTTTGCGAGAGCTAACTCTCGCCGTCGATATCACCACATCTCAACGAGCCAAGATTAGCCACAAGACACTCGAGCTCTGGCATCCTCTCGACTCTCCTATCCATTCACCTCGCCATGCAGCTGATCTACTCAGGTCATGCTTCCCTTCAGTCTCAATTGTTCCGTACACTCTTCCCACCTTTCAGCCCAAAAGTAACGAGATGATAAAACGGACTAGATTGTGGGAAAAGGCCAGGCAGTTGATGTCTAAATCGGAAGAATAGAGTGTACCTATTCTCGTTCGCTTGAATACACTATTCCTTGAAGATCCTTGATGATTGAATTCTGTTGCAAAGTTCATACATCATACTTCATATATTGTCAGAGCATAGAGGTATATAGGGCTAAATGTAAGAGAGCATAATGAGGTCAACATAAACTGGAGATGCATGATATGCGAGCGTGAGGTCCGAGGCAATTAAATATATCAGAATAACAAAACAGAAAGAGAGAACGAGCACCGGTGTGGAGGGTTGTGCCATACAGACGGGTGAGGCCTGAAATAGGACGATCACCTGTGGTAAGTGGGTCGCAGACTACGCCGAAGCTTGATTAGCTACGCATGAACCATACTCAAATCGACTCACCTAGATCGCGGCAACCCAGGCGGCATGAACGATGCGACTGTCGCAGATACGGGAGGGACTAGAAGCAGGTTATCTCTGGAATCAACGGAACCAGTAGTGATTAGCACACACCAGGTTTAGTTCCACTCGGAAATTCGTAAGACTGCTGCACTCGCATTGGTGCCGGCAGCGCTCTCGGATGATGCCTCGGAGAAGACGATGGACTAGGTGCAGGTGCAACAAAGGGCGAAAATGGAAGGGGGGTGACGCTGGAAAAGTCGAACTCGGTATGATTGTGACGCCTCGGTGTCGCAATGACATGCGGCGCAGTCAAGCTGGGGCGGGTGTCTGGCAGCTCACGAGAAAAAGAGGAAGATCTTCCCCTCGGAGTCAACATCGCACCTAACGAGGACGCAGGAACCGTAGCTGAGGACATTGGGCGCGGAGCTGAGGATTGGGCGGAGACGGAGGAAGATCTTCTCCTCGCCGGATGCATAGCTGATGACGAGGGAGCATGTGCAGTGCTCGGAACGGGGTGCAAAAGAGAGGATTGAACCACGGAAGAAGATCTCCGTCTTCCGTGCCTCACGGACTGAACGGATGGATTGTCGTGTGCCAGTACCTGGAGGGAGTATGTTCGGAAGGGGGGGACATACATCGAAGCTGACATGGACGGGGGATGGTTTGTTGACAAGGAACGATGGATGGAGCGTTCTGGTGAAGGGTACTCAGGACGTTGCATCGAAATGGATCTTCCTCTTGCTTGAGGGTGTGAGAGCTCACTCCGTCCGAAATTGGGTGTCACGGAAGCTGCAACTCGAGGTACAGAAGAAGACATAGCCCGCGACCTCCAGGTGCTAGTGTTCGATGACGACGAAGGTTGATTTGCTTGAACAGAGAGATGTGATTGGTACACACGCCTGGTCGATGGAGCAGGCGGACCCGAAGCGTATGTAGTCGTCGGCAAAGCGTATGAAGCAGCAGCGAATGGAAGAGTCGAGAGATGGGGCGCAGTGTATGAAGAATTGTACTGCGGCACGGCAAAAGGAGAGTTCGTGGCTGCAGAAATGGAAGCCGCCGTGGAACGGTGTGTACTGGTGTTTGAAGAATTGTGCTGCGTCGGCGGGGCATGTGGCCGCGACTCCTGGTAATACGCGAATTGGCGCGCCTCCCTATATCGTGGATCAAGCCCATACTCACATACCCGCAGACGCAGCTCTTTGCACCGATCGCAAACCCCTCGGTTCTCATTCTCGCACCGTCAATTGCAAATCAATGAGTGAGGAATGTAATAGAGAATGATTGTCACCGTGACACGAGCTGCGAGGCACTCATCACATGTAATTCTTCGGTGGTCATTCTTCTTCATCTCCTGCGGGTTTCTGCGAGGCTTTTGCTGCTGTTGCTCTGTGCGCGTGCTCATTGTGGGTGAGAGAAACAAAGATGCGGACGGCCTGCCTTTATACATGTCGCTACGCCCACAATAAGGTAGGCCCGTGGATACCTTGTGCTCCCACACTTTGTTCAGCTCGGGGCTGTGCGAGCATGAAACATCAGTAAAACAGCACATTGGTATCTGAGGTATTTGGTATCTGGAAAGAGGTCTTTGAACTTTGGAAAGAGATCTTTGGTCTCTGAGAGAGGTCTTTGAGAACTTTGCGAGCTCGAGATCTCTGCGAAATATATTCCCTTATTGGGAAGTCTCAGAGACCTCAAAGACCTTGCACTCCCAGAGACCTGTCGTTAAATAAAAGTCCGATTTAAATAGTTATCGGAATTATACCTAAGGTAGCTACAGCTGAGCAGCTCTTGAGCTGCAGCGTGCCGGTCATCGTTGCAGCACACTGTCGCCGGCGCCCACGCAGCTCGGTGGCCCATGAGGTCAGGGTACTGATGAGAATGGCGTTCAGGGTACAATGCGCGATGTATCGAAGCCGCCGCAAATGTCCCGCACTGGGCGGCGCGGCAACGGGCGTAAGTAACGAAGAAGCGATTGAGAAGCGAGAGAAAATTCTTTAAGTCCCCACATCACCACGTGTGAGATGACGCGATGTCACGTTTTTGTTGATCATGTTCGTTGTCAAGTGTTACTGTGTGACTCACCCTCCTTCCTTTCCCCCCTCATCTCCCCCAACGCTTTCCCCTCCCTTCCCGCCTTCCGCCTTCCAAACAGTCCAATCAAGTCTCTTTCATCTCTTCGTTCGCTCAAGACCTCTGTCCTTGCTCAAGCTCAGCCTCAGTTCAAGCCCTCAATCACAATTCCGCAAGAAGCTTTCTCCTCGAATATCTACTCAAATCCATGTCAAAGCTGCAAGACAAGTTGAAGTCCTTTCAAGACTGACCTCATTTCCTGACATGGTCAAGCTCACCTCAAGCTCTTTCTGAAAGTTCACCCAGCTTCTGTCATTGTCAAGTCGCAACGTGTTCTCAAGATTCTCGCAAGTTCAAGTCGGCTCAAGTTGTCAACTCAAACCCTGTGGCGTTTATGGATGCTGGTGGCTCGACAAAGTTCGATTTCCATTGGTGCGTTTCCATGCCCTTAGCTGTAACAACGACTAACTTAACTTCATTATATACATCTCCTGCTTCACTCGTCCTTCGTTTCCGATTGCGTTGCGTGCCGCTTTCCTCCCTCTCCCCTCCCCCCTGCCCTTCCTCCGCAACATATTCCTCCATTGTCACACGAGCAAATGCCCCCGCCAAAGTCGTCTCTTCGATCGGTAGCTCCCGACGACGCTCTCATCGTTTCCCGTGGTTGTGTCACGCCGTGCCTGCTTCCGTATTGTATCAGTCTGTATCGTATATAGTGAATATATTCTGTTTCTATTGCACTATCTGAATGCAACTGAGATCTTTGAAAGGTATTTGAACAGCGAATCCCCGGAGACGTTGAGGTCTTTCAGAACTCTGCAGAGACCTTTGGTCTCTCCGGAGTTAGTGGACCCATGTCCACAGATACCCGAGAACTCTAGGTTTGCGGAGGTGTTCGAGGTATTTGAGGTGTTTACAAACACCTCAAACACCTCAGAGACCAACGTGCTGTTTTACTGATGAAGAATAAAACTAGGAAGACTGTTAGTGCTAGGACGACCAAGCTCGACAAGAACAGAGTACAACGAGTTTTGATCATCATCTACCTTCACCTCCCACGAGCCTAGGAACTAGTTGTGCGTCGACTCCCGCCACGAAAGCATTTAACTAGCATACACTCACGCATTATAAATTTATAGTGCCATGAGTTCCCAATCTATGCCACAGCACTAGCTATGGGTGAATGAGAATCCAAAACTCGCTATCTGTCAAGATACAACAAGGTGTCGATGGACCCACAATCAAATAAAGCTGTGTGGTCGAAACAGCGAGAAGCTTCCAGACCATTTCTTTTTGAAGCCGACGGCTGATAATCACCAAACCGAGTCCTTTGATTGGCTAGTTTATTGTCAAACAACAGCTTTCGCATCCAATAACACATACTCAACGAAATACACGACGGATACTGAAGCTGCCGCAGAATTTCCTACACGGAAGTCCACCGAAGCACAGCAAGTGTATCAGAAATTGATTCTCTCTCATAAAAGTGAAATCGGAATAATTACTGTACGGACCGAAACCCCGCTGAAATCGCGCAAAGGGATACCGCACCAGCGAGACAAGGCCGCCGTAGGGAGGACCGTGTGTCGTCGTCGTACTGAGCGAGGGCATCCGGTGCGCGCGTCGATCCGTTTTACGCCATGCCTAAGCGTAGAATTCGAATTGGCGAGGTGTTGGTGGGCTCTGAACAGCAGCGGTGGTGAGCTGAGAAGATGCTCGAAATTAGCGAACGTACGAGGGCCACGGACTTGTAAATGGTCGACGAAGCTTTGTAAGGCGCAGGTCCACGTCGATGTCGACATGTCAAGACCTATCGGCTAAAAGTCATCAGCGAAGGAGTGCTTACTCGCCGTGAATCTCAGCAGACAGTGGCACGGTCTCACCTTAGGGAAAAGACACGAAGTACAAGCTTAGTGTAGAGTGCAACGCCTACTGGGAGAGACAGCGAAGCAGCCGCGACGGGTATGCACGAATTTACAGGCAGACGACGACGAATGGTCTTGGGCGCCGGGGTTCGAAGATTCAACGGTCTCCCTGACCTTCCCCATCTCCTCGCCCAGAAGCTCATGTCATTCGAAGGCAAAAGAGTGGAAGCTGGATGCGTAGTTATGTAGGCGGAAATGAGAAATGAAGTGAGATGTCACTGGCACGCTCGTTTCCCTCAAATAAAAAACGTGGCACCATTTCGAGTTCACCTGGCTTTCGTTAGTTCCCAGACTGCGGCGAGTCAGCTGTAGTTCTGACCCTCCCACCCATATCACCGCTAGCTACATTCTGCTGCCTGGATCATATGGTGAGCGCGCTACTAGTATCAAGCGCGAAAAATCTTGAGTGGTCGAAACAAGGTCGAAAAGGGCTAAAGTCGTTCCCAGGGCATGCCAAACGTGAAGTAGTGGGGAGTCTCAAGAGGAGATTAATGTCGATATCGAAGAAACGAAGCAGCTCGCGAGTCAAGCGTCGGAGTCGGGCGACGTGATCATGGTGGGTGACAGGAAGCGGTTTATTTGGCGATCACCTGTGATGCAAACTTTCCCATCCTGTCTTACCCCGTCATCCACTCGACTGCTTGCTCGCTCCAAGCTCGCTCCAACACTCAATAGTACTCAATTCCTACCTACCTACCTACCTACCTCCGTTTTTCTTCGCTACCTTGACTTCGTATTCTCTGGAAAACACATCTCGCTAAGACTGGTGACAGTTTTCGAGCGCATCGATGATCGTCAACATCTGGCATCACTGAAATCTTGACTGAAATCTTCGAATGGTGCCTAACACAGCTGGACAGCTGGGCTCAATATTCATGACTGCAAACTGCGAGGTTGTTTTCCGAAATTGAATCTTCCTGTAGCTATTACAGCTGCTTACCGCCGTAACTGTCACTGTCGACGCTACTCAGCCAATGGTTTCTCTTCTGGATACGACTCCAATCTCATCTATAGGCTCCCCGAAAACCAATCCCAAATTTTGTTGATCAATGGGCCGCTAAAGATAACCTTTCGCCGGACTCGCCCCAGCTGCTCAGAATCCTCGCTTTGGATTACATTCTCAGCCCGGATTCAATGAACTCGCTCAATCTTCTACATTTACACTTGATCTACTCTCCGCTCGATGGCTCTGACCGGCGATTTTCGACCGTTAGGTCTGTTATATACACTGTCATGTCGCTAGCTTGTCAAATCCCTCAGTGAAGCAACCTCGGCCGCCATTCGTATTGTCAACAATAAAATTCGGGGCATATGTGGGAGGGGATAGAAGTTGTGCGTTTACAGGCAGTTAAAATGTCAATTTCTCATTCTGACTGGGTTGCCTCGGTCACCGTCGGTGCGTTCCCCTTTATAATCATGGAATGAATTACTTTTTCTAAATTCGGCGAAAGTTTCAAAGTCTCCGCGCGCCGACCGTATTTTGTTTAGATGTTCAAGTTGGGTCGCAATAGGTTTCAGTTTCCATCAATTGATTTCTACTCGTACTCCTTTAGGTTAGGCTTCGCGCGGTAACGACGGTTTCAAAGTCGACATTCGGAGGTCGGTGTGGGTTGAATTTGATTTAGGCCGTCATATTATATACCTATTTTCCTCTTCTTTGAAGGTAAATGAACCGAAGCCCAGCTTGTACCGCAAAACAATTGGATTGGAAGCCTCCAGCGAGAGTCTCAAATTGCCCAACACGAAGTACCTTCGCCGCAGAAGTCTGTTGGTGCGTCCATCCTTTCATCATCCTGTATCTCTTTCATCTGAATTTATACCTTTGTTTGAATTACAGCCACTATCGGAGCGTACGCTTTTTCTTTCGCATAAATCTCTTTTACTGGATTCCAGCTAGCCAAAAAAATCTACAAGCGCCCGTTTACAGCTCTGACTCATACGGGGCTGTGTGCTGTTTATTCTTGACCGCCGCCTTAAATGCTAGGCGTCTCTTGTTTGCTTCTCTGCCTCTTCCCACTTCTCCCTCACCACCATGGAGGCCGACGATGCCGAATACGAAGTCCTTGATAGTACACTCTCAGGCAGTCTTGTCACAACAGTCAACGGTGCGTGTCCTTCAGAAGATATTTGACCTCTTTAACAGGTGTATAGTATCAGGAGGAGTCGGAGGCGCAGGCGGAAGGGGTGTCCAGGGTGGCGGTGCGGGCGGCAATGGCGAGGGGCCCCGTTTATATTTCAAAAGCGCCATTGTCAATGTTCGTAATACAGGTCAGTGTCAATTACGCGCTTGCCGTCGAAGGCTGTTATTGACGTGATATCAGACCGCTTGAATGAATTGAGCAATTGGGAATCGCTGCTCGATTCCAGTGCGTTTCTTTACATCCCATGACATGCAGCTGAAAATCATGCCAGATTTTCGACGCATTCCATTGGGAGATTTATTTCTACAGCATCAATTATATGTGGACGGTCCAAAGTCCGATCAAGTTCGTTTTGGCCGGGAACGATGCAGTGTTCGGATCGTTCGTTCTGCTAAAATTGAAGGCCGCGATTTCACCGTGGCAACCTACGAAGGCAACAACACCGAAAACGCAGGTGCAATGCCTTGGGTCAAGACTAATTTATCATTGATGTTTATAGGAGTGGAAACGGGAAATCGAAAGATATATGAATATTCGGTATTTCAAATCACCAGTTACTGTCGGCCAAGGTCTGAACGTTGAACAGGCATGAAAACGTCCTCCAGCTCTATGGGGCTGTGCAGAGCAGGAATATCCATGCTACCGTCTTCCACGGCGGTATGTATGCAACCTAGTGAACTTCCGTTTCACTGATTGGCGCAGATCTTCTTCCATTCACGGAGTTCATGAAACTCTATCGACACTCCGCAATATTAACATGTTGTATTTACGCCATCGTGGTACGTGTTGACTTGAACATAAGTCAAAACTCTTACTTGCCGCAGGCGCATGATCAGTTTGTAAGTTCCCATTGCACAATTCAGTGGTATGTTGACACTGGGTTACCACAGTCAGCTCTTAGTTACCTTTATGATCTTTTTGACAGCCGTCTGGTGAGTAAGCTATGCACTCACACCTTCAATTAAAATTAAAATCTGGTGTACTAGTCGCGGTATGCTTGGCTTATGAATCGTTTCAACGGCCGTCTCTCCGTTGACGTCGAAGGCGAGCCTCAGGACACGTTCGTTGTCACGACACAACATTGTATGGAACGGCCCGGGTTAGAGATCACCGAATACACAACAGGCATAACAGTGCCTCTGTATTCGGCCCGGTCATTTCTCATGGACGACCTTTCTTCAATAGACCTCAGCTACGTGAAAAATTTGCCATTGGAGCTGTACCACAAGGTCACCTTTTACTGCCTGTCCGAAAAAGGAGCTAAAGGACTGTATCGTCACTATCGTGTGATTTCTTTCACCACAACCCTGCACCTGGGTGGTATTTATCGTGTTGCTGGCAACGGTGACTCACTGCAAGCGGTGGCTTTGCCGCAGGTCCACTCCGATTCCATGAGGACTTATATACTTGATGGTCCCAGGACATATGGTTATGGTTGGAGGGAAGGGGAAGAAAGCAAGGAAGGTTGGAAGCGGTAAGATTCTTTGTCTGAATTGACTATGGTGATTGCACGCAGATCATTAAATATCTGGCAGAATTTCGTACTGTCATATGGATACGCACTACTGGTACAATGCATATTTCGAATCCAACCTGAAAAGTGCATGGATGGTTCAAGCAAATCACATATTTGATTGTCTAGATGTCAGATCCGACTTTCACAAATACTGTAGACCAAGTTTCAAACCCTGCCACAATGTGATGCTAACCTGATCTTGGATTCAGTTTTTATATCGAGGATTAAATTCACATTCAAGATAAGGTGGCCCATCAAACGCTCTAACACTCCATTACAAGGCTACTTGTTCATATGCCCACCACAAGATTTTGTAACGGGACCAGCCTCTTTTAAATTCCCGGAGCGCTCTTGGTATTGGTCCCACGATCCCTCTGGTGCAGAACAATTGAGCGCAAAGAGAGCAGCTGAATTGGGATTCCCAACCCTCCAGCCCCTCATCAAACTTTATGTGGAGTCGTGGGACGAGTTCGCATACGCCGGCCTGCGTGAGTTTCACAGCGGCAAAGGATTTCATCCTGGATCCCAGGACCTGGCAGTCAAGCTGGAACAGCCATTGTTTGAATTATTCTCGGATGAGGAGTCTCTCATTGTGGAAGGTGAGTTCACACCCCGATCCGTGTCCCGGTGGTTTGCTTCCTGAACGAACACCCAGAAGAAATCACTCCCCCTCCTGGGGACACTTCTTTGAAAGCGGAATCAGACACCGACTGTGAAGATAGTCCCGCCGGCCAAGACGGGCATCACATGAGCAATGTGTTGGACTCAAACGAATGCGAAGGTGGGTTCAAGTGTCCATTCAACTTCCCTAACGTGGATTTTGCTCCTTCGGGGAATCGCACAGATAGCAGTCTGAACACCCAGTTCACGTCATTCAATGAAACCGGTGAATTCACCGTGCAAGCTTCAACATCTGTGTCATTTGTTCCCCTGGTACATTCTTCAATCTGGCCTAATTCCTTTGTCGGCTTGCAATTCAAAAACAATTCCCGATACACGGAGACAAGACTTCAAGAGCTGGAAGAAGCATTCAGGTCGCGCGAGAGTGAGTGGCATGAGATTTCGATTGAGCATACAACTTATTTCTATGATGCTTTGTATAGAGCACAGTGAGGTGTTGGGCCGGGAGACAGAGCGTCTGATTCCAGATACTGTGAATTCGCGAAAGCGGCGCGCGGAAGACGACGAGTCTGCTGTTATAGCAAAGAGGACGCGGTTGATGGAAACCTGAACAATTGTTTATTACATGTCTCCTCACGCGCCCCCGCCACCATGACCACCCTCTGCAGCGTCACCGTCTCCCCATCCCCAGCCACGACCGTCGATGGGAAAACAGAGATTATTTTGCGTCGTACAGACCATATCGGGAAATATCCCCATTTGGACAACAAAGGCGGCACGGACGGACGACGGGGGGACAACGCCAGCGAGGGCACGAACACATGAACGACGTCGAGGTCGGAGTATGAGCAGAAAAGAGAGTGCATACACCCCCACCGCAAGCGAGGGGTGGCCCAGCTGAGCGAGTCAGCAGGAAATGAGGCGGGATGGGTAGCTGGTGCTGAGCAGATCTCGGTGGCTTGACGAACGACGAGTCGGCGCACGAGCGCATTCGTGACCTTGCGAGCAGAGTATGAGGAGCAGGAGCAGACCACGCAGCCACACCGTTAACTCAGAAGGATGTCGTTGGGCGGATATCGAGAAACTTGGTCGGGAGTGCAGAGCGCTCTCACGCGGAGGCGTCGTCGATGCGTATGCGACTTACGTAGCTTCGACGTCGAGGGCTAAGGAGGAGCAAGGGGACACGTAGACGCATGCCCGCCCCCAATTGAGAGGGAGATTGCTTGAAGAACCAGCGAGTAGACGACTCGGGTCGGGATCGGGACTTAACAGGCGGCCGACTCCGACCCAGGGTAAGTGGATGTCTACAGCTTGACGTCAGGGTCGCAGTGTAAGCAGCGCCGAGGGCACGGGCACCTTGAGGGTAAGGGTTGTGTCGGGGGACCGCCGCGCGCGCCATCACGATTGTGAGCGCGATGCACGTCGGCAATCCCGCCTCTGCATGGACAACAAGATCGACGAGGACGGGTGGAGGACGGACGTTGGAGAGGCGGGGCGGATGGGGAAGGACGCAGATGTGTGCTGCGAAACGTAGGCCGCAGAATGCGCGCGGGGTGATACTGCTTCACCAAGACAAGGCGGCGGTCGGGAGAACCCTCCGTCGTTGTCGCCGTACGAAATGCAGCCGGCCATGCCGAGCGTAGTATTCGAATCGGCGTAGTGGGGCGGGGTTGGGCTGGAAAGTAGCGGTGGTTAGAGGAGAAGATGGTGAAGGCGCGCAGGGGACGTACCGGAGACGAAATGGTCGACCCTTCAACGACGCAGGTAGACGTGTCAAAACCGATCGTCTGGTCGTTTCTGGTATTGGTCGTCGTCTGGGACGCCTCCTCGTGCGCAAGCGCTAATTCGCAGTGGGTGCAAGATCGGAAGAAGATAGCCTACGAAGTGGTGAGGGCAGCGTGTCAGAAAGCAAAGAGCACGATAAGAGGAAGAACGTACAAGGGAGATATAGACAGCGGATGTAGCGCCGTGGTAAATGGGAGTCGGACGCCATCGGCTTGAGATCTAGCGAGAGGTATGCGGCGTAGAAGAGCGGAAGAAGCTGGGAACGGCCGCGGGCATATCCGGGACGAAGGAGAAGTCCGTAGGGCGACATAGAATAGGAGAAAGAGCAGCAAATTCGCTGAAAGTAAACTGATGATTTGAGGGGCGACGGTGGAAGCGGAATGCTGAGTTAATCGTGGTGGGATGTATTGTTCTGCAGCTGTGTTAATTGGAAATATTAGACCGCAACGCCGTAGCCGCCCTAGCCTGACCCGCCCACTGGCATGTCACCGCTGGCTGCGTGTAACGAGCGCGGTATCATCAAGCGCAATTTTTTTCTCAGCGGTCGAAAAAACGACATCTCGGGTTAGGTTTGTCCTAACCCTAGCAAGCAAAAAGTAAAGAAGGCAGAGGATTGAGAAGATTTTCAAGTCGACATCGATATTGAGACTGAAGCGATCTCGACTCTAGGTCGAAGAGTCGGTCGTCGTCTTGTCGTCGACGGTCGTCCGCGTGGTGCGAGCTCAGCCGTGACGAGCGTGCGAGTGCGGCTGAGTGTGAGGCAAGGTAGTCACGTGTGAGAAGAATGACAGCCATGATGCCATCATGTCTCTTTTCCTCTCTCCCTCACGTTCGCTGCGTCGCTGGCGGCTCACTCTCCTTCCTCGCACCTCCAGCTGCTTTTTCTTTCATCATCTTTGGACCTTCTGTGTTCTCTTCGACATTCCATCATTCTCATTTCCTTGACTTCTCGTCGGGAACGTCTTGACTCCACGTCAGACCGGTATACAGCCGCCACTTTCATCGCTTTCCAGCACAGGCAAAAAAGGCTTCAATCAGTCGGGACATTTCGTGTACCAACCGCTAACAGGTCATGCTACTTATTCCTACCAACATTACATCCGGCTAACTTCGTCTCTTCACAATTTTTCTGCTCTCTCTCGGACCTCAATTCCGGCATTTCCTGTCAGCCACTAATCGTCCTTCCTCCGATGTTCGATGGGATTCTGCCTTCTTAACTTCCAGGTGAACATATCAGGACGTCCCAGAGTCCCTCATTGGTATGTCACCAGTTCAATAGTTTCTCCTGTTCATCTTCCTCTCGCTTCCTGCCGCCGTTGAGGTGGTGTTTCTGGCACTTTAATGTTGTACATTGAAGTCTCAGAAGGACGCCGCCCGGACGTCGCGCATCTTTCATCTCATCTCCTTCTCCTGCATCGAGATACGGCGACTTGGCGCTCGTGGCTCGAGGCCGCATCCATGCCTGCGTAATCGTCTCTTTTTTGTCATCTCTCCCCGTCCCATTTTCTTGTCGAACCAGTATCTCTGGAATTTCGACGGTATCCCTTTGAATCTCGGTGCGTCTCCCGGGTGCGATGTCACCGAGACTACATCGGCTTTTGAATCCTCATTTGATCCATTCTCTTCTCTTGTACCGAGGACGGGGCACAACATCTTGGTGCTCTTTTCCACCCAATCCATTTACAGCGCCGTCATGGCAGTATCTCTGGCCATTCACAGCGCATTACCTATCTGTTTTCTTCGTTTTTATGTTCATATCATCTTCATCTATCGATTCATCTCCTTTGGCCTCCCATTCTTCGCAACCGTTTATTCGGCATTTTATACATCGCAGCTCTCGTACGATGTCGCGCAGACGCACGAGATTTGATTTCTAATTTTCGATTGTATTCGGCTCCCACGCATCGTGTGGTTGGGCGTCTCGGGATACGGTTGTGGTCCCGGGAGCCATCAAGGCGCGTTTCCACCTGTGTTATCTCAGCCTTTATACGATGTGGCTTTCACGTTCTAGAGATTGTGGTTTACTTTCGTCTATTGTCTACCATATCGAGGATTCGCGTATTCTACCACTGCGACCCGCTTTGGGGTACTCCTTCGACTTCGAGTACTGCCACATACTAGTCCCGGTCGTTTTCATCGTTGTCCAATCCCGCCATCGCGTATTACATCGATCCTATTCTCTAAATGGCATTGTGTTGACACCCATCCTCATTGTCTAACACCTTTCGCGCTCTTCTGCATCATCATCGCGGGACGCCGCTCATCCTTCATTGCATGACGATGCACCCCATCTTGTGCTTCGGCACTCTATGATCCATCGCGGGACGCCGCCCATCCTTCATTGCATGACGATGCACTCCATCTCGTGCTTCGGCACTCTATCATCCATCGCGGGACGCCGCCCATCTTTCATTGCATGACGATGCACTCCATCTCGTGCTTCGGCACTCTATCCTCCATTGCGGGACGCCGCTCATCCTTCATTGCATGACGATGCACTTCATCTTGTGCTTTGGCACTCCATCCTCCATCGCAGAACGCTGCCCATCTTCCTTGCATGACGGTGCACCCTGCTTATTACCATTTGGCCTTCGTCCGGTCCCTCATCATCGTCATTCCCAATATCATGTACCCATACCAGATCGTTTATATCTCATTCTCATCATCTATTGTCCACCACCCGACACCCTCCATCCTCATCCTTACCTTCATCTTTATCCGTTGCGCCTCCCAGGCAACACACATTGTCACACACCTCATTCACCCTTCAATATCCTTCGCTGTTCGTCATACACAGTATATCATCTTTTATATATGTGTCTACTCATCCTCGCCCTCTTGCATCCAACTCTCATCTTCATCTTATCCCGACGCACATTCATCTATCCCTATCTCATGCGCAGGCGCATTCCAGTCTATTCCTATCCGGTGCGGACGCGTACCTCTATCTCCATCCGATGCCCAAGCATCTCTATCCTCGATGCGAAAGCGTCTCTATCCGATGTGCAAACATCTCTATCTCGATGCGAAAGTGTCTCTATCCGATGTACAAACATCTCTATCTCGATGCGAAAGCGTCTCTATCCTCGATGCGTAGCGTCTCTATCCGATGCGAAAGCGTCTCTATCCGATGTGCAAACATCTCTATCCTCGATGCGAAAGCATCTCTATCTCTCCTGATGCGCAAGCATCTCTATCCTCAATCTCTTCGACCGGCCTGCTTCAATTCTCTTCAACCACAAGCTCCCTGTGAGTTCCTGCCCTTTTCCATTTCCTTTTCTTGGTTTCCCATATGTTGCTGTCGCGAACACAATCCGCGGGCAAACCGATCTTTCCCATTCACTGTTTTATTTGATCTCACTTCTCTCTATTTGTCATTCTCTTGATTTCTTTTTACTCCGATTCTCTCGGTGTTTTAGTGCTGGTGTCTGGGCTCGACGGAGATAGCCCCGTCGAGACGGGCAATTCGTTGTCGCTGTGAACGCGAAAATCCAACTTCATATTTTCTATTTGATCTCATTTCCTTTATCCAAACGGTGAATTTGCCAAGGCATTTCGCGATCAGCAGGGGATTGGATAACCCTAACTGCGACTTTCCCGTCTCCCTCCCTCTTCGATTTCATCCCACATCTGTTTACGGTTGGAAATTATCGCACCGGCTACGAGGCAATATCTTTGTTGCAATGGTTCTAGCCGCGAGACATGGCTTAGCCATATCTTTCCTGTTCAATTTCTCGTGTGCCATGCTTCATATCATTGTCTCACTTTCTCGCTGTTCCTCATTTCTCGGGGGTTTGCCGGTCTTCCGCCGGTCTTTACAGACATTCCTTTGTCGAGCCAGATTCGTTGGTCAGTTTTAGCATGGTGCGCGTACGTACGATTGTGCTGCCCATCTTTTTGTGGACTGATTATTCATGGACCACTTTCACAACTTTTCTCTACTCTGATCCCCGACGAGTCGACGCTATCGTGCCAGAGCCGTGGTTACATCCCTGAGCCATTTCGCGAATAGCACATCGTCCTTGTGCCTGTCCAGTCTCGGTGCAAGTACCGATGTTCTTGTTGTCATCGTTGCAATGCCCGCAATCGGTCGTTAACGGCTGGCACAGCGGTCCCATACCCCGGTCGAACAGACGACCGTTCGACTGACGAGGTGTTATTTCTACTTAAGCTTCTTAACTTTTCTTTTCTCTGTTGTTTCCCCCGCATACACGACACAATGTGGTGAATGCCTCTCATTCTCTGTTTATTATCGCCTACTGGGTGCTACTTTGACGCGTCGATTCGATGCCTGCGCGCCTTCTTTCTTCATGGCTAATGTGCTGCTCGGATAATGCGGACCTCTCGTATCCTCATCTTCTCTTTTTCATCGCTATGACATCCAGTCACTGGTCCAAATACTCCATCAAGCATATCTCCCTCTTCATCTTTTGACGCTGCGGTTTCGGCTCCACTCAATTTCTTCACCGGGGGTTCGGCATCTACTGGCTCGATCCTCCTGTTGTTTGTTCCCTTGCCACAGCTGGACAGCGAATGCTTTCACCGGATCCAATTTCTTCCGTTCCGTCATTTCAAAGCTCTGCTCATGCCTCTATCCATCTCTGTGCCTCTGGTCTCGCTGGAGCCTATCCCCTGCGCTACATCTACCGCTCTTTACTGACCGTCTCCCACTCGCTGCCTCAACGCTCTGGAGCTTTCAAAATCACTCGGAAACTTCTTGATCTGCATTCATCCATTTTTTGTGGCAGTCGCAGCAAGAGTAATTTATTCTCGCTTAATCCGAATTTGCAACGGCCTGCAATTTTCACTCGGCACTATCCATCCCTTTCCTCGCGGTGTGTCCCTGACCCGCTATCTAACGTCTCGCTGCATACTTGTCCGCATCTCCCTCTAATCTGCACATCCCGTGCGTATATAGTGTCATCTCTTGCCAGCATATTCTTCTGGGGCTCAAGCCAAGCTTCAACCCCCTATTCCCCCATGTCGAAATTGCGATAATCCCCATCGTCTCGCATTTATTTTCGATCCCTCGGGCTCTAACCTTACCCCTCCTATGACTTAGAGGCTCATATTCCTGCCTTCTGTACCTGTGCTGTCGCATCCTCGGGCACGATAAACGTCATTTCTTTGCGGGAAATCAGGATTTATGGCGCTGCATTCCAAACTTTCGCTTGTTTCGCCTCCTGCGGCCACATGGTCTGCCCTCTCATATTCCACCAGTCAATATTTATCTGGCGCCGCTCTTGTTTATCAACTTACATTTCGACTCGAACAAGTTCAAAACCTGTGATGGCTCTCCCGGGTGCCAGTTCTGCGGCGCCACACTTGATCGCCAATCTCGGACTGTCACTGAAGGCTGTTTTGCCTCTTCATGGCGTCGTCCCTCTTCATCCCTATATCTATATTCAACGCTGCACATCTCAAGTGTATCTTCGGAGAGTCGAGACAGCTATCACTTTGGATCGGACTCGGTTGTATTACTCAAGGCCTTACAAATCTGTGGACTTGGAGCCAGTTTCCTTCTTCATTTTCCATTTCACACAGTTCCCTCAATTTCACCGTCACACACAATGCCCTGGCATTACCTGCACTGATTCTATCCTATCCGCTGCTGTTTCCCAACTGTTTCCTCTCCCGCTCCGTTCGCTCTTTGTGGCCCCTCGGTTTCGTCTCTCGTCCTCGCACGAGTCTACGACTCTTGGAGCTTCACTCCATTGGGTCGCTCGGGGTCTCATTCCGACCCTCGGTGTCCTTTGCGTACGGTTCGGCCGTGTCTGTAGCCCACGCGGAGCGGCGGGAGACGAATATTCGTCTCCGCGCCCCATCCTCGTCGGTCGGAGCGGCCGTTCCTCGCACACACCCCAAAAACATCTCTTCTCCTCTCCATCTCATGACTAGCGAGCACGGCAACTACCTTGCTGCGAGCTCAGCCGTGACGAGCGTGCGAGTGCGGCTGAGTGTGAGGCAAGGTAGTCACGTGTGAGAAGAATGACAGCCATGATGCCATCATGTCTCTTTTCCTCTCTCCCTCACGTTCGCTGCGTCGCTGGCGGCTCACTCTCCTTCCTCGCACCTCCAGCTGCTTTTTCTTTCACCCACCCACCCTTCGCTCACGCTCCTTCCTCATCTCCATCTTACGCTGGGTCGCTCGGGGTCTCATTCCGACCCTCGGTGTCCTTTGCGTACGGTTCGGCCGTGTCGTCCGCGTGGGAGATGACTCGGACAGCAAACCGTTTGTTTGGCGATCAGCTGTGATCCAAACTTTCCCGTCACCTTCCCATCTTGTCTTCTCCCGTTGTTCTCCCGTCACCAACCCACCTAAGGCACCTACGTTTTGCTTAGGTAATGCCCCTCGGAGAAGACTTTTCTCGTACACTAGAACCCCTCTCTGAGGTCTGGCCTCCGGCGAAGGCGTTACGCAAATCGCGATGTGATCGGCTTCTTCCCAAACGGGAAATGCCGTGTGCCTTCCTCCAGCCTCTGCCCGCCTTCGGCTCGGCCTTCGTCTCGATGTTTACGCCGTTTTCTCTGTGATTTCTTGGCCTGCAAGGGGTCTTTGAATATGCTGTACCAGCCTTCTATATACCAGTGTCCTCTATCTTCAAGTTCTAGTCTTCTACACCTTCCCAAAGCGGCCAATTGCCCACTATGCATGCTTGATTCGTGCTAGATATGCCTCTGAACGTGCTATGTTAACTATCTTTATGTTCCAGGTATACACTATGTGTAAATATAAGTGTTGCTGATTCAAACAGAGTGGAATTAAATCAATTTCCCGAATTTCCGGAGGCTCCGCACAGGCCTATGCCATCTTCTTAACCTCCCAAAAATCTGCAGAATTCAACTTGCACATCATTCCTGTCTTTCAAATCATCTAACCATCTGATTTCGACGGATTTGCACCTACTCATTCTCCTCCTTGCAGTATTTAGCGGCCTCCGCCACACCCTTGGGCCTTGGCCGCCTCTGCCGCCACCTCTGCTGTATTTTGCTGGTCCACTTGGTGCGCACCTGTGGTAGGATAAGAACTCGAGATACACATAACTATATATACCCAGGAGATCCCAAGAATACTCTATACATAATCTTCGATCTATGAATTTAATCTTTTCGTATCTACCTACACTTGTATTAATGAGTAATCGAAGCTGTTGGTAGATAGGTCTTGTTGAAAGAGATCAATTAACACAATGTAAACCATTTGGAAAGAGGTTGGCTTGGGAAAGGGATGGCGGAGGCCGAAACGTAGGCCTTCACGGAGCCTCCGTTGATTGCAAGAGCATCACCACATATTACTACTGCTTTGAATCCTGATCAACTAAACGGATGTTACGGGTTCCACTTGCCCATTAACAATTGAGATCATATGAAATTGTTGAGATGGTTGGCGGAGGTCAAGACGGAGGCCCAAACGGAGGCCTTCGCGGAGCCTTCGGCGACAGCAAGGTGGTCGTAAAGTTGAAGAAGCTCATCAAACCTGTCGGCACAGACAGGTGAATTCGGATCAAGTAAAATCAACCGTGCGAGCCTCCAGGGAAACTTCCGAAGGTCCTTCTTCCCCTCGGATTACATCACTAATTCAGCCAATCGGAGGCATTATAACGGTCAGCCCCTTGAAATATTTTTTCTCTGGCAGCATATCTTCCTCGAATGGTCTCATTTGCACCGGAAACAATTCTAGTATGATGCCCCATGCGCTGCGATTTTAAAGCGGATTTTTAGTTAGCTTTGAAAATCCGATGTAGCAAATGACCCAAAAGCCAGGTAAGTTCGCATTAGCTTCCTCAACTACACAATTGGTTGGATCTATATTTTCTGCTTTATCACGTCCCTTGAGCTGAGTAAGTTTCCTTGCCTTAAGTACTTCACCCTCATTAACATCCTGGCCTACATCCGTCCATTTGAAGCCTCCTTGTGCGATAATAGCCTTTACAATTGACAATGTTCAAACTGTGAATTTACTTTCCGCACTTTCAAGCTCAACAGGAGGAACATCAGCATGTATCTGGAAGTAGATACAACCCTCCTGATAATCACTGGTGAGGCAAGACCTTCAAACAAGCACAGGAAAAATGATAAAACTACTGAGATGTACACATTGGTGAGTATAGACAAAAAACATGCCGGGTTTGAAGCTCAACATCCAATGCATACATTAAAAAGCAGCACATATTGCTAAGTTGTTTGCGAGCAACTGTAAATGTAGATTTACGGTACAATGGTGCAAAGCAGATGCCGTGCCTAGAGTGCTCAACTCAATCACATTCATACAGTCGGTTAAACATCAATATGCGTCGTCATATGGCAGAGATAGTGACATACTACAGCAAATTAGTCTTGTGGAACAGTGAAAGTTGCAGGGAAAAGGTTTGAATTAATTTTCGGAGGCTTCAACGGAGGCCACGAAGGCTCCGACGGAGGCTACCTCGATGATTTACGGAGCCTCCGGCAAGTGCAAGAGAGGCAAAAATATGACTCAAAATATTTTTGCTGCTGCACTCGTAGACAGTTCAATATTCCTCAAATATCAACAGCTATGATGACTTAAACTTCGAAGCCAGTACTGAGAGAAACCTTGGTAAGCAGATAAAACAAGTCTTGAACAGGCAGGGTGAATGACTTGATATCCCTGGTCAATGTAACAAGATAATACATCTATGACTGTATCAAATTTGCCATTCCAGTTCTTGTGCTGAAACGAAGCAGCGAATGGTGGGGCGGAGGCTGTGAAGGGTTTGACGGAGGCTTCGAGCAATCTCGCGAAGGTTGTGAAAGGTCCACCGGAAACCGCGGGGCTTTCACGAGGATGCAAGGTTCATCTATAAGACAATCATGTAGAAATGCAGAGGTTCGAGGAGGAAACAAAAGGTCGCGGAGGCCATAACAGAGCCTCCGCCGAATCCGAAAATCACATCCATTTCAATGAAATTTACCTCAGTGTGCAGAGAGACTGTGCTCACAGCATAATGGGAGCCAATACACTAAGAGGTGCCGGGGAGGCGGAAGGAGGTTGCGTAGGTCAGTGCAAGATTTTTGGAAGCCGCCGGAACTGTTGGGGAAGGGGTGAAAAATCCGAAGTACCAGGGGGACAGCTTCGAGCAGATGAAGGCTGTGAGGGTAGCGAAGCCGGGCATGTCTAGGAGGTGGGAAGAAGCACGGGAGGGCCAAGGGAGGGCTTAAAGGTCGGGACGGAGGCCAAACGGAGGCTGATGGAGGTTGGCAGGAGACACGGGATGCTTTCCCGTTTGGGAACCTGTCAATCAGATCATGATTTAGGTAACGGCTTCGCCGGAGGCCGGACCTCTGAGAGGGGTTCTAGTGTACGATTAAACCCTTCTCCGAGGGGCATTACCTAAGCAAAACGTAGGTGCCTTAGGTGCACCAACCCATCAGCTTGCTCGCTCAAGTCGCTACATCTACTCATTATATGCCACATATATCTTTGTTCTCCTGAAACTCAAAGGCTGGCCGTACTTACTGTAATCTCAGACGGATACAACGAATACTTATTTCCAAGAAATTTGACCGCGGCTCTGAGTCCCGGACGGCACTACTTGACTGCAAACTGCGATTTTGCGTGCTCAGACGACCCCTCTCCGGCAACCAGGCTACGTTTGCGAATTCTATACTCGATTCAGAGACGTCCTTAACGCCGGTCAATTCAATCCCACTCTAACTTTTCCTCCTTACTTACCTCTTATCATAAAGTACCGGCTCAGCCAAGCTCATTCTCATGCAGATCCTTGACCCTCGCTGCAGAAATCTCGACCCAATCTTCGTTCGTGAATTCCTTTCGGTATAAATCAACTTGAGCGTTTCCTCCTTACCCAAGTCTTTTTATAAAGTAACACGTCGTCGGCCGAACTCTCCATCTTGGAATACGGAATCTACAGACCTCAATGATACCTCGGGTCGTTTCCATTTACTCAGTACGGTTACCATTGGTCGACGGCTGCGGATTAATATCTTCGTCGGACTAATATCCGTCCTGACTCTTCAGAATACTCGTTCGAAGAAAACCAACCTTGTCGTCAAAATTGAGTACAATTCGTCTTCCACACAATTCAATCCTGCGCGCGACTCCACAGGGTCAAGCATCTAGGTATTACGAACTAAAACTCGTTGTATTTCTCTCTCTCTCTTTCTCAGACCCGCCTCTGACGTCCAGAATATACAGACACTCTTTCAATCTCGTGCATCGGCCACAGACCAAGCCATCCCGAATCAATTGAACAACCTCTTTTCTTACCATGTCCATACTTTTCGTGGGTCCCGTTTCAGTTCAGTTTCAAGGTAAACATTGATTCAAAATATATTCACCGTTGACCTCAAGTTGATTTACACATAAGTATTTCAGCATCGGCAATTGTACAGATGTCGAGCGAGCCAGGTAAGTGCTAAAATATGTTTCAAATCATACCACGCTGTCTCCGGTGACTCGTTTACTAGACTTGTTCGACGCAAATAGAAGACAAGCGCCCATTCTACAGCTTTTTGTCCCGGCTGCAATGCGGCTGTGTGGTCGGTATTTTTGACCGTCTTCTTAAATACTCTGCGTCTCTCTTGCTCCTCACCTTCTCCCCACCACTGCCTCACCACCATGGACTCCGGCGACAGCGAACACGAAGCTCTCGACACTAGCAGCATACTCTCTGGAGCCTTTGCTACAACAGTCAATGGTGCGTGTATTGCTTGCAATATATTCGACTTTTCTAACACGTGTATAGTGTTAGGAGGAAGAGGTGGCCCAGGCGGAACAGCTGGCCAGAACGGCGGTACAGGCGGTAACGGCGAGGGGCCTCGTTTGTATCTCTCAAGCAAAAGCACCATCGTCAATGTTCGTGCAGGTCAGTGCGGTGCTAGATACCCGCGCACGATCGTCATTGACATGAATCCGATATCAGAAGGCTTGCGAGTGAATGATTCGAGCAGTTGGGAATCACTGCTCGATTCCAGTGCGTTTTTTACTATCACATTGTGCGCTAGAGGTGAAATTCGTTGAAGATTTTCGACGCATTCCGTTGGGAGATATAAATCTGGAGCGTCAATTATATTTGGACAGCCCACAAACCGATCGAGCCTCTTTTCGTCGGAAACGATCCAGCGTTCGAATTGTTCGTTCTGCCAAGGTCGACAACCGCGAGTTCACTGTGGCAATGTACCAAGGCGACAACGCAGAAAGGGCAAGTTCAATCCATCGGGTTAAGTCTGATTCGTGATGGACGTTTTTAGGAATGGAAAGAAGATGTCGAGCGATATATGGATATTCGGTACCTCAAACCAAAATTTACCGTCATGGGCAAGGTCTGAATGTTGAATAGGCACGAAAGCATCCTCCAGCTCTACGGAACTGTTCGGTGCAAAAATATCTGGGCTGCCGTCTTTCACGGCGCTGGTGCGTACAGGTCTCATCCAATAAACTCTTAGATCGTCTCAAACATTGGCGCAGATTTAATTCCATTTATTGACTTCTTGAAGATGGTCTGGCACTGTCCAATATTAACATGCTATGTTTATGGATACGTGGTAGGTGCTGAGCCGACTCGATATATAGCACAAATTCTAACTTACTGCAGACTCATCTTCGCCATGTAAGGGCCCATTTGTGGAGTTTAGGGTCACGCTGAGGCTGGCTCAGTCAGCTGACCGTTATCTTCGTTCCACCTTTGGCCGTGAAACGGTGAGTGAGCTATGCAGCTGAACTAGTTAATTCACACCTGGTGCACTAGGCAGATTGTACTGTGCTGATAAATCCTTCTAATGGTCGCCCCTGCATTGACCTCGAAAGTGGCCATGACGTTGCTATTGACTGCTACACAACGACCATGCGAGTACCTTATTGGAACCTAGCTGAGCCATTATCCCCCATGGAGATGGCTGCTCCAACAAAACTCACCTACATCGTGGAAACTTTGACATTGGATCAATACCATGAAATCAACTGTATGGGGGTAATACTGTAACATTATTAAGCAAACACACACACCTTGAATTTTAAAAAAATGCACACCCTCCAAAATCTACACAGGTTCGTCTTCAAAAGAAGGAAAAACGCACAGGTACAGCATTTTCCGAGCCATCGGCAGCCAGCCCCGGACTGATCATCATGATCAACGATCTCGGCAACGGATCAACGCCCAAGCATTGGCCTTTTGAGTTCACTTTCAAACTGTTTATCCTTTCTCTGCACGGCAATGTTCAATGCCTGAGACGATGGTACATAGAGTACCTACAGTGGATGACTTCCCATAGTGGTAAATATTTTTTTTGGAATATATTTGCTTTTCCGGAGGAGATGCCGGGGGACCCCATCGGGCTCAGATCTCATTTCACCTGTTTTTAGCTCGTACTAAAGCTTGTTAAATGGTAAATCTGGTCGGGGGGTAGGGACCCCCCGTTCAGATTTTATCCGCCTGCTTATCCTCTGAATAGATGGATTTGGGAAGTTGGTACCTTATGCCGCTCTCGGACGCTCGGATGCTCCCGTGCCCTTCTGTCGGCAACTGTCGGGATCCATAGGTGGTGTGATGCCGGATCAGCAGAAATTAGTCCGTTTGATGGCCGCGCCCGAATACGCGTATTGACGCGTCGCAAACGCGTCGAGACGCGCAGAGGAGGCTGTAAGAGACGCTTGCAAGCCTTGATGAGAGTTGTCAGCCTGTGAGAGAGTTCTGGATAAAATTATTCCATGTCTACTACAAAAAAGCATGCTGGAAACGAACGAATATTATTTCGACACCATCAAAGCTTGTTGGTCGCCATCATTGGCACCCCTTCAGAAACAATAGGAAATAAATACTACTATGGGAAGTCAACCAGTATAATTATACGCCATCTTCCTTTTTCCAAAAATATCAGACTGGATACAAGAAATGCAGTTCCAGTAATGTATTCGATTGTACCACTCAAGGAAGTCAGTGAGCTCTGGCAATCTGAAATACGTTTTTTGAGGTTAAATTTGGGAATTCATGGACACAATGGGCATGATATATGGGCGCTATAGGTACAAAACAGGGAAAACCTCTCCGTGATTTTGGATCAGATGGCAACTGATGACCATTGGCGGGCCGAGATCCTGGTATCCCAAAGACCTGTGTATTTTTCTGACGGACCGTGTGTTGCAGCGTAATTTTCCCCTCTGGAATACAGGTTGTGTATTTTTTTGCTGACCTGTGCACAATTTGTGGAAAACCTCCATTAGGTGCGTATTTGGGTGCCAAAATCCCTGTAGCAGTGCAACAAATAATAATGTTACACTATTACAGCCATACAACTGCGCATGGTCTTGTGTCAAAGCGCCAGAGTATAGGCTGATTTCTTCCACCGACACACTGCACTTGGGTGGTCTTTATTATGCTAGTGATGATGATAGCTCACTTCAATTGGTGGCTTTGCGGCCACTTCAATCTGATCACGAGACTACCAGTCTGTTGTACAGTCTTTCCTCCAAACCTTATCCGAGCTCAAGCTATGGTGCTTGTGGTTGGAGCCGGTAAGAATCTCTGTTACCCTAGTGGCTGCACACTGATTGTCAAATATACTTGTAGAATTTCATACTCTGAAATGAATCAGGGGCACGGGTTCTGTTTCAGATATAAATTTTTCAATAATTACGGAAATCGTTCTGCGTCAATGGCATGGATGAGCCAAGCAAATCACATCTTTGATCATCTGGATGTCCTACTATCTGATTGTGAAAGATACGGTACGTCGCCTTTCGGACAATAGCTAAACGTTATGTTAATTTTCTGATCTTCTTTCCAGTTCTTGTGGCGGATATCCGTGTCACAATCAAGATACGGTGGCGCAGAAACCGTTGTAACACTTCCCCGGAAGGCTACTTGTTCTTGTGCCCACCACAATACTGTCTGGCAGGACCAGCCGCTGTCAAAATTCCCGAGCGCCCTTGGTATTGGTCCCTCGATCCCTACGGTGCGGAGAAATTGAACGAAGAGAAAGCCACTGAACTCGGATTCCCGACCATTCAGCCTGACATCACAATTCGGGCAACGAAATGGGATAAATTTGCATACAACGGTTTGATTCAGTTTCACGAAGGCAAAGGATTCGATCCATATAGTCAGGATGTGGCAATCGAGCTGAAAGAGCCACTGTTTGAATTATATTACGAGTACTTTTAAGTAGTCGTTCTTTTCGATCTTCAGGATGAGGTTTTCGAGTTTTTGATCGCATCAGTGTGGTCACTCTAGAATGTAGAGAAAACGCGTTTTTCTCCCACGAATTTGATGATGCCATCTGTTCGCATCTGATTTCAAGTTCAAAGCCAAAGAAACCCCGAAGGGCCGTTCTCAATGCGAGCTGGTCGACGCGCAAGCGGCGACCGAGCGAGCTTTGAGAAGTAGAATATAGCTTCAGTTATATAGGTTTTGACTCGGGAATTAGAGCGCGTTTACTGTTACTTAGTCGCGCTCACTGCTGTCTTCTTATTGCCCTTATTGGCAGCAGTATCCCGCACGGCGTCCGATTCGGTTTCCAAATTTTTGCCTGCTCATTGGAATATAGTCTCGGACTGCTGCAACCATGAACCTAGAGCCGTGAGTCTTGCAATTGGATTTGGTTAGACCTTCCTATCACGATCAGTGCATTAAAGTGACAGAAATTTGCGAGTTAACTTCATTGTTGAAAGCGGAATACAGTTGACGTTTAGATTTTTGGGGACCGTAGAAACACTACTGTCCATTGAAACTTGTAGTGCACCCGGCAGTATATAAGCTGCTTTGAGGATTGATTTTTTCAAAGCAAAAGCCACGAGTATATAGCCAGTATTCACACACGACTGGGCCAATAGTGATTTTTTTGAAGTGGTTAGTTGCGGCTTGCCAAGTTCCAAGAAACTGAGACTCAGAGAAGTAGGGAACGCGAGCCGTTGTCGAGTTGTTGTGTGTAATTAACATTGGAGTTTGGGCTCGGAGACTGTTCGATAGATCACGTAGAAGGAGAGATGCTTTGGCAAACCGTTCATAGAGCAAGCCTGGCAGGCATAAATTGAGTCGATGTGGTGGTTGGGAACAATGGGGACCGGCAATTCGGCTACGTACAAACCGTAGACAAACAGATTGTTCCCACGCCCTCCTTGCTTCTCCTCCGAGTCATCCCCACGCATCGCCATCGATGTTGACCGTCGAGGAAGGCACACCCCACGCCGCTCTCTTTCATCTGCGCTGACGACTTCTTTGATGCGACCCTCTTCCTTTGTTCTTGAATCTCCCGTGTCCACCACCTCGTTCAGCCGCACCATTTTCGCTCCCTCCCTAACTTGACACTCGTCTTGATCCCCCCATCCCATGCTCCGCCGTCGTTCTCGTCCACCAACACCATCCCATCAACCTCGCCATCGTCACCTACGCGCGCCCAGGCAGCCCAGCCACTCGAAAATCACCGCTCAAGACCGCTGCTCGAGCTCAAACCTGAAGTTACATAAATCAAAGTCAGTTCTATTGAGGAATGCTCATCTGTCTTACACTGATTTCGCATCCTCAGCCCTACTGATTTCTTTACCAGACGCCATTTCTGCTTCACCCACCCCTGATCCCCCTTTAACTTCACCCAGCAACATGTAAACAGTGAATTAGCTAGCGCATGCTGTGCCCGCGCTGCGCCGCACGCGCGCGCTCTCTGCCAATGTGCGTTGCCGCTCTCTTCTTTGGCCCTTCAGTTCACTTGAGTGATTAGAGCACCCGCCTCACCCTTCCCCCCGAATATCCCAGGCCACGACCGCTCTCCGTGCTTCCGAATGCTCCGCCCTTCGTCACCCCCTCGCGAGCCCCGTCGACGGGCATGTGAATACCGACAGGTGCGTCATCTCCCTTTTCGGCGTTGCACATGCTGATGCTCCTGCAAAGATGCTAGGTCACTTTTACTGCTATACAAATAACTCACGACCACTGCCGCCGTACTTCATCGAAATCTACCTCACCCTAACATTGCGCTGTCCACACTGACCCGTTCCGAAATTTGCCTGGAGCTTTGTTCAACGTTGTTTATACAGGCAAAGAGTTCATTGCTCGCGTTCGAGGAGCTGGAGAAGAGCGGTGCCAGATAACAGATAGACTAGATGGAGGTATGTAAGCGATGGGAAGGCGGGTCGATCCGACTCGAAACAACTTGTAGCATAGTGTAAGCTACGAGTAGGTGGCCAAATTGAATTAAATGCATCTCGTTTCATATCACAACAATAATGTGGATCTCTGTCTATGACTTTGAGAACAATGGTCAAACTGAGTTTCTATTGACTTGCTCCAATCCTACATAGCTCATATCAGCACGGACAAGGATTCCTCTGCTTTGAAATGAAACAAAAAAGAAAAAGTACGAGTCCTGCCGCACGAAGTGGCGGCCCGCTTACCGCATGTTCGGATGAGGAGCCTCTCATTGTGGAAGGTGAGTCCTAACCGATTGGTGCCCCTCTGATTTTTTTTTCTGAGTGCAGCACCAGAGATCCCTTTCGATTATGATCCCGGTAAATCTAGTTCCGAGTCAGACGCTTCTGAAAAATTGGACTATGACTCGGGATCCGAGTCTGACTGGGAACATAATACTACCAGCAAAGACGGGCATGACATGAGCGATGCGTTGGACTCGAATGAAGGTGAAGGTAGGATCAAGTATGTACTCAAATTTCCTGACGTGAACTGAATAATCGTACAGATATCACTTCCAACATCGAGTTCATATCATTCGATGAAACCGGCGATTGGATCGACGCACCACTGCCACAGGTTCCAACCTGGGACAGCAACGGACCCAACTTCCAAACATTGCCCTTAAATTTCACAGGCGATGCTGGCAATGAAGTTACCTCCGATTCGCGAAAGCGGCGTGCGGAGGACGATGACTGGGAGTACAAGTCTGCTGACAGGGCGAAACGGATGCGGCTGATTGAATACTGAAGTAACTGAACAATATATTGCTACAATCGACGTATTGAGGAGCATAGGAGGAGCGTTTATGGATGTCCCTAGGGGACATAACGAGATAGTGCAAGTCCAGAATCCCGAGATTCAATTTACAGTGCCAACGAGAAACAACAACGGCATTCGTATCCTGCGCGGTCTTTGGAGAAACTACACATCAGCTCATCTGATAATGGTTGGCTTCAAATACGCTCTGCGGCCTCATCGCTCTCGTGGTTTCCGCTGCGGAAGCGGCGACGGACAAAACTATTCCTCGTCTTTCCGACTCTCTCTGCGTCATTATCATCAAGCTCAAAATGAACGGCTTCGCTCAGTAGCGCTCACGCGTCACGCCCGTCCTCATCGAGCCTCGCCAGTCCTATTCTACCCACCCTATTAGTATCCCACCATCGCGGAGAAGGAAGAATTGTCTCGCAGACGCCAGGATTATCCCCATTTGGACACTATTCACGACTACGACGGGGACAACGCCAGCGAGCGGACGGACGTTTTCTCGACGTCAAGGGCGTAGTATGAGCAGCATGTACGGTACAGAGATCCACACCGTAAACCGGTAGGGGCGTCGTCGAGCCGGGATCGAGGAAATCGGTCGGGAGTGCGGGCCCGCGAGGCGGAGTGTTCATCGACGCGTATACGAATGTCCGCATCTACGACCTTGACGATGGAGTATAAGCAGCGCAACTAGGCCAAGACTCGACGGCTGACTGACTTGGCGTAGGTGAATGTCTGAGCTCAGCCGTCGATCTCAGAGTATCGGAGGCATAAGAGCTAGCCGCACCCACACCGCCAACGTAGAGGGGCTGGGCGAAGAGGATATTGAGGAGATATGTCGGGAGTGGCGGTGCTGGCAGCTGCTAGGCGGAAGTGTCGTCGATGAGCATACAAATGCTACATGCACGACCTTGACACTGGGGAATAAGTAGCGCAAGGTGTACGCGCACGCACACCGCTAACGCGGAGGCATGTCGTTCAGCGAATATCGAGGGAGTCGGCCGGGAGTGCGAAGCAGAGGCTCATCGACGACGAATCTGTGAATGACCGCATCCACGAGGTCGGCGCCGAGAATGAGCGGCGCGGAGGGTACGCGCACGAGCACCGACTGCAGACGATCGTGAAGCGCGCTGACTGAGTCCTCGTCGTCTGACGCGACGAATGAATATGCACAAGCGACGGCATCCACGACGCGTCAATCGAATGCGGCGGCGGCGAGCGAAGAGAAATTCGTGCCACGCAGCAGCCTTGACGACGACAGACGGACACCTCGTCCCCATCCGCACCAGAGACATCCACACTTGCGCGCACACGTTCAGCCCAGTACTCCTCCACTCGCACACTCCTCCCCCCGTCGAATATCCCGTATCCCCAACCAGAGTGAGCGACGAGAACGGGCAGCGGAGCCAGCGCTCATCAAGGTCGACGGAGGGAGATGTCATCGTGCACATCCCCTCAAATTGAGACCTCGAGAACGAGGTGGACGGGCATGCAGGGGTCGTCGAATAAAGATAGAGACGGGTTTCATGGCGGGCGGGGGAGGGAGGGGATCGGGGGATCGAGGACGATGAAAGCGAGGAGCGAGAAGCCGACGACGCAGGTGAAGACAATGACGAAGGTAGAGTGACAGCGGCGTACGAAACGACCGACACCGCGCATCCGACGATCCCCCTCCCTCTCTCGAACGAATCCATGCAGCACACAGCGCGCGTGGGGATGAGAAGCGCAGACGATGCCCCCGCCGGCGATGAGCTCCTCAGGACGGACGACACGCGCAACGCACAACGCATTCGACGCTACTTGGCTGCATTTGACTTCTTATGCGGGCCGGCGGTGGGAGGATGAGACGCGAGAGAGGTGGGCGGTGGGGGGTAAGAGGAGAAGGCGGCGCGGGCGAGGAGGCTGGGAGACGAGGAGTAGGCTGGTGCTGGGGTGAAACGGATGGAGCTAACGAAACGGAAGAAGTCGAAGGGGAAGCGAAAGATGTGTAGGGTATTGTGGGGCATTGGTGGAGGCGGAATCCTACACCGCACCACAGTCCCTGGTGCTGTCGGAGCCAAAGGAATGGCACCAAACAAGAGGTGTAGCATGGAGCGGACGATACGTCGGTCTAGAGAGAACAGAGAAGCTGGTCAGCGGAGAAGGCAAGAGAAGAAAACGAAAATATTCGTACTAGGTATACAATGACTGCAATCTGCACGCGTTCTCCCGCACATAAAAAGGTGCATGGCTGAGGAGAGATGAAACGCAGATATCAGGGAGGGAGAAATTCGGAGAAGGAGCAACGCTTACCCGCTACCAGTCTTACCAAGGGGCACACCCGTGCAAACAACCCGCCCTCATCCTCAGATCCTACATATGTGCCGCCACCCCCGCTAGCTACGACGCGCCACGTGCTGTGAGCTTTTGCCGTTGTCGACGAACGAGTCGAGTCCAGCGATTGAGGCAAGGCTAGGAAGGGGAAGGGGAGGTGGTAGTGGTCTGGGAATAGAATTAGAGAGAACGGGGCGGAAGTGCGTGCGGATTGTGCATACCGAGTGAGCGACGCGGAGGGGTGGTCGTCTTCCCCGCTGACTCTTGTAGATGCGGAGTCGCAGCGCGTGGGCGATCGGGAGAAGCGAGGCTACGAGGCAGCAGAATCAGCGTTCCGAGCAGGGGAGAGCACGGGAGGCGGAAGGACGTACCGTATTGATGTAGCCTGAGTGCGACGTCGACTTGGAGAGAAGGCCGAGACGCACGCACTCAGCCTCCAGGAGACGGATAGGGCGAGTGGGTCTGTGGCGAGGAGAGGGGGGAACAGGCTGGTTCGACCCGTCGATGATGCCGAGGGTGGGATACAGGTCGGCACAAATACGAGTTCGCGGGAGATTGAAAGGCATCCGTAGAACGACATCAAGTGGGACATGAATCTGAAAGGTAGCTCAGGATGTAGGAGCGGGGTCTTGGTGTGGGCTGGATGACGAGGTGACGGCCAAGCAGTAGTCTAGATAGCTGGAAGGTAGGAACAAGAAACGAAGTGAGATGTCGCGCTCGTTTTCCTAGCATAAACACGCACCGTCTTCGAATAACCCTCAAGCATACAGTATCATCCAGAAGCCGTCCATCCAATCCAATTCAATCCAATTCACGTCGTCGGTGGTCTAGTTCCGCATCCCGCTTTCCAGCGCAAAATTCTTTGAATTGGGCGTCAAAACGAGATGGCTGGCTGGCCATCGTTCCTAGCGCGGGAGAGGGTGGAGAGTAGCAGCTTCATGGATTAATGACGAGGTTGCTGGGCCGCGAAGAACGCGAAGAACGAGTCGGGCTCAGGTCGGCGATGGCGCGATGGTGGACGCTCACAGCAGGATGTTTGTTTGTTTGTCGATCGGATGGGATCCAAACATTCCCACCTCTTCTCCTTCTCCTCCACGGTCATCGACTCACCGCTCACTCACTCTGGCCTGCGATTGTCGCCGCTGTTGTACCTCATATACGCAATCCAATATACATCTTGCTTGCTGGACCTTCACGAACGCAGCTCTGGCCGGCGGCCGCGATTTCCGTCATCAGCGACCCTAACCAATCCCTCACGGCGAGCAAACTTTGAAACGACGAGACTCGACCAAGGCTCTGGATCGACTCGCGAGACTTGCTCAAGCGTCTGAGGGATGGCAGCAGCGCGAATTGGGATCCGCTATGACGGGCCGACTTGGAGTTGCCGCCGAAACTTCTCTTCTCTTCTCCTTCTCTCAATACAATACTTACACTGGTGGTGCCACCATCCTCTACCAACTTACGCGCAACTTACGATCCATACCAGCCCTTTGTCGTGTTCTGCGGCTGTGAGCTCATTACTTACTCACTGCTCGCCCGTCTCGGTCTCACCATCTATGTGCAACGGATTCGCTCAACGCCTGCTTCACGATCTCTGCTGAAAGACCTGCATCTGAGTCGCGCTTCTCACAAATGCGACTCCGTTGCAGGACACGCTTCAATCAGCCCACTCAAATACAGTCAAAAAAAACCCCATTAGACACTGCGCATCTCCTTCTCTTCAGCTTCCCATTCGGCAGAGACGATAGGATTTGATTTTGATATATGCGTTACGGTTCATAAAAGGAGAAGGGTAAAAACTGAACTGAAACGACTCACCATTAGTTCAATGTTCATTACTCGGGAATTTCTGAAAGAAAAAAGTCTTTTCAGTGGTCTTTCACGACACACCGAGGATTCGAACCTCGCCGCGGCGTTGCCCCTCCCCTCCGCTAAGCGATTCAGCGTCGAACGGCGTGGTCAGGGTAGGAGACGGACTGGGGTGCCGACGTACGAATGCAACGATAGTCAAGAAAGCAGCCCATTCCCGTCCAGGTACTTAGACGGGAGTGCCAGTGAAAGCTTAAGCTGGACGGGTTAATATTGAGTTCGATTTCAAGTAAGTAATTTGGATGTCAACTTGACTTTGACTTGACTTAGCTGACAAAATCAGGCTTGTATACCCAGAGTCGCATCTCTGACGTAGTATAGCCTCAAATTCAGACAGTACAAAGCAGAAGCATCGAGGATTTCCGATTCCCTATTCACTTGGATTTCAGTATCATACAGTCTCGACGCGGAAGACTTGAACCGTGGGAATCTCGAATGACCGCATTTACTCGACTGTAAACATTCGTTCCTTGCTCCCGTCTCTCGGTCCTAAAACCAATCCATATGATTCAATTTAAATTTAGCCCAAGGCAGATTTTTCAGCTAATCACAGCGGGCGATCATGATTCATGAAGCGGATCTCTTGTTTCGTAGGTTGAACGATTCTTGATACATGTACTTATTCACAGGTCGACTTCATTACTTATCCCCACTCGACGCTAGCAATATATCCGAAACCTACTACTCATTGTGGCTGGATTGATCAAGCTTGGTCACCACATTCGCCACAAACCAATACCCATACTTCTTCAAGTCCAATTTCTGACGGCCTTCCGCGAAGTATCGCTGAGTATCCGGATCGCTCATCATCTGGAATGGGAAAGCATTCAAAATGGGCGAGTGGCAGAGAATGAAATGCTGAGGTACTTGTTTCACTGCATCCAAAGATGAGTCCTACCCGCAACTCAGTCACTGACAAATGCATTCACAGCTTGGGTAATAATTTAAATCCTACCTTGAGCGTAGCGCGGTAGAGTCTAGGTCGACTCTGCGTCGAGTACCCAAAATCTCTGACGTCTTCATCGAGTATGTCGGTAGATTGCCACTGCTCATTCGCAATCAACAGAGATATAACAACATCACAGTTTTCGCAAGAGGACTGCTGACCATTTCTAACCTGGCGACGTTTTCCTGAATGCCTGGAAGTAGCAAAAACCCGCGCATGAAGTCGTCGAATTCGCGCATATGGTTTTCATCGAAGGGCCCGTAAACGAATACCATTTGAACACCGTTGTCGGGAGCCGGGCGGTCGATCTGGTCAATGAGGACTTTGCTGAAGGCGAAAAAGGAGGATTGGTTTCCGAAATCTTTCCCCCTCTGGAATATTTTGCGAAGTTCGGGCGATGCCAGGACCTATATTGACGTACAACGTTAGTGTATTACCATCTCGGTCACATTGCCCAATTGCCCACCTTCCGAACGTTTTCCGGAGTCTGATTATGGGGCGCGTGAAGGCGTTAATCGCGGTGTTCCTTGACCCCACAGAAGCAATATTGATTCCATACCTGGGCCTCAATCACAACGAACACAGCTGGGGTCCGAGCTTCGAGCCCGAGTGCTGGAGTGTGTCCATCTCCCTCGTCAGTCTGGAACATCTACTTACCGCACACCGATCGATTAGCAAATCCACTTGCAAAAGCAACACCATCACCATGTCCACCTTGAGACAATTTTGCTTGACGACGGGAAGGAGATTCACACAGTCGTCGACGATAGATTCCATCAAGCGCTCGAACTCGGGGATGCAGGCGGAGGCTGGGGCCCTGTGAATGCCCAGAGCGTAACAGACGTCCGATGCTGCCATGCGGAGGGAATCTTCTTGCTGTGTGTCGCTCGTAGGAGGCTTGATACTAGTTATATGGTGGATCGTCTGCGTTGCGCCAAATCTCACAAGCCGAGATGATATGATATCAGCTGGTGAAGTTAAAGTTACTGCGCGGGAATCTCGGTCCTCGAAGCACGGATTCCCAGATGCGAAGGGGGGACTGGGATTTGGCTCCAGCCCAAGTCTTGAGGTCAAGCAACTTTAGAAACTTCAGGCCAAGTCCTGAGAATTTATACGTCCTGACTCCTCGGTCTATCAAATAAGTATGAGAAGTCAACTAGATTGGGTACTCCTGCGGCTGGTAGAACATGCAGTATCGCAGCTTTGATCTTAAGTGCTCTCATTCTGCCTCGCACGAATCTAAAAGCTGTCAGCAGGCAAAGGTTAACCTTACAGGTAACAGCGTGAATGCCTAGACTTTAGGGTTGTCGAAATTTCCGCCCTGTCAGGCAAAGATCTACCGCACACCAACTCAGCAGCTTTCAAATGAGATGTGATACCATCCCAGAGATCAACGAGGACGTTTTTGAACTGTTGGTTGAAATTCTTCGAACTAACGGCCGATAGCTCCGAGCAGAGCATTCGGAATGATTCGGCGATCAGATCGCCAATTTGCTTCACCCGTCCTTGACCAGTCCCCTCATCTTCGACTCCTTTGTCGTCCTCAGCTTTCCGGGGGCTACTTAGTAACGAGAACCTAGCGAAGGAGAGACCTACATCATGCAGGGCCGCTTTCTTTGAATCAGCCGACATCATCGTCACGTCAATTTGACTTGAATTTCGTCGACGACGAGCCTTCGAGCCCTGGACGAGACGATTCGAGGGCTGTGGTACAGTGAAAACAACTCATATACTTGGACAGTAGTACTCATTGAGCTACCTACTGTAGAGTCATCGTTCTTGGAAGGAACCTGACTCCGCAGTGAATATGCTAGAAAATCGAAGAAAATATTATTCCCTGCATTGGGAGGTATGCGCGGCGGTTGTATGTTCGATATGGCAAGCCATCCCGACGATTTGCGGGACTCTTTTAATAGGTCGAGGTGTAAGTACGGTGCGTTACCTCTTAGAACCTCGAAACGCAATATGAATGTCAATTTGCCTGCCAGTCTAGCATACACCCTAAACCCGCTGTCAGCTAAACGCCTCCTCCACTTCGAGGCTCGATGAATGGGTCTGACACCCTTGTACTGGCGGACGAAGTCTGATGCTGGTCGCAAAACCCCCCTCAGTAAGCACGCCCCATCAACCCATTCAAATGAACGAAGCTCATGCTCACCTCCCGCAGCTTCGCAAGATATATCTTCAGCACCTCGGCGTAATTGTCAAACCCAAGACTGTTCATCGCGTACAAAATATCTTCGCCTCCAATCGTCTTGCGTTTCTCCACCAACGAGCGCTCAGCGGCTTCCGAAGTGATGAATGAGATGAACTCGGATACGCATTCCTGAACGCATTCTTTGGCGTCTTTCCCGATCTTGGTACTTGGGGGTACTGCAGCCTTCATTATACGCGAGACATTGGCGATCTGGTGTCTGGTCAGTGAATGAGGTACGCGGGGAGATTCCGACTCTAGCGAGAGCGCTCATTGCGCAATTTTGCTTGCTGAGAAACGAGGACTCACGGGGAGGAATCGGTCTTGCTCGCGATATTCACCGATGTCGTTCTCGCTTATTGGCGACTGATCCGCCGCGGACGACTGGCTCGCGTGCGGGTCGCTTGAGCGCTGTTGCGGAAGGATTTGCATGCGCTGAGGCTCGGTCATCGGTCGTTCGGTCGAGAAAGAGCTTTCTGAGGTCGTGTGGAGGGTGGTAAAGAATCCTGGGGACCAGTGTAGGAAGGACTAAGATGAAGACTCTATGCGAGATGGGAAACGGTGACGAAAGAGCTTCAGTGTGTGAGCATCAGGTGGGAATCAAGCGAGTCACGCCGTGGCTGCGAACCTTAACAAAGGCAGGTTGGCACGAAATTCAATTCCGATTTGCACACGATTGTAGTCGGGGTGGTTCACTGATAGGTAAGAGGACTTGTCTCATTCATTCATAGTCACAACAAACTTGAATTGGGTTTTTATGCTGGAAATCAGTGCGATTTTCAGAATTCGGCCCGAATTTTGCATGTGCCATGTCGTAGTTTGCGAGGCCAATCACATGGCCCTCTTGGTCCGATGATACGCATTGCATTAAAACGCTCACCGGATAGGTTGAAGGAAGTCGGAGCGGGCGCTTCTCTCCCATGGACTCTGTTGTAATCTGCGCCGCGGCACAAGATACTTCGGTGAAGTGAGAGGTTTGTTGGTAGAAACATACGATAAAATGTCGGCTGCTCGTGTAATGACGTTCTTGCAACATTCCGGAGGCGATGACCGTATGAGTTACAAGGGATCGGAAGGCAGGATTTGGCTGCATTGCTTTTGAGCTCCTGTTGCTCAGAGAATTCCAGGAGAAACGCGGGGCAGATCCCACGGAAACCTTTCCTACATTGGAGGCGTTGTCCCTCACGAGTTGCCGGCGAACATTGAGCAGAAATGAGGGCGGACGAGAGATTTGTGTTAAACCCATTGGTATGTGAACGACAAGTTAGATTTGACTCGTAGCAGGTTGTACTTCACAAGAGTGAGTTTTGGAAATAGCATTCAGAAGGCCGAAAAACCCGAACCCCCAATCAGTTCAATCGCCGGAACAATCCGAAGCAGATAAGATAACCCCAACTTGACCTCACTGTTGAAAGTTGGAATTTCCGTGGCAAAGAAAACAATGCAATTATTTTATCAACAAAACAAGTCGACGATTCATTGAAATTCCGATTCTACCTATCCGCATGTTCCTTTGGTTCCCCGTCCTATAGAAAATGAGCCTATACTGTGGTGACAGTCGTCCAACACATACCCGATGGATGAATTTCATCTCCACCGGAGCATCGGTGTCTGAACGCGTAAAAACGTGCCGGGAAATTGATACAACCGCTTCATCATCACTACCGCGGATAGTTGCCGACACGCCGGTAGTGGTGGTGTCGCGCGGATAACCCATGCTTGAGACGATATTGACGTCGGATGTGTATGTAGAGCGCCCCCCTATGATTTGAAAGCGCGCGTTTAGGACAACGAGCATGGTGTTGGCGTATAGCAAAGGGATCACGTTGGCCGGCGTTGAGTAGTAACTTTTGCCGGGGAAGGCAAAGAAAAGAATGAGTGTCAAAAGCGCGACCAAGGCTGCATTGACGAGGCATTGGTCGGTTCATCCATCATCGAATGATTAGCTCACGATACCTGTTAGTGCCCCCGTTTCTATGGTCAACCGAACGAATTTAGAAACCAACTCCTTCGTGCGGCGAAATCCAGCATCGTTGGTTGTCAACTGAGGAGATGCAGGGTGAGGTCAACGATGCTTTATAAAGAGAAAGAGACTCACATAGTAGGTCATGTATCCCGCTATAACGATGTCGATGAGAGCAGAACCTCCCAACCATATCTACAGCGATAAAATCAGATACGAACGCGGTTCGGGAATCTTAATCACTCACACCCCCGAGTATTGAGATTTTTCGACTGGTGAGCTGTGAAATATTTCCCGCTAAGACCGCTTGAATCACAATTCTGCCCTTCAGTGTAGGGAAGTTACCTTTCAACACGAACGCAACCGTTGCTAGTCCGCAACCGTTTGCAGTCACAGACGCCTGAGGAAATTCAGGGAATCAGGTATAAATCCTGAAGAAGAAGACAGCGTTCTACGAACGGCCACAATTGGTCCGGGGATAGCCCACGACTGGGATAACAGGCGCAGACGATACGCATAAAATGATTGAACAATGAGAGAGACTGTGATGTCCATAAACGCGCGCAACCCAGTGATGGTCTGTCTTCCGTACCTAGCGCGGGGATGATATCGCTCCAAATAGACGACACGTCAAAATCTGTCAGGGCCGCAATGTCGCCGAATCCAAAGCCAAAAGTCTTGAACGCGGAGATGGTGGCCAGGATTATTTCCACCAGGTGAATCGCGTAGATGAGATAAACAAGTGCTTTCGTCCAACGCCGGTCGTTTGGGAATGCCTGGTAGTAGAGGTCTAGCACAAAGCAGATAAGATAGTATGCTCCAACGGGCAGAACGGGAGCACTAACATAGCTGAACAGTAAGAGTAGAGAACAACGACCATTCGGCGAGATATGTGATGAGCTGCATAGCATACATTGAGCGTCTCATCCCGGCAGGAATTCCAGGGAAATTACCTCGGGGCCAGATCTGAGGGATTCCTGTATAAGTGAGGAAGCAGAGGTAAGCAGCCGATCGCCACGTACAGCTGAACGACGTCGAATCCAGGCGGGAATGGGGAGGACATGTTGTTGGGGGCTAGAGGGAAACTTCGTCTGTGACTCGGATATATATGAGCGCGAGGTGAGACTTGAGAACACGGTCCATACGGTTACCCGTGTGTCTCAGTTTCAAAATTTGATACGACTGACCGTAATAGACAACTGCTCCACGACCAGGCAAAATCATGGCACAAAAGGAACTTGAGATACGGAGGCTGTTGGAGAAGATCGTGAACAGTGCGCCTCGATCATTAGAACCAAACTTGAATGCCTTTGGCGATTCCCATTGGGCAACTAAAAGAATGAGCTGTTTCAGCCTGCTAGTTTTGGGGATATGGCACGAGATGGGCTCAAGCGGGAGTGTTATGATAATGGTCCAGGCAGCCGCAAGGATCTCATCGTCTCCACTGCTGTATAATTAGTCCTTTCTTTCTTCGTTCTTCAAAAACAGTATTATGGTATCTTGGCAGACCAGGCAAACGTATAATCCAATTAATTGTGGGCGACGGCCGCACAAAGAAGCATGAATTTCAGTCCTTTTGAGTGTTGGGTAATTTATTGAATGGATTGTGCGTCGGTTTGTGGGGTTGGGGATCGTGCGACGACACTCCACTGATCAACTTTGCTTCGGGAACGCACCAATTTTAGACTCTTCGTTGCACGCAAGCGCACGTTCCCGTTCGGTGAATACAAGGATCTGCATAGCTTGAGTCTTGCGCTGCCTGTCGTATTGTTGATTTCTTCTGGAATGCCGAATATCAAGGAAACGACAGTTCTGCGTGGGATCGGACTCACCGCTAGCCCAGATTTTGACTCAACGGAAGCAGGGGAGGGGATCGGAGAGTCAGAGAGTAGACTGAGAGAGAAGTTGTTTTCGTGTCAGATCACTGGCAAGACTCCTCAAGCGGCTTCATAGGATCAAGGGCGTACGTCGGATGAGTTGGGAGATAAAGTTTGCAGACGAGAACTCGGTCGACCATGCCAGACGTGAGACAGCTGGGTTAGCAAAGTGAATCCAGCAGCAACCAGCGACCGTCGTGGCACGATGATGGTCAAAAGGAAGGAGGAGGCACTGCCATACATCACCGGAACAGAACGGGAGCACTGCAAAATTGATGAATCGAATTCGACCGACAGTTCAGAGGAAGACAAGATGCATTTATTGCTGCAATGTAAACAGGGACAGTACAGAAGTGAAGAATGCTAGTAGATACAACATTTGTAGATGCGTGCGTTGTCGTGGATTCGGCGTTCTGAACTCCCAGAGTCAGCCTGAGGATTGTTTGTAGGAAATGAGGCGAATGCTACAGTTGGAGTGGGGAAGGAATTGGAATCTAAGAAAGGCGGATGGATTAGTTCACATCGCCGTCCTCCCACTCCTCACCGTCCTCGGTATACGGATGCGCGACGCTCGACGGCGAGGCGGGGTACGCCTCGGCGTGCCATCCCACATGGGAGGGAAGCGTGTAGCTACTCCCGCTCGACGTCGAGGAGGCAAAAGACGTTGCCGACGCGGGTGTGAGTACGAATGAGGCCCTGGGTGAGGGAGGCGGAGGAGTGCGGATGTTTGATTCTAGCTCTGCATGCTCGTGCGCCAACGCGTGTGCGGAGTAGATTGGAGAGATGATGAGGATATCGGAGTTGGTGTGGGCGTCGTGAGGTTTTGCATTAGGATCGAGATGCTCGACGAAGCGAGATGAATCAGAGGCGTAGGAGGTCGTGGAGGTGAATGACCGAGCGCGGCTCACATCCGCACCAAACGAGCCCACAGTCAAGGAGCCAGAGGACGACGTGTATGCCGGTAGTGAGATGTCCTGAGTATTGATCGTCGGCGTCAAAGGTTTCGTGAAACCAACACCGGCGCCCAGTGCAAATTTCTCCTTCGACGCGGAGGAGGATGGTTTTTCCTGGGCCTGGGAAGTCGCTGACTTCCCGCCGCTGAGTCGAGGGAGTCGTAGAAGATTACAAGCGGAGGTAAGAGCAAGATGATAATTCGTTCGAGCCTCGACAGCAAAGCCGAAGAACACGAAGAATAGAATGGCGGTAACAGGGACAGTCCAGCGCGTGAATTCAAGGGCCACTCGTAGACGCGGGTCGGAACGCCAAACAAGTGCGGGGATCGAGTCGATGTGGGAGAAGTTGGCGTGGGTGATGGATAGGGAGCGCCAGGGATGAATGGGAGCGGAAGTCGCGGTGGAGTAAATGGTGAAGATGCCGAGGGAGAGCGTGAGGAGCGTTGAGAGCGTAGCGAGAGTCAGCATGCGGAGGAAGCGGGAGAGCGTGATTGGGGGCGTGATGGAAGCGAGGGAGTCAGAGAATGTGGTGCGACGTGTTAGGAAGGAGTGGAGAGCGAGAGCGCCGTAGGCGGTGGAGATGAGGGAGATGAGAGGTGGCCAGATCGTTGAAAGGAAATACAGCGGGATGGAGTTGAGGAAAGCGGGGGAGCAGCCTACTTGTTCGTAGATGTCAAAACGATGCGCCTGCACGATAAATTCTGCGGATACCGTCAGCAACAATTATTGACATAGAAACTAATCGACGCACGTAGGGCGATATACACGAGAGGGAAGAATACACATAACAGGCCGTCTATGAAGAGCGAGCGTCGCAGCTTGGGAGGCCGTTAGCTACATTTAAGACAAGGCAAAATTCGTTGCGTGCGCACCTCAGCTTTGCTAGACGAAAAACTCCCATTCGTCGACGCAATTTGATACGAGCGGCGGTTGATACAAAGAGTGGCAGCTGGGATACCCACAGATGCGCCCATCATAATGCGTATAGCTATCCTTTCGTCAGCGAAAGTAACGTCGAATGAAAAGAAAAATCGACGAACAGATGTCGCACCAAACCGGAGCCCGAAGAATACTATCCTCCGCCCAGACGACCGAATTAACGAATTGGTTGAGACATGAGATAGCGCTCCACATGATATAGAAACAAATGCCAGAATTCCAAGCTTGGAGGTGCCACGGGAGAGGAATGAGGACGAGGATAAAGCCAAGGAATGAAAAGATTGAGAAAAGTGGATACAGTGCGTCGAGCATGGTCGTGAGCGGTCAGGAAAGAGCGTGAGTGGAAGAGACGGAGGAAACGTGAGAGAAGGGTATATGGGTGGCCATAATAATAAGGTAGCGTAGCCGAAGAACAAAAGCAAAGCGCTCGAGAAGACAATGTGGTGCGTTGTCACGCAGACAATGAAATGTCACGGACTGTTACAATCATCACTTCGGCATCGATCAAGCCGAAGCTCTCTCTTTTGCTCGCACACGATCGCGAGGGTCATTCAATGTCGGCTCCTCTCAAGCTCTTTGGGTCTCAATCCCGGACACAGGAATGAACATGCGATAGCCAGTCTCTCTGCGTCTCTCTCTTGCCGAAGTCGGGCGAAAAGCCGGGACGCCACGTCACTCTCGGATCCAGTCGATCCTGGATTCCTTGGATCCAGTCGTGCTTTCGAGCTCTTGCAGGCTATCGAGAACCGTCGAGACTCGAAACGCACTCCCTGGCTTAGGTGACCGCTTGCCCCTCGTCTCCTAGGTCTCATCGGACGATCCCAGGCACCGAATCTTTCGAGCCATCCGACGCCTTCTTTGAAGTGATATGGGTTCAGGTAGTCCAGGTGCGTTCCTGCCTTTCGCTCTACATTATACGCTCCATCTACTGATGCTTTGCTATTCAGACTCCCTCCTCCCGCTTACAGTACCTGCCAGCCAAGGATTTTCTGATTCGAGATCTCGTCGTGTATGCCGGTATGCACGATCTACGAACACGTCGAGTATCTACTTGGTTCTCCCTGACTCCTCACTCCTTCACCGCATTCCCGTTGGCTTGGCGTTTTCCAACATGTTCCTCTGCCAGTGCTTTAGTGTCTTTGATTGCTTTGATGATACCAAACGCAAGTGCATGCAAGTCGATGACACAGACAAGGATCCGGTATCCATAGTCAAGCCGCTCTTTGATCATATCGGGTCCGAATGCAACGCCCAGTAGAGGTATGTCGGTCTCCTTGGACATTCTCTTCGCTTTCTCCATCGCCGCAACGAATTCAGGCTCGTTTCCTCGCATCGTAGGGGGTATACCCATGTCTAGCTGTAGATCGCCAGCTAATGTAAAGATGATTCAGAATCCAATGTGCTCCTTTCATCCAAGAAGGCGCACCTCCAATCATGAACGCATCGATCTCTGGCATCTTCAAAATCTCCTCCATGTTCTTTATCCCAAGCCGAGACTCAATTTGCGGAATAATCACGCAATGTTTATTGGCGAGACTGAAGAGCGACTCGCCCTCTGGTGTGGCGTCCGTGACTCCCGGTATCTAGAAATTTATAAGTAAGGTAAGTCGGTCGGGGTCGCAATTTTGGGAATCCGAAAACGACTGACGAATGTAAACGGGGGGAAGGAACGGTGTCCTATCGGTCTGGTAACGCGCTCAGACCGTGGAATCAAGCAAGTTATGTTTTCGGGACTCACGAGAAACGGCAGGTAGCTATAACTCCTTTCATATCCTCAGCAGTCTCTACGTGCGGTACAATGATTCCACCGGCGCCTGCATCCAAGCACCATGCCTGAAATGATTCAGTCAATTGGAGTTGAGGATGATTGTGCGGATGGATTACCATGTATTCATACGACGTCTTCGTCGGCACACGAACGACAGGGATCATTTTGCCGGCGCTTTCGTGGATAATGATCTGGATGCATTCAACCAAGAGTGCGGGGGACCACGCGACGTGTTCGGCATCCTTGAGTTGAGTTCACCCCCTCCTCATTAGTCCTAAAACTAACGAAACGATTGATGGTAAAAACAACGCACGATCCAACACCAGTCGGCTCCCGTCACAGCGACAGTTTTCGCGACATGGCGGCTTGGATAGCTCATGGCTACGCCGAAGAGATATTTCCCCGATTTGAAGAGCGCTTGGAGGTTGCTCGATTGTTGGAGAGTCGGAGCACGACCGAGGCCTTGTTCGGCCGAGGTGAGTGTCTTGCGGTGTGCGTCCATTTGTTGTTTTCAATTCTGAGCGCTAAAGTGCGTTTGTTTGTTAGCTTCAAGTGCGCGCGACTTGTCTGTATTTATGGTTCAGCGCGAGGTGAGGAGGCGCGGAGCGCCGATGTGGGTCACGTCCCACAATAGCTACACAGGGAAAAGGAGGACCCCGGGTATTGGCGGCCGTGGGGGATACTTACACTACACGGCATACCGCTTCAATTCCCACGAAAACCCCACGCAGGTTCCGGTTTTGGTGAGCGTATTGCGTGGGGTCGAATTGGGGTTTCAAATTCGGGTTGAACATCATCTCATCTACGCAACTGCCGTGCATTACGGGTTACGTTGGGAATATCGAAATTCAAAGCCGTGTCTAAAAATGTTTTTACAGGGTTGCGGTGTTCAAAACCATCGCCCGAAGCTTCTACCGAACGGTGACACGCTGAAGACCCAAAGAACCTCTATCCAACACGACATCGAAGCCATTCAAACTCTCACCCTCGAAGTTCCAATTGAACATGCCCGTCAGAGCCTTCAAGGCGGTTCAGGTGAGTACTTGGGTTATTCGAATCCACAAAAAAAAAAAGCTCTAACCTTGCGTGCATTGATGCGCTGCAGAATATCCTGACTCTCTTCGTCCGCTCCACTGGCTTTAGCGAGGAGGTCGGGCTTCATGTAATCCTTGTTAGGCACCGCAGGTCCGTTCTCCGCCAACAATTGGTCGAAACGCTCACTCAGCCCCTCATGCTGCGGGTCTCCTCCTTGAAGCACCCCGAATCCGGAACCGACAAAGTCAACCGTCTTTTGTATCGCTGCGATTTTCGCGGTGTCGGTATCTTCGCCCTGGATGACTAGAGAATACCCCTTGTGTTAAACATCGCTGCGATTGCGATATGTGGTGGGGTCTGGGATGACGAGTACTCACCGGGCCTGATGAAGTCGAAGGCGCGGTCGAAGTTGTCTTCGTCGACTTCGGAAAGCATGGTTGATTCTTGATGGTGAATTTGTTTGTATACGCCAAGAACTACAAGCAGGAATCTGCCCACGACGTATTTAGTATTTCCGCTGCAAGCCTTTATTCGAAAGGAGTGTTACGCACCTGGTATAAGATACTGAAACTTTTTTGCTGTGTAGGACGCTCGCCTCTTCCTCGGTGCAATGCTTGCGGATGGAAGCAGCGATCGTGGTGGCGGCCGAAAGCGCACCCGTGAAGGCAAGATGAACTCCAGACGAAAACACCGGGTCGATCTAAATACAAGTATAGTGTGAGCCGTCTTGCGAATAACAATTCTCGTCGAATTGCTTACAAATGCTGGAATTTAGAGCGTTAGTTCATCTCAAGTCAAAGTCTGAAAAAATTCGAGACACACCTCCGGCGTCTCCAACAATGCGGAAGTTGGGACCAGCGTACTCGCCGGCGGAGTAGCTGTAGTCTGCGGCGGATTTGGTGTCGCCGACAAACTTGCCGTCGCCAATGAGTTTCATTGTCCCTGGCGCGAGGGCAAGTTGACCGAGGTAGTATTCTTTAGCATCGGAGGCATTCCCCTTTTTGGCACGCGCTTCCGGCTCCGTGATGACCACGCCTACAGAGGTTTTGTGGGCAAGAGGGATGAACCACGCCCAGCCGGTTTCATCTGAATGAACCACATAAAAAAGAACTCCAATCCAATCAACGGATAACGAACCAGTGAGCGCTTCAAACCAGGGAGAATTCTCTCGGCGCGTTCCCTTCCCGTACATATTAGTCCCCTCCCAATACCCCCAAGTCGCAAGGTTCTTCAACACGGGATTCTGGGTGAATTTCCTGTTTTTGAGGTACCGCGTCGACATGATGCCGGCTCTCCCGGATCCATCGATAAGGTACGAAAAGCTGATCCGTCCGCTGCCTTGTTCCGATTTCCAGTCCGCCGCGATCGGCTGGCCTGGGTGATCTGGGGAGAAGATGATGTCGGTGACACGGACGCCTTCGTGGATCGATGCGCCGCATTTGCCGGCGTGTTTGAGGAGGATGTCGTCTAGATCCGCGCGAGTCTAGATGTAAATACATTGCCATGAGCATTTTCTGACGCTGTGCAATTGAAGCAGGAGTGAACTGACGACGTTGAAAGCACCTCTCTCGGGGTGTTCGCCTCCATGCGTGAAATCGGTATCTAGGAGGAGTCAAAGAATGAGTGAGGCCTGCAAGAAAGCTAAAAATAATAGATACGAACATCCTTCGCGTTTGCGCTGGTTCAATTTCACAGCGGCGCCAACCTGATGAAAGTTCAACCATATTCCTTCGTACGTTCAAGAAAAAAGAGGAAAACAGACGAACCTTGGCAGCAAATCCAAATTCTTCGACCGCCTCGTGCGCACCGATATATTTAAGGAATAGACGAAACGATGAAAGCATCGTTTCTCCAATGTGATATCTAGGGAAAATATCCTTCTCGAAGACGGTAACCTGAAACCCCTCTGTATGTGCTGAGTCAACGAGACGGTCATATAGCTTGAATTGGAAATCAAACCAACCTCTAGCTAGAACTGCGGCTGAGTATGAGCCAGCGGGGCCGCCTCCGATCACGAGGATTTGGGTGGAAGATGGGGGCTGGGTGGTAATGTAAGCGAAACACAAAGAATTCGAGTTCGGCGGCGGCGCTTACGGTGCTGGTTGAGGTGGACATATTGTCTGGTAGCGATAAACTATTATTGATGCGAGTGAGGAAAGAGTTTGTTGAACTTCTGCGCAGTAACTCTTGCTCTTCAACGCAAGCCCGACCTTGGTTTTTAAAGGAACTCTTACATGTTTTAATAGAATTCAAATTCGGAAGGACGTGGTATGAGACTGCCACTCTCCCGGACCACGATGAGATCTGAGTACAGGTGATAAAAATTTAGAATCATACCATTATTTAGAATTTACCGGCAGAGGCGTCTGAGTTCGGATATTTGAGTGGGGCTACCGACTTGAACTCGGACATCCCGGTGGGGCCCCCGCCGCAAAGCACGGTAGCAATCTGCCTGGGAAAAGAACCTAGTAAGTATGCTCGGGCAGGAAGAGTGACGCCCGATCTTTCGGCATTCCGCGAACCTCACAAAAAAGACAACATATAATGCTCCATAATTCAATACGGTTGAGCTGAAAGCAATCCACCAACGCAGCAGGACGCGTACGTCGGTAGATTCTAATATTGGTAGTGGTGGAGAAGTCCACGGAGGAGCATGGCTGAAAATAACAGCAAGTGCAACATCCTAAATTGTCAGTTTCGCAACGAAACGGGGAGAGGACTTGCACCATATAGAATGCCAATTATAGCCACTCAAACACTAATTTCAGCCTTCGGTTCGTTTTCGGATTCCGTAAATACCGGAGTGAAATGTTCCTCCGTTGGCAATCTTTTGTGCTCGTCTCACTGCCCAAGCCGCGAACGCCACCAGCGGGGACCCTCCGGGAAGCAAGAGAAATAACAAGAGCAATGGAAACGCTGGTTGGGTTCGAGTCGAATTTCGGTGGGTAACCGTGGGTGAGCAAGGAAATTCTAGCGTCAGTGGCGTCGGAGTTATCGGTATCGTCGAGGGCAAAATCTTCCCAGTCAATTGAAGGTATCGAAGACAATTGAAAGGAAGGTTCACATTGGGTGCTGGTGAGGACGCCGACGGCGAGTGTCGGCCAATGACGGCGATCATGAAGAGCCGGTTATTTGATCGTAATTGGTCTGATTCGATCAAACACCTCTTCCTTTGCTACCACCATGTTCTCCCGCAATATCAAGACGCTCGATGTTCTGCGGACTTATGACCCTAACTGAGACAAATGAAAATTGCTCATATGCCCGACCGGCTCTGAAGTGAGACAGACTGGGCTGGCTTTGCAAGGAAGCGACATCGACTTCGCCAAAATCTACTTTCACTGGCAAACCACAATCTCCTCAGGCAATTCCCAAGCCTTCCTCCTCAACCTAGTGAATTCGGCTTCCAAAAGCAGGTCTTCTTTCTCTTCAGTTGAATCTCACTGCCGAAATCCAAGGACAGCTTTCATAGCCTCGTAAACGTGTCTTCTGTGTCCAGCTTTTCATTCCTGCCTAAAAAAAGAATTCACCAAAATAGCGGTCATCCCCGGCGGCAGTGATCGAACGTTCTGAAGCTGTAAGGTTCAATCTTTCGGCATTCCGCCCTAAGTTCTAAAGTCATTCACAGAAGAAGATCGGGGGTTACAAGCCCGAGAAGTTGCTCCCGGTAACTTCGCTTGAAGCGGCCGCTCGATGTTTATGCTCCGTGGGCTTTTACGGTCAATGTGCCATGTTTATCCAGGTGAAAATCCATGGAGAAAGCCGTTCCTTCTGAGTCCTGGGAATCGGCCACGGAACGGGAGCACAGACATCAAGGTCACGCCAAATTGTCACCACAACATGCAATAACGGTTGAGAATAGTACCTGCACGAGATGGAAGGTGCTTTATTGCGCACACCTGCCTGATTCAAGTTGACCGAAACCTTGATTTACATCCCTCGCAATGCTCTCCTGGATCTTCTCATTCTGGAGCCCTTCGTTGTCCCGCGATGTAACGGTCGAACCAGAGTCCAAACCAATTATCCACGAACCCTCGAGACACCGCTCACTAGAATTTCTCCGCGACCTCGTCGAACTTGGCGGGGGTGGAGCATGGCCCCCGATCGCCACATACGAGAACTCATGGCCATCGGTGCTTCAGCCATATCATTGGGTATCGAGGATCATGGAACCTTTGCTCCCAGTCGAGGAGCCATCTTTAGACTGTGCTCGAAACAGAGAGATTATTGATTCGTTCAGAGCGCGTATGCGGTTCGAGCTCGCGCAGCGCATCAACACCTTCGAGGTCGAACAGGCACTGGAAGAATGGGAGACTCATGATACTCGTTCCTTCCAGTCTGCCTGGCTTGGGTTCTTTGCCTGTATCTCATTTCTCAGACATGCTTACCGGTGCAGTGTTCACGATCATCTTGATCATTGTTGATACTGACAATGTCGTAGGTGGGGAACTATACCCATCGTCAGTGCGGCTCAAAGCGAAGTCTCCGTTGTATTTCCAGCAGAGCTTGAGCTACCTTGGCGAGTTCTGCAGCGTCACTTTGGAATCTCGTCTCCTAGTGGCTGCTTGACTTCGATATGCTATAGCAACCTCACTGCCGGGGCAGACCATGTGCAGTACAGTGCCACCATTGGCATGGGCGATCTCCATACATCCACCGAATTCTCGAACACAAAATTTGTTATTGACATAGAATCGATGGTACGTCCGTTCAGGAAAATCTAGAATTGTATCTCATCCGAGCGCTTCAACTCTTTCTCGTGCCAGATGCTCCCCGTTTACACTCTTTTCGCAAAAGCAATCGCATACATGGACGCCGAGAATCCGGACGCTGCTCGAGATGCCTTACACACCGCCAATGACCTATTGCGGACGACTCTCAAATTCTTTTTCAACACCATGGTCGAACGCACTCTATCGCCGAAAGTTTGGATGGTTGTACTTTCCATTCATACAGAGCCCAATGGCTGATTATTTTCCGCAGGCCTATGTTCAGGGCTTCCAAGGCTGGGCTCTCAACAACACTGACGGCAGTTCCGGCGCTCAGACTTTGATCTTTCGAACCCTGGACTCCTTCCTTGGCATCAAACCCTGGCCCACATTGGAGCAGGAGCGCCTCCATGTACCCGAGGTTCAACGAAACTGGCTCAACTATTTGCGGACCTATGACATCAGGTCTGTGGCTAAAGGTAGGGACTACGTGCAAGTGACGGCCGAGTTAGACTCTCTCGTGAAGCAACTTCGAGTATGTGGATCAAAATATATTTTGAAATGATTGTGTTAGCTCATGCCTGCGCGCTTTCAAGCTGTGGAGAATGGGCCATATGCGACGCATGCAGGTTTATGAGTCCGTTCATCGTCCTGAGCGCAAGACTATGACGGCCGGGATATCGGTTGTTGATGCACCTAACGAGGAGCAGATGATTTTGCGTTTGAAAACGGAGCTTGGGAAACGGCTGGCGCAGACGGTATAGGTGACTGGCAGCTCACGATGTTTGAAAGAGATGATCGATTATCAGTGTACGACCTTGTATTATAAAGAATTGATTTCAATGTTCTTTCCATTCGTTGAATCATGTGTCTAACCCTCCGACCTCCACCCCATATACCAAAGGATGACGAACATCAGCCGCCCGTTCCATTGCCTGGGGAACTCCATGGGCTTTTGAATTTCTTTCACACCGGCCGTAGGTTCTCCGGGTGTAACTCGCGCCGAAGCCAGGTTCTCGGACGCTTCTTTTCGTCTTTTGAGGCCCAAATATATCCTCCCATCACCCAAATTTATCCAACACTCGGGCGGAATGTTGAAAGTGCTGCCAGATTCAAATCAACTTCGTGCTGGGTTAGGCAGCCGCGGCATACAAACCAATTCATTGCGTCTTCTTGTCCGTGTTTTGCGCGCTAAATACACAGTGGTTCTCCCGATCTTAGTGGTAAGTTATACATCTACCATGAACCTCCATGGTCTCCGCTGTTGTTACTGTTGGTCAAGGAAACTCCGGAGTAATGAACGTTCGCACATTGGCCACTGGAATCCCGCTGTCCCCAGTGAGCTTCGGAGTACAGAGCGGCTGCTATACAGCAAGTTGAAGTTGTCATTGATGGGTTTGTTGAAATCCAAGCTAGAATTAGATACCTACCACGTTCGAATCGAATTATGTACAGAAGGGCGGCAGATAGTTCCCGTGAGCGCATATCATGCGTGGAAAGCCTGACGAGTCTCACATTCTCCCACTTCGCATCCTTGTATATTGTACTCGCCCCCGCTGAACCATGACACACCGACGTCTCGTAGTACCCAAGGTCGCCCGAAACCAAGCGCTTTCATGCACCACTTTCAGACCACCACCGCTCGATGGAACCTTGTCTGTGCCACAGATGTGCGACTGGCATTACCAGAACAGCCCCAACCACGCACTCTTTTGCTTCTCTCGTGCGGATGGATCCACGCAGACAATCTTCTGGCCAGAGGCCGTTCATGCCATTTGGGTTGGTGCGAAGATCCTCAGGGAGCGCTTCAACTGGGTTCCTGGTGCGGCTAAAACCCCTGTAATTGCCATCCTTGCCACATCCGGTGCGCTTGTTCTATTTTGCTTTATCCTTATCGGTTACTGATATTCAAATCAGATACGATATCGTACTTCACCATGATTAACAGCTGCTTCAGAGCAAATTACACCGTCTTCCCAATCTCTCCTCGGAACTCGCCCGCTGCGGTCGCGCACCTCCTTGACAAGGTCGGCGTTAAGCGCCTCCTCATTGGTCAAGAACCGTCCATGCAGGACCTCTTAGCTGGCGCCCTCAACATTCTAAGAGAAAAATATCTAGAAACACAGCCCCCAAATATATCGCAGCTCCCACTTTTTGAAGATTTGTTCCTTCCCGAAAATGAACGTATACTGTTGCCCGAATCCGTTCCCTACGAATACATGGGCCCAGATTCCACTCTGCTCATAGTACACTCTTCGGGTATGATTTTCGCTCTATGATGATTGTCTTGTTTATTTTGAAAATTCGCCGTAGGATCGACGTCGTTCCCGAAACCAATTTACTGGTCAAACCAGCGCTGTCTAGAAACTTCACTCTTCCCTTGGTTCGGTAAACGCGATCTCACTAACCAACGAATCTCCCTCCATGCGACGCCAATGTATCATAGTGAGTATTTACATCGTTCACCAGGATCCCCATGATGACTTGAATTCGAATGCGCCAAGTTATGGGAATTCTTCAAGTATTCTGGTCGGTGCGTTCAAAAATATCATTTGTCTGAAAATAGTCAATTGAATTCTCTCCAGGCTTCGGCGGGATTGGTTATCACCTCGAATTTACCGAGGGCCATACCTTTGCTTCCTACTGCGGAAGCTTTCTTCGACGGCGCTAAGGCCACCAACACCGATATACTATTGTCTGTGCCATCGTTCATCGAGGTGTGCAATTCTGTCGCTAGTACGGAATTGAATATGTTGAACTTCGTTTCTGCAAGACATGGGCTAGCAAGCCAGAATGCGTACGATGGTTAGCTGGACGGACTGGTATTGTGAGTATTGATCCGTCACCATCTGGAAAGGAGTTTACATACTGATATTCCGCACCCAGCTTTACAGTGGTGGCCCTCTCAATAAAGAGATCGGGAACTTTTTGATTTCGCAAGGTGTCACGCTATTCATTCAATACGGATTGTAAGTCCCCTTCGATATGAGTATATGGGCCCTTTTGATGACGATGATACAGGTCTGAAGCCGGGATGGTCAGCCTTGTGCTTCCGTGTAAGCAATTCTCATCAGACGGCATACATGATTAAATACTGAACATCTCACCTCTAGCGGAAGTCGGTCCCACCGACTGGGAATATTTCACCCTGCCAAGCGTCATGACGCCGGAGATGATACCGCACGGGAATGATACTTTCGAACTGGTCATGGTCGTACGTGTCGTTGTCTTACTCGTGACAGATATATCTTCTGACGGGTTCATATACCCAGTCCAATGAATTTTACACACCTGCCGTCACGAACACGACAGTCCGAGGCAAAGGGGCTTTCGCAACCTCAGATTTACTGCTCGCTCATCCCACCAAGCCGGGTCACTGGAAAGTCTATGGGAGAACGGACGATCAGATCATGCATAGCACGGGCGAGAAGGTATTTTAACTACTTACTCATCTCTCGCGAACCTGTATACTCACGGGTGCTCCCAGACGAATCCAACTCCGCTGGGTAGACCTTGATTCATGCGAACCATTTTTATATGCGCTGATGGAGCTGTTAGAGAGTCTCCTAAACCAAGACCCGCACGTCCGCTCCTCGGTGATATTCGGCCGAGGACGCTTCCAGGCAGGTGTCCTCGTCGAGCCCCAGCCAGCATACAAGTTCGATCCCGAAGACCCCGTCAAGCTTGCAGAGTTCCGGAACTTGATTTGGTCCGTATCAACCACGAGGTTAGGGTTAGAATGTCGTCAAATCTCACCTTCCTTTTGATTAGGAGCACGGTAGTGAAAATGAACGAGATAGCACCGCAGCATTCGCGTTTGTTCAAGGAAATGATTACAGCGGTGAAGCCTGGCAAACCGTAAGTCACAGTATCAACCGTCCGTTCGAAAACATCAGATCCTAAAACATTGAAACAGATTCACGTACACCGCCAAAATGACCGTCCGTCGAGCAGCCGTCATCGCCGATTACGAGGCAGAGATCGACGCGCTGTACAAGCTCGTCGACGACTCCACTTCGCTGAATGATATCCCCCCTCCGACTGATTGGTCTCCGGAATCCGTGCGCGATTTCGTGCGTGCGGCGATCGGCAGCGTCTTAACTCACGAGGTGGGAGACGAGGACGACATTTTTCAGCATGGATGCGACAGCCTCCAGGCGACGTGGATCCGGAATGCGCTTTTACACGCGCTGCGCGCGCAGACACACCTTGATACTCGAAGGCATACGAAGAACTTTGTGTATGAGTATCCGAGTGTTGCGCGGCTGGCGCAGTATCTGTATCGTTTGGGAGATATTTCTGGAGGCGGGGAGGGTGAGGAGGAGATGGAGAGCGTAGAGGTAAAAACACATACGATGCACGCGATGGTGGCGAAGTACACCAAAGACTTGGGAAGTCCTCTCAGACCCGCGGCTAACGGAACACATCCTCCCAAGCCGCAAGAGGGTATGGCAGTGCTTGTCACAGGGACCACAGGAGGGCTGGGATGTTGCCTCCTCGCGGAACTGGTACAGGACCCGCGTGTTAGCAAGGTGTATGCGTTCAACAGGGCGGCATCGGGCGCGGGGGATTTGTTCGAGCGCCAGAAGCGGATGTTCGTTGAGCGGGGACTAGATGCTGGTATTTTGAACGATGAGAAGCTCGTACTGCTCGAGGGCGATTTGTCGGAATCGAATCTTGGAGTGTCCGAAGCGGTCTACGAAGAGGTCAGCTATTTGTTTGAGAGTAAGGGTTTTGATTTTACTGACGAGGATATTTTCACAGCTATACAATCGTGTCACGCATATCATCCATTCCGGTTAGTGTCGAACTCTTGACTCTTCGCGATCCTGATACTGTTCAAAAGCCTGGCCAGTGAATTTCAGCATCACGTTAAGCTCATTCGAGCGTAACATAAAAGGCCTCCGCAACCTCATCGACTTCTCACTCGCCTCCCCGTTCGCCGAACCTCGTACTCTTCTATACACCAGCTCCATCGGAGTCTTCCATACCCCACCAGCGGCAAAATTGCACTCACAACTTCAAGGATATCCAGAGATCGCGATAGACGCGGCTGTAGCCGCCGGGAACGGGTACGAACAGTCCAAGTGGGTCGCTGAGGAGATGCTCCGCATCGCCGCTGAGGCGCACCCGACAAAGGCGAAACTGCTCGTCGTGAGGGTGGGTCAGCTGTGCGGCGGGACGAATGGGGCGTGGAACGCACAGGAGTGGTTGCCGGCGGTTATTCAGAGCGGGAAGATCATTGGGTGTCTTCCCGACGATAGCAGGGTGAGTTATTCTTCTTCATATTCATATATACGATATGCGGTCATCAGAGGAAGTTGGCTTACGCACGAATTACTTAGGACGTCTCGTGGATACCCGTGCACGTCGCTGCGGCCGCCCTCATCGAGTTCCTAGACGCCCCGAAAGGGAAGATCTTGCACTTCATCAATCCGGAATCCGTACCATGGCGCACACTCGCGGCCGCCGCCGCTTCTGCGTTGGATGATGCCCCAATCGTGCCCTACGCGGAGTGGCTTGGTCGACTGGAAACCGCTGTTAGAGAACAACCGAAGAGCGCCACGACGGCGTTGCGTGCCACGCACCTGCTTGATTTTTTCCGTTCACTTCGGGAAGAGCGTCCGCAGGAGGAGGCGTTCGGGTTGATGAGACTGGACATGGCTAATGCGCTTGCTGCGTCGAAGACTTTGCGCGATGTGAACTTCGGGTTGTCGGGGAAGGACATGGAGCAGTGGATGAAGTATTGGCGGGGGGTGGGCCTATTTTGAGGTGTTAGCATCGCGTCTTCAGGCAGATAGAGACATAGAAATTACTGTAGAGGATAATGTATCAAAAAGACCGATTTATAGCAGTCTATAGGACGAGAGGCGAAGGCGAAGAACTTCATACTTTCGTTCAGGGAGAGGCGGGCCTTGGGAGCATCAGAGTACGTAGCCTCACATAGTCTTCACAGGGCTGCAAGAATCGGGCGGCGGGATGCTCGATATGTCAAACGAGGGCCTGGCGAGTGTGAGGCGCGGATTTGGTCAAACGAGTGGAATGACTTTGAGTGGAGGTGTGGCTGGTGGACATCGCGACGCACAGCGACGAAGGAGTGGCGTGAGTGAGAAGACGATGGCGACATGTCGCCGTCGCTGACGTGGCCGACGACAAGAGACAAACGTGGGAACCGATCACGTTGCCTCGCTTCGGCCATGGCTCGGCCGAGTGCTCTTGTCTTCAACCACCACCTCAAACTCACACATTGCGTCTAAGAATCGCTTCCGAACGAACGAGTGGCCTACGCTTACGACGCCGTATCCTGTAGCGTGCCCCTCGCTTTTTGTGTCCTCTGCCGATCGCCAGATTCGCCACAAGTACGAGCAAACAGTCTGACACTCTTGTTCAGGGCCTTCACAAGGCCTTCAGGCTCGTCGTCATCGTCCGTCGGCGAGCTCAGAGTCACTGTCGACGCACAACATCTCGACTTTGAACTGTTCTCGATGCTCTTAGAGTCTTACCGCCAGACGAACCTTCACGCTCGATGACACCGATAATTCTGACGTCACCGACGCGTTAAATTTTCTTTGACTTGACTCTTCCGTCCTCAGCGTTCGTCGCTTTCTTATAGTCTCTCCCTTGTTGTGCACTCTTCTCATCCCCAGCTTGATTTCCCTTCTGTGATGAACCAATGCACTACGCCTCCCCGTCTTCGGCTGTCGTTTTTCTCTTCGGCTTCTGTAGGAACGGTGAATGGTGAGCTAAGGACGTGCTACATAATAACATGACTATTCTTTGAAAAATTCTGACAACAGGAAAACACACCCTCGTCACTTCAAGTTCAAACTCGGTAGCATGGGAATCTTCACCGCCTGCTCACGCCTAACAAAGCTCTTCACTCGCGCATGATGTCCCCTCCGCGACTCTGGAGGATACACGCACTCTCTTCCCCGTCGACTACATTGACTACACCGAGATATAGAAGTAAGTAAGTCTCGAAAATTCAGCAACTACTCGCCCAGCACTCACTTGCATGTCTGGTCATTCGAGTAAGGCGGAGGGCGCGGGCGCGCGCAGGCAATTTTGCGCCCACGACAGAAATAGCAAGCAAGTGCTTGTCGTTGAGAACGCCCGTCGTTTTGCGCCGCCGTTACTTCGAGAGAAGGAAGTTCCGGGTGGTGGGCATATTCGACTACCCGAGTTGGTATGGATATCTCCGAGATATTTGGGAACGCCGTGTCCAATCTCGGCCATAGCTTCAGAGATTTTAACGAGGGTATTCGGTTCTGATAGGCAAATGATAAGAAAAGGGTAAGTCGGTGCTTACCTGTTCCCGTGCAGATTTAATGGGACACAGATTCCTCCGAGGAACTTCAACAGGAGTCGGATCAAACGGATTCAAGTACCGCTCCGCGAAGGCAGAAACGGCGAGAGAGTCGTGTTCATCGATGGGACCTGCATCGAGGTACGATGCGGGAAAGCTCGACCGCGACGAAGACTACAAGCAGAAGGTTCGATTCGACTTCACTCCTCCATCCGAAATATAAAACTAACCTTGGTTGTATTCAGCGTCGTGGAACGGAGGAGGAGCTGGTCGCTTGCATGTAGACGGGGATCGTTTTCAAGTCCTTGATCACACGCATCGAATGCACTGAGAGTTCTCGAGGATACATGGGCATCGTACGGCCAGCGGGCGGGCAACTCTGTGGCAAGGTACGTCGCGTTCAGCTGGAGGGGGTATCTGCCACATGAAGGATCAACGGCCAGTTCACGGGGAGGCATGTCGGTGTGAGTTGCAGTCATGATTGGAAAACCCGGATGGTTCTTATATATAATATGACAGAACGGAAGTTGACAACCCACGCTGCCAAATATGTCAGATACGAGGGACCCACCTCCGCCAACGATGTTTTGCTCCGCAACTCTTGTTCTCCTTCGTTTCTCAACCGAGTTCATACTCTGATATTCTTGTTCTTGTTCTTTTTGCCACTGATTGTTTCCCGTCGCAGCTCCACAGCCGCTAGTATCTCGTGTCGAGACAACAGCGACGAGGACGAGCTCAGGCTGAACAAGGTGGCAACTTTGCCAAGCCTTGGAATTATATTGGTGGCGACTCGGTGAGGATCGGATCGGGACAGATTTTGAGCTAATTTTAGGCTGTCCCCTTGTTCGCAACTAAAACGAGGATCGCCACCTCGCGACGAATTGTGTAGATGAGATTGGTTACAGCATGATGCCGCGAACGGTGAGCCAGGGAGGCCCGCTCAAACCGGGCGTCTTCGAGGACGTGGACCACCAGCGATGCGTTTTGCTTGAGTCCTTGTCATGTCCTTTCATATTAGCTCACGTCCCAATCCACTTCGCAGGGACTCTCATTAGAACCATTATATGGACTATCATCGTGATTCATCCTCTGGGAAATGCGAAGAGATGTACCATCTGCCAGTGGCACCACTCATTTGAACATCTGGAGGAGTTCAGTTTGTTTTTCTAAGGTTTTTCTGCCCAATTTCAATTCACAGGTAAACACCAGCGGCAGACCACGAGAGTTCAGGCTGTCTGTAGCGTCGAGCCTTGAATACTCAAACCACAGGAATTCGTTGAGCAAAGAGTTCAACAACGGCATGCAAATGTAATAAAGCGGTAGGGCCAACAAGTGGCATGGCCCGCTACCCGGCGATGGATAGCCGAAAATCATTCCACACGAATTACTTCAACATTTGTTGGCGACAGCTGGCTGGCGTTATTTTTCGTAGACTTGTAAGCCCGAAGTTTTTCACGCAAAAGTCGAATGGGATCTCAGAATGGTGGATTAACAAGATCGACCCTGACCTGCACCTTCATATTTTGACCACCATATACGGTAGCAAAACGTCTCCCAACGCCGTGCGCCCTATTCTCACATGTCTCGGTAAAGAAGCGGAAATAATGTGTCGTGATTGAAGCCAGAATTAAGTCAGACATTGCTTTGTCTGGTACGTTAACTGGACGCAAAGCAGCATTTAAGAGAACAAGTTTTCTGTGAGCTTCAAAAGAGGCAAAGAAGTCTGCCACAGAGGCAGAAGATCGGCTCTCAATGGGTCGACTCGATGTTCGCGACGCGTTTGCCGATAGCAGCTTTGACTTTAAACGGAAATTTTCGAATTTTGGGTGCAGCAATATGGAGCGCGGCTGCGAAGAGGAACATCTGTTGATTAAAAATCTTTTTTTTAGTTCACAGCAAGGACTATATTCATCGCAGCAGTGGACATGGCAGCAGAAGAGTCGAAGCTTTGTGCGATTGAACGGCACGATGAACAGTCAATTATGACTGTTGGCAGTGTGGTCGACACAGGCACCTGGAATGAGGTGACGGATGAGGGTCTCAGACATTGAATTAGAGGCATGTTGTGGTGGGGGACAGGATGCAAGACAAGAGCATGGTTTGGAGATTAAAATGAAATACAGAGATACGGCCCATGCGGGAATGAGTCGTATAACGACCAAAAATATCGCAAAGGATATTGGAAGTAACAAGTTTTATGACTGGGGTGTAGGGAATATGCGAGGAGGAGGCATCATCGAGAGACGGGCCGGGGGTAGACAGCGTTTCTGGGACAATGTTATTATAAGATATGAATGCGAGAGCATATAACTTACCGGCAGTAGAGTCAAGATCCATGTCAATGCCCATGGGATCATCAATGGATGATACGGGGGTGTGGGGATCAGCCACAGCTATAACAATAAGGAAGGAAGAAAGGCAGCGGATGCATACTCGCGGGGGTGAAGTCAAGAACACCAGACACCAACAACAAACGAGCATCAGGGAGGGAACCTCCGCAGAAAAGATGCCAGTCACGGGTCAAGACAAAGTTATAGGGTAGAGAGTCCATGATATTGAGGAGGACTTTGATTTTACAGGTGGTAGCGTGGCAAGGTGTCAGAAGCTTCAGTTTCAGAGTAATTGATACTAGAGCGTTGCAGCCAGTCTGACGAAACGGCTTTCAAAGTCGGCGTTGAACGTCGCGGAGAGGGGGACATCACAGAAGGTCGGCGAGAGGAACATGGTTGTGAGGAGGAAGAAAAAAGATGGCAGGGCCACGTCACGGTCAGTCCGGAAGAATCGGCTGATGGGCGGGTGCCGGACCGATGGTCGAGAAGAGTCCAGATGAGGGTCTGGACCAAGTCTGGACCGTCACCTACGTGATATGAAATGACATTTTGTGATTTACTGCGACAAGCAAAATTAGGGCGCTATAAGACCCTTACCTAAAGGTAGCGGGAATGCCGAAGATAAAGGATCAAATCTGATCTCGGCATGTAAGGAGCCTCTCGAACTTGTTCAATCCGGCTCGTTCTGAACTTAGCTTGGTATTTATCCGTATTCCTGCTTCGTCTCCAAAATTGCTGCTGTAATGCAGCAGCAATCTGGAATAGGAAGAACACAGGCTGCTCCGAAGCCGGGTCAAGATGCCGGACAAAAAATTGGACTCCGCTTACAGTGTCGAAGTTTGGTCGCTCGTGTGCCCTCATTTGTGAGATTTTGTTTTAAACGACGGGAAAGGTTTCCGAACACCCGAGTTGCCCCTCGGCCCCTACAGCGACGGTTATTGAGAATTATAATCTTGTTATAATCCGCACGATTCATTGATCAAAGTTCAACCAAGAAAGACATTAGGTATAAGTAAACAGCTCATATATAACCTTAAACTCGCAAAACCGATAGGTTGCATACAAGTTTCGGTTGAAAACCAACCATGATAACCGTTCGGCAGTAGCCGACACGTCGTCTAGCTGGTCACGGTAGTGACCTGTGACATGACGTGGCACCTTGCTCTTCCCGCCATCTTTCAGAGATTCTTTCAAGTTTCTACTGATCCTTCCACTGGCGCTATCCGCGAAATATACGTCAACCGGTCACTTGCTCGAGTCAATACCCCGCATGGGCCCTGTCGGGACTACGGAACTCCGTATCGTCACACCAAAGAAACCAACTGATGTTAACTTTTTAAGTGGTCCGACTCCAAAACGAGCGCATGTCTCATTCGTGGTGGGTGAAGATCAACCCTGGTCCCCTCTGTGATTATGCCTGGACAACTCGCCGAGCAGGATAACGGAGAATTCTTCAGCTCTCTACCTGACGTGTTCGAGAATCGACTAATGTTCGGCCCTTTCGCCGAGATACAACGATTGGAGCCAAGGCTTGTTCCTTCGTTCGTCAAACTGCCGAAGAAACCCATCGCGACGCAATGTTGCAAGAAATAGATGCACTCGTGACGCCCTTTTCTTCCAAATCTTGGTCGCATGTTCTCTTTATCTCTTCGCTCTGTTTAGGTCTAATTCAAGTCGATATAAATACGACTCTGCTCACCAGCTAGGTGCTCTTGTGCTCGGCCTTTGCGCTTTCACTCCCCAACTGTCATGGTTCTGGCTCTCGCCGTCATCGCATGCGCGCTTGTTCTCGCTGCAGCGACCCCCATGGACCGTCGAGCTATGGTGGTTCATGACAGTCGCTCCGAACCCGCTCGCGGTTTCGTGAAGTCTGGTCTGGCTCCCGTCGCCAGCGATCTCATTCTACGCATCGCCATGAAGCCCAAAAACATCGCTGGACTCGAGAGCGCACTATATGCGGTCTCTGACCCCGCCAGTGCTCTCTACGGCCAGCACCTCACTGTAGACGAGGTATAATCTATTTTCTGCGCGACTCCTACTCTAATAATACAATTTATCCGATCAGGTTGCCGCATTCGTGAAACCCACCAATGAAACCATCTCTTCTGTCTCAGCCTGGCTCACCGAGAACGGCATATCATCCGCACCTGTCACTCCGGCAGGCGACATCGTCGAAATCGTCATCCCAGTCGGAAAAGCCAATCACCTTCTCTCCACTGAATTCTCCGTCTTCAGTCACGTCGATTCCGGCAAGCCGAGTATTCGGACGCTACAATATTCCATCCCGGCTTCTCTGCAAGATCATATCGACTTCGTTCACCCTACCACGAGCTTCACGCGACCTTTGACTGGGCATCCCAAATTTACCGCTGTCAAGACCAAGCCGAAGGAGGATGTAGCTTCTGGGTCCGAGGCTGTTCCTTCCTCCTGCAATAGTGTTATCACCCCCGCTTGCCTACAGGTGAACTTATATCTTGTTTGCTGAAGGATCGGCTGTGAATTTATTCCTGCAGGCGATGTATGGTATCCCCACCACACCTGCCACCCAAAAAAGCAATAAGCTCGGTGTCTCGGGTTTCGTCGGACAATATGCAAACCAAGCCGACCTCCAAGTTAGTCTTTCTCTTTTCAATGAATTTCACGCTGAATTTAATCTCATAGGCATTCTTGACCAGCTATCGACCGGATATGGTGTCAACGACGAGTTTCACATTCCAGAGTCAGGACGGCGGTGTGAACACTCAAACCCCACGATCTTCCGCAGGAGTCGAAGCGGTGAGTCATACAAATATTATGAAAATTGAATTCATCTCTAATACGATCATCTTCGTAGAACTTGGACACGGAGGTTCGCAAGATTTCTTTCCGTACTTACGAGTTTCTGATCGTCCGTCCCAGTACACCGTTGGTCTCGCAACCAATGTCCCTGTCACCTTCATCTCCGTTGGCGAGTATGGAAGCGACGGCGTTAACGGCTTCATGTGCGTTTTCCTTAATGTTTACGAATTCTGACTCAGCTTACGCTCTTCACTCTTCACAGGGACATGATCACAGCACTCATCGGAGAACCTACCGGTACTAGACCTAACGTACTGACCACCAGCTATACATATGAGGAGACAGACTTGTCGCGTTCGGTTGCAACGTGAGTAGAATTTTCACACTATTCTTGAATCTTGATACAGTGAATTATTAGAACGCTGTGCAATACTTATATGCAGTTGGGAGCCTTAGGTCTTATCCAATTGCTTTGAAGCGCGTTCGCTAACCTGTGTGCCATGCAGGAACCTCGATTCTATTCTCTTCGGGAGATGGTTCGTTGAAACATTTTCCCCGGCGATTATCTCTTTAATCTCGTGTTCCAATGCTACAGGCGGCGTGAGCGGGAGTCAACCTCAACCATGGTGCAAAGAATAGTTATTTCTCCTAACAACGCTTATTCTCTGCCTTTACCAGCACAAACTTTATGCCTACTCTGCCTGCCGATTGTCCTTTGTGAGAGCTACCGTAGCCGGGCTGGTGAATCGCCTAACACTCCTCTCAGCGTCACGTCTGTGGGTTCTACAGGTGGGATCACCGAAACCGCTTCATCGTTTTCGTCTGGAGGTAAGTTACTTACCTGTTATCGATCAAACTCCACGTTCAGTCTCATACCTCAAGTTCAGGGTTTTCAAACTATTTCCCAATCCCTAGCTACCAGGTATGTTTTATCAGTGCGGGTCAGAATTTTACCGACGATCAAATAACATTCAGACCAATGACGTTGCTACGTACCTCAACAGTTTGGGAAACACGAACAGCGGTCGTTTCAACCGAACCGGCCGAGGATTCCCCGACGTTGCCGCCCAAGGAGAGAACTTCGAGATTGCTTGGGGTATTACTCAATGTCTCTCTTGCATGATACACGCCAATCAGCTTTGCTTTAGATTCACAGGTGAATAAGTTGATAATACCATCCACCATATAACCCCCGGAACTTCCAACAGTTCGAAACAGGTATGTTGTTATCTTCTGATCCCCCAGAGATCTTTCTTACTACAACGGTCACCTGTAGTTGGCGGAACTTCTTGCAGTAGCCCAACCTTTGCCTCAATAGGTCTGAAACGTCGTTGAGTGAGATTGATTGACGAATCTTATCTTTGCAGTTGCGCTCCTGAACGATGAACTGATCGCGGCTGGGAAACCGCCCCTTGGCTTTCTCAATCCTTTCTTGTACAGTGCAAAGGGCCGTGCTGCTTTGAATGATATTACAACAGGTACGATGGGACCCTCTAACCAATTTTACCGGGTTCGTTAATATTGTTCAATAGGCAACAATCCGGGATGCAGCACGAAGTGCGTTGAACATTTTGTTGTTACTGGCTAGCTTTGCTTAACCAATTGCAGCGGATTCCCCGCCACGAAGGGCTGGGATCCCGTTACAGGTCTTGGTACCCCCAACTACGCGGCTTTGAGGAAAGCTGTAGGGCTGTGATCACCAGGGCAGCCTGGAGATTGGGAAGTAGACTCGGGGAGAATGATCTTGAATTGATCAAGATTACCACTGTACAAAATTTGTCATTTTCAACTCTACAACAATAGACCTGATCTGCGCGCCTTTCGGAACGCATGTCTAAATCCCCAGTCGGAAAGTCAAAGCAAGATGTTTAATTATCAGCGGTCCCGCTCACCTGCAAAAATCCATTCACCCGCTTCATCTTCATTTTTCATTCACGAAAGCTCGAAAAAGATCTAATTTCCGGTCCCAAAGACTGCAGGTAAGTAGAGGTAAAATCTGGATTGTATCGTACAATAACAGTAAAAAGTTTACACACATGTAACAACCGAGTGAGTCAGTGAGTGAGTAAAATATAATGATAGATGTCTACGTGTAGCCCTAGATATTAGTTCCCTTACTTCTCCGCCAGGCGGGTATCCGTAGCGTAAGCAACTCCCCCCCTCAAAGTTTTGTTTTCCATCCAGTCATATCCCGTTCCGTCATGATCATACAGAGAAAAAAGAAATCAAAGCACCTTCATCATCCCCATCTCGAACGTACTATCCCGGGTACGCCTCTCCCTCTCACCTTCCCCGTCTCTATCATCGTCCACGTCCCCACCATATGCACCACCAAACTCGACATCCCCAACCCTCGTCACATCCTCACTCGTCCGCGCCGTACTTGGTCTCCGCCCCATATCCGCATACGAATACGCACCGCGCTCGATCGCGTACCCTCCTGGAGGCATCCCGTAGCCATACCCGGGGCTCATCCCGCCATCCCTCCCACTTCCACCGCCATACTTCCCGCCCGTCGGCGAGAAATGCGCCGCCCCAGGGAATGTCGCCGTCCCTGCCGTATCCGGAATCGTATGATACTGGTCCGCGAGGGCGGGATATGTAGCGAAGCTGAGGTCGGGACGGTCGTATACGGCAGCGGTAGACGACGGGTGGGGGATGGAGGAAGAGGGGAGGGAGCGGATGTTGATCATCATTCGAGAGACGGCGATGCAGGAGACGGCGGAGGTTGGGCTGAGACACGCGAACGTAAGTTTCGTGTTACAATGATCATGCAGGTGGAGAAAGAGAGAATGGGGGGGAGGTGGTCGGAAGGAAGAGGAAGGCGAGGCAAGGTGGGATCAGGAGGAGAGAAAGAAACTCACCCGAGGAGGATACCGCGATAATGTGCCGAAAAGCTCCTGCCGTAGAGGACGGCATTGGTGAGGCTGAATGCTGTTCACAAATGTTTCGTCAACGCCGCGGACAAAGTCACACAATAAAGTAAAAGACGCACTGAAGATGAAGAGAAAATAGATGAGGGAGTCGCGCGCAAGGATGTCCAGACTGTGTTGAGGCAGACTTCTCAGCAAAATGCAGAGTATCGACGGTGAAAGCGGCGGGCGTACGTCGGATTTCCCCCAGACCCCAACAACCCCGCCTTCCCACCCCATGTCCAGCGCGGTATTATCTTGAGTAGGGTGATGATGATCATAATGACTGTCGAATTGCCGCACGAGTCAGTTTCGAAGAGCACGGAAATGGGTTGAGGAAGCGTACATTCAAAGGCCACGGGCGCGATCCTGTTGTCCATGAAGCGGAAACGGAACAATATCAATGAGCTGGAGATTCGATGAAAGGGGAACATGAATAACGCACCAAGTCCCCGTGCCGTATCGCGGCAATAGATATCCGGAAAAAGAAGATAGCGCGCAGCTGAGAGGGGCGGGTTGGGCGATGCCTGTGGTCGTCGCGTTAATTTCCATCGCGCGTAGGGAGGAGGGGGGACGAACCTTGAGTATCACTCGTTGCGACTGTGATGCAAGCTGCGACGACGCCAACCTCGACTGTGAGGAAGAATGATTAATTAATTAGCACACGGATCAAGTCCGACGGAAAACGGAGTAAGACTACTCACAAGCAAAGAGAATTGAGAGAAGCCAGAACATCGGGCGCGAGTTGTTGTCTGCCAAGCAAGCACGAGATTACCCCAGAGAACATGAATGGAGAAAAAGGATAACGCACAAATAGCCCATACTCGCATCACCACCAAAGCTTGTGCTGCGAGTATCGCCAGCCGTAGCGGGATCATCTGCCAATATGCGTAGATGCGACAGAACTAGAGGTAACTTAGGGTGAGGAGGGATGATCGAGATCGGAGAGGGAGAAGGAGAAAGAAAGCGCACTTCGGCTGAGGTGCCCGGGTAGTCGGCGAGGATCCAGAGTGCACTGTGCGGCGGCGGACATCGGATTATAAGCGATGGGAGCGGATGCGGATGGTAGACAGACGGAACGGAACGGAAAACGTACACGAGCATGAAACGAATAACGTAGCGATTGAGCATAAACAAGATCTTGGGGAGCCGCCATTGCATTGACCAGATCTTGGCGACCTCGTCGTCGAGGGAGGTCACCAGCTCGTATACCAGGAGTGCCGCCGTCGAATCTATTAATTGATTTATTTCAAAGTTAGAATTGGCCAAAGGAGAGGGCAAAGAGACGCACAGAGCACGAAATTGTTGATGATGGTGAGCGAGACGTATGAGACGGCCTCGTCGGGGGAGTAATGGTCCGGCCCATAGCTCTTCGCAGGGCCTGGCATACCAATCAATGAGTTACAGGCGGGCGATTAGCAGTCAAGCCCCGTCGGCATCGCCCACAGCAGCTCTCTCTCGATGGGCGCTGGGGGCGGGTGGTGGTTATGAAGGGGGAAGGAAGGCAACGCCACTGATAAGGCGGTGGGGTTTAGTTTTATGCGACCAACCGATGACTGCCTCGACCAACCGCCGTTCCTGCTGCCATCAAACTGTCTGTCATTACGTACGCACGCAATAGTACCCATCTCGGTTGTGATGCGTGATCCCAGTAATGACAGATTGATGCGCCATTGAATGCCACAACGCCGAGCGTCGTGCGAAGGTCGCAGGTTTATCATGCAGTGAAATTGGATAAGAATCCATCCATCCAAGGAAGAGAGAGAACAAACGAACGAAGCACGAAGGACGGAAGGCGGGGTTCTGGGAGAAAGTTTAAAGGAGAGTTACCTTGAGGACGGGAACATATAGGGGGACGAGACGCCACATTACGGAAAAACGGATGTTTTGCTGACGAGAAATCCCGCCTCGCCGCTTTCGCTTGGCCATTTGATTGATCGTTCCTGGACGAGTTGATTGAGTCCAAGTTACATTGCGCAGAAGTGACGAAGTACGAAACGCAGGCTTAGATGAAACCGTCAGAAAAGCAGCATTCACGCCTATTCACACTGTATTCTGCATTTGTTCGTTTAGAGTTTCGCTGAGTAGATTATGAGTATCACGTTCAACCTAGAAATTTGACATACAGAGACTTACGCCGCCACCAACTGTTGGTTGAGATAACGATTCAAGATACTGTCAGTTTTGTGGCGGGGGCGTTGACGTTATCGAGGGCGCCTTGTGCTGGTGAGGTCGAGACACCTTCGGAGGTTTTTCCGTTGTCAGCATCACTTGCGTCGAGGGAAATGAATATTAGACGTACCGAACCATAGCGTGGACAAAGCACCACGGAATTTACACTCCAGCGACGATGAAATGAAGGAAGTCGATCAGCGAGGAGATTCAGCGCACAGGCCTAGGGGGGCGACGGCCAAGGATCATTAATAGAATAGAGAAGGCGTGGAAATGCGATTCTAGAAATATGTGCGGGACGACCGTGCCGGTATAATGAAAGCTCTTTCGAGGGACGGTTACTAGAATTCAGCCAGCATAGTACGCAGTTATCGGGATTTCGACGCGTATGAGAGGGAGATGGAGCGGAGGGGTTTGGCTTCCGAGACAAAGACGCCGATAATTGGCAGAGATCAGAGTATTGCGAGGAATAATGGCCCAAAGTAAAGTATTTTTGACATGAGTCATGCTGGGCGTTCCACGAATAGATCCGTTTATTCAGCTTTGGGAAGAGCAGCACCACCATTTTGAGAACAGATAAACAGACGAGAAATTGAAATCGTGAGGCGCCAGAAGAACGCCACAGGGCACTCCGCGTTGGGGAAAATCGATTATCATGTGTTGAGCGATCCGCGAGATCCCGTTCTGGTTATCACAAGATGCTGAGGAGATAGTGGCACTTCATAGAATCGTAGACCTCAAAAGTAAACAGAGCTGGCGACATTCGACGAAAGCGACGTGGTGGGAGAGAGGAAAAGATGAATTGATGTGACTGTGATGCGGTGTCACGAGCAAGCGGTTACAAACAAGCCAAGTCAAAAAATTCTGCTGTTGTTTTTGCTAGGAAGAAGGCAGGAGAATCATGATCACTTGCTCGCTTCTAAGTATCCGCCCATTATTTTTCCAGCCCTACGGATTTGTAGAAGATTTTCGATTCATCGAGACCGTCGAATCCGTTGGGATCAATGACTACCCGAGTGTCCACAGAGCCTTCATCCAAAGTGACAGGTGGGTGGACATCCGAGACGTGTGGGTAGACTTCCGGTGACGTGCGGGTGGACGGTCTCCGAGGTTGATGCGTAGTCGGCTAGTGTAGATCAACGGTGTCGGTAAACAACACCATGCACGCAAACGAGCTGGTTTGGCTGAACGCGCGGCGCGTCTGACGCGTTAATTAGTGTCTTCCACTGCTCCCACTAGGCAACGTCGACAGTATGAGTCTCCAGCAGATTGCTAGCGCGCTTGCAAAGTTCCCGGAGCTTGCCTTACTAGACTTTCACAGTCTCAATCTTTTCATCCGTTACGCCTCACTGGCTAAGGAAGAAATCGAGTTCTCGATCCCGAATCGCGAGCTGTGTCCCCCGTCTTTGCCGACAAAAATTCTGAGGGTCTTGGCTTCTGCTCTTGGGGAATGTGACACTCGTTTGATCGAGATCTGTTGGTCGGCCTTTGGGGAACTTGTATGGACTCAGCCGGAAATCGCAGCAACAAACGAAGAGATTTTGGCGTTCAACGATGCAGCCCTGCTTCATCAGACGTGTAAGTTTTATCTTAATTTCTTGAGTTGATTTTGACTTACTTATCATCCCGCAGCCTTTCGGCATTTGTTTCCTCCTGTCCGCTCATGCCAGAGTCCGATTTGCGTGAATCATCGGGACGACAAGAGTATAATGACTCTGAAGGAGCCGCTCACACATCGTGCCACGCTCTTCACGGTGAAGCATGGGGCTTTACCGATTTACACCACTTCATTTTATTGTCGCGGTATTTCATTCCTTCTCGAAGTCGAACTACCTTTGATAAGCTTTATTTCAGCCTGTCATATCCGCTACTACCACGATTATCACGTCCACAAGCAGTCATCCCTCCGTACATACTACGGTGGTGTTCCGGATGTTGTGCAGGTTGCACAGCATTTCTTCGTTGAAAGTGCGCTGCTCGAGCTATTTGCGAACAACATGGTATTCGGCTGGTATGTTTTTTTTGCCTTGAATTCTCTGGACGCTTAATATCTGGTAGGCTCTCCGGTACAAATTGTGCTCGTATTTATAATGAGGCACTATCTAGTCCCCATGCGCACATCCTCAATAATAAGACTGCATTCCCGGCTATCTACCAGGATACCCGCCACTTTACGCCAGATGACTGGACAGTTACGAGGTTCATTCGCAAAGAAGATACCATGAACGGGTTCTTTTTATATTCACTATTGCTTCATAAAGCCGAGCACAATGGCATTCTCGTTCTTCCGCATGACGAGGCTAGCCAGCGTGATCGCCTCCAGCCAGCTCTGGCGGAACGAAACAGCGCTATGGAGGGGACAGGGCAAGAATGCTATGCCCACGCATGCGATCTCTGCTTCCATATCATTGAGAACGAACATGGACAATTGAGTGAGTTTAATTTGATACAGTATGATCATCGAACTCAGATTGTATCAGCGAAACTCCAGGCTGCTGGCTGCGATGGAAATACTATTGGTCATCGTTCTTGCAAAGTACACGACTGCAAGAATCCTCTGCCGAATCTGCGCCACCATTTTTGCGAGCAACACGGGCATCTGCGTTTGAAGTGTGCAGTTGTCGAATGCTCCGCCGATCACGCTGCCGGCCATCGCACTTGCGATAGGACAGAGCATCGGGCGCTTGAGACTGCATATTTCAAGCGCGGAAATGCTATGTTTCAGTTGCGTTCTCGTTTGAAGAAAGCCGGGGTTTCTGTGCCGAATAACTCAGTGTCTGGTCTGGACACCAGCAGAGAGGGGGAGGACGAGGAAGTTGTTTTTGAAATGGGACCTGGTGGTCCTGTTGAGCTCGACCCAGACGAGTGCGAGGGTAAGCCTGAGACTGGTAACCGGCGCATGCGGGCTATCTTTGGGGGTCGTTGGACGCACAATGAGCAACTCATCATGCGTCCTTGCGGCGTCATCTTGTCTCGGGCCACACTCTTTGGATCGGAAGCTGTTTCCGCTGTACATGTGAGTTGAGAGTTGAGTTCGTTTCTTGAATTTTAGCTCATACTCATCTAAATCATATCAGGCATTCGCGAAAGCAACATTCCCCACTCCCGAATCTACCCCCGAGTTCTTCATCTTCGACAACAATTGTAAACTCGACGCCCACCAACGTGCTATTGGTGACGAACACTTCAGAAATACAGGCAAGCCTGTGGATGTTTTTCATTTCCAGTGCAAGCACAAGCTTACCGATCTTCACTGTCAACGATACTGCAATCCGGCTGCGTTTCCGGAAATGATTGGACCAGATGGCAAGTGGCGATTCAACACTTCCATTTGTGAACAGACAAATGTCTGGTTTGGCGGGTTTATTGCCGTGGTTCGCGATATGGAGGCAACTCGGTATAATTTCTTTCTGGATGAGATGATCAAACGACGGAATCGATACATTGTTGCTGAACTCGAGAGGAAGGGACACTTTCCTTGGAATGTTCCGATGAGCAGCTTGTTCCCTAGCTCAGATTAATACTGCTTAGTACTCAATTCATGTAAATTTATACATTAATCGTCATGTCACATCCGAATTGAAAAGACAAATTGCGCAAGATATTAAGTCCAACTCTGCCGTTGCTAATGACTATCTAAATGTATAGAGGTATCAGAGCTCTACCTTCACTATGTATTGCACTAAAATCTCTAACTCCCCCCCACCCGGTTTGCGCATTAGGAGCGTGACAACTTTGCGATGGTGGCTGTCCCGCTGAGCAAGTTTACGATCAGCAAATGATGGTAAAGTTGCTCAGCGGTGACAATGTCACAAGCTGTCACAGAGTAATCAAAGCGATTCTACACTCGCGGAAATCGATTTCCCAAGCTAGAAGCCAGGTAGGGAGGCATGGTAGGATGCAGATGCATGCCAGAAAATCTGGAATCTGTGTAGAGTTCTAAAATGACTGGCATACGATGTGTTTTTCTCAACCCAAATATAGCCAAACTTGAACTGAGCGCCGCATTTCCTCACAAGACTTCGTATAGAAGACTTTGCACACATGCAAAGATGCACCAGATCTATTGTTTCAAAACTTTGACCTCAGCTTGCAATTAATCAACTTATTATAGCCCGGAGAGAGAGAGTTGAATCTCAAATTTATCGTGATGAAATGGTACAGAATACATTTGTAGAAGCGACACTATTGTATCAACGAATTGCAAAATAGTATTTAGCTGGTAGTAGATGGCTCAAAAGTAGGAAAGTCAAGCGGGATAGGGCACAACTCGAGAGCTACACAGAGGTGTCCACAGACATGGTGCTTCACGAAATCTTCAACTCCAGCAGTCCCGCGACTACCAAGACGAGGAAGGAGGCCCACAGCGTCACTATAAGAAGTCAATAGATGTCAGAGATGCGACCACAACACTCACCGAGCATGAGTCACGGAGTCAAAGACTCGAAATCCCCCTGCGGCAGTGAGGAAACCTGTGAACAGAGTGAATCAGCAGCGTTATCAGGGATCATTGAAGCGAGATTCACCTTCGAAATCGACATACACGCTCTGCTGATTGCTGTTGTGGTAAGTGAAGTGAGAGAAGGCCGACAGTATGTTGTACGCCTCCAAGCCGTGGTCCAGATTGCTTGCGAGGACTCGAGCGCCGCACTCCCAAGGCTGAGCAATGAACATCTTGTTCTCGAGCGTAAACAAGTACGTCTCGAGAACAGAAACATCTGAAACGAGTATCAGACTGAATAGAAATTCGCAGACAGAACTCACCGTATTCCAAAGCAAGCACAGCTAATTTCGACTCAAAGAATTTAAAGACTAGGTGAGCCTCCGCCAAACGCGAACCCTCCGTCCAGATAGCAACCTCCCGAGTGCCCCAGGGTCCAACGTCGGCCAGACAAAGCTTCTTAAGTGCAACCGAAGCGACCACTCCAACAGAGGAAGGATATTGGCCCTGCTGATCCATTAGTGTCTATGAGAGGAAGTTAAACAAAGGGAACGCACCAGCCGCACGCTCATCTTGTGGCCGCGCTGCTGAGCTTTGTCGCAAATGAGGACATCAAGCACCTCAACTGGAGTGTAACGATCAACAGAACCGGACTGAATGATACCGTCCTGATAGCTGAACACCTCTTTGCGCATCTTGATCACATCGAAATCAAGGTCGGAATCGTTTTCGCCGTCGGGAACCTCGATGGCGACGGGTCCTACATTAAAGGCAAGTTTCAGTTCTCAAGAATGACGAGGAGAGACAAGAAACTCACGGGGTTTAGCCGGTTTGCGTTCTTCAACAGCCTTGACAAGGTCGACCCATTTCCCACCAGGTGCTCGCCCAATCTCCGCAAACATCTCAAGGATGTTCAACTCTAGTGCGTCTTCGAACACCTTACGATGCTTATACACCGTCTGGCGCTTGAAGACGCAGTCAGAGAACACTTGCTGAAATGCCTTGTCAAGTGACAACTTTCCGACGTCCACCAGAGAGATCAACTTGATGAGCCGTGGAACCATCTCATCAACCCAGGTGAGTGGGAATTTGAGAGGTGCGATGGTGCGCTCCTCAATGGACGAGGAAGAACTTGAACCTAGATCGTATTAGCACTTAAGTAAGAGGCGCAAAATTCAAACATACCAGTCTGCGCGCCGGAACTCGAGGGGATCTGAGTGGATCCTAAGGCATCAAAGTCAATGGCAGCACAAAGAGGTAAGAGTCGCAACAAGCGCACCTGAAAGAGCCAGTAGACTTCGGGTCTTGGATTTCTGCGGTAGATTCGACATCTCAATTAACACCCTTTCGATCTCGTCGTCAAGCGTAAGGCAGTCATCATTCGACGTAATTTTACAGGAACGAAGAATGAGGCGAACACCCGGTGATGTGTCGATGGAAATCCGAGCGTCACGAAGACACCAAGTCTCGGACGCCGGAGAGTCTAAGAATTAGATGAGACTGTCGACGATAACGGGTGCCAACGCTGCATGATCAGCCGCAATGAATTTGCCGGGAATTGTGTTGACAAAATGATATTGTGAGGGAGGCATAAAGGACTATATGAAAAGAAGTCAATGAACGCAGGCAGAAATAAAATGACAACGCACATTCTCAAAGACAGTAACATATGTAGTGCGGGCACTGAGATTCTTGGACCGTTCCTCCGCTTCGATTCGCCCAGCTACTTCCAACCTTGCTGTATGGTTTGTGAGGTATGCACGAGCATAGTTCTCGCTGAGCGGCCGAGCATAGGTGCGGGAAGGCTCCTGCGAGTCTACTTTCCGATTAAGTACAATATTGACAAGTCAGAAGAATCATTTACCTGAACCTGCGCTCGTAGCGACGGCGCCGGCAGCGGCGTTTGCGGAGCCTGTGTACATGGAAATTGTCAATAAATGAATTGATAGAGTGAAGAACTACGCACTAGAGCCTGAACCAGGCTGCGGCACCAATTGAGTCGAGCTTCCACTGGCTGCAATGCGATGGCTCTGGGCACGACAACCTCCCACTGCCTTGCAACAGTTAGCACAGCGAGGTGGGACACGAGAACATTCCCGGTTAGCACGACGAGGTTGATTGTTGGCGGTCAAACAGTTGGGCTCCGGGCAGGATAGAGATGCACCGACGTCCCTGGCCGACTGTCGCAGGGTGAAGCGTACTTGAACATCTTCAGGAATGTTGGCTATGGCGGTGGGCGGGTTGTGCCAATGAAACTTCAAGCAACCGGGCATCTTGCACTGATAAAACAAGATGAGACGTCGAAATATATTCAAGAGAATAAGTATTCATACCTTCTGGAACCATCGAGCCCAATTTTCAAGGTTGGAGACTCCACCGAGAGCTTGCAAGAGTGGTCCCAACTCGCCATTACAGTCATCGCATCGAGGCTTCGGGGTAGGTCCAGGGTTTAGCGCCAGCGCCACATGGGCAAAGGTAAGCTCAGTAGCAGTAGTGTTGAGAGAGGGATTCATCGAAAAATAAAAGCAAGTCTTGAGGCAGATAAACGCAGAAAATTGCGATGGGCTCAACGAAAAACAAGACACCCTTTTATACCTTTGAGCCAGGGAACGTGTTCGGATGAGTCCCACTGGGGTTTTTTCAATATTCAAGATAACATAGATTTTGCCGATTGAAGTAAACATTATGCATTGAAGGTATAGAACAGGATTGTGCTGAAACAGTACTACTTGAATGTCGTCGATGCGAATAGATCGAGCTCATCGCGCGTCAAGGACGGGCTCAAACGCAACGAAAAGCGAGGGAGAGGCGAGCGACCATGAAGATAGGCGGTCCGAAATGGTGAAGTCTTGGCACACATGACGGCGCAGCGACCAGCGGTGAGGCGGAGAGCAAGCGCAAGGTGAGACACGAGGCGAGCTAGAGCAAACCGATGACGACAAACGAGCTGGTGATTTCGGCCGACGGGAGGTCTACCCGAACCCTAAGCGAATCCGGGATAGCTCGGGATAGCTCGGCTAACCCCGTGTCTACGCGAGTCTCTGGAGCTGTCACTCGCCCAACGGATTCGATCTTCTGGATTCATCGAGAATTATTTCAATCCGATTTCAACAATCAATATTTACTACATACCTATTCGAACCAGGAACCCACCCACTCCAGATAGGACCCCGCGGCCAACCCGATTCCAAGTGTTGGACAATTCACTATAAGGCTTAACGATCTCCCAACCCTTATCGCAACGACAGGTAAAATGCAACGGCCAAGATCTCTTCCCGCGTCGCCAGCATAGCATGTCTGATAATTGATTCCATACCCGAGGGAGGGGAGGGACAAAATGAAAAGCGGGAGTGGGACCTATATTTGCGTCTCGTGCCTGTGTAAATTTATGCCGTGGTTCGATTTGCGGACGCCGAACATATCGGAGTTGAACCAAGTTGGCTCAAATATTCGCAATCGCCGCCGATACTACTGCGTCAGGGATGAAGGAAGGCGAGTGGGTCGTGCCAGAATGATGGAAGAGAAGGAATACTATCTCACCGTTCTGGTGGTAGTCCAACGAAGTCGAAACCTCATCAACTCAATTCGTGGTTGCTGGCAGCTATCCACATTCAGACACCCAAAATCGTCCTTCAAAATGATTCTAAGTCGAGCAACGTTGACGCAATCGCAAAGAACGCACCCCGCTAAGTCAGACTCCAAAACAAAACACCGTTTCCTCATCGTTGTATTGAGGAGTCGAACCTCGTATCAACTGAATGTTATGCATCCTAAAGTTTAAACCCTGACACGGAATCTAACGAATGAGGTCAGTTCATTGACGCCTCTGATTACTGATTATCTGTATCTATAAATCGGAAAGAAAAGGATAGCGCGCCAATCCCGAAGAGAACGAAGTAAGAGCCATCGGAACGGATGGACGGGTGAGGATCGTAGAGGATTGGATGAGTTATCATATGCTACTTAGAGCGAACGTGTCCTTTGAGACATGGGCGGTGGACATACGACGATTGGAACAGCTTCAACATGGAACGAAGCTCGAAATTAGGGCAGCCTTGAACCCACAATGTACGAGCACGCATAAGCAACATGTACAATGCAGAATAAAGATACTCGGCACCCGACCCGTAGCTTGATAATTCAACGACTGAACTCAGAGTTGGCCGCTTCTCCAGAGGAAAGGGATGGTAAGATTGCGAAGAAACGTCGACACCCTGGGTATGTCTGACAAGAGGAGCACGGAACGGAAGGTGAGTAAGTATTGCTGATTAAGCTCAGCTGTGTGATAGCTTAGCTCACCAGTATCGTTCTGATACATCTCGCGTTTCCAGCGCCCAGGGTGACGAGCCGAAGCATTGTACGAGGCCTGAGCCGGAGGTTTTGGAGCGAAATCAGGATGCGATGCACAATCTTCCGCACCGCATTCAACTGTCACATCTTCGCCGAGTTATACCAACCTTGAGTGAGTCAAACTGAATCGTCCATGATTCAGGAACGACTGTCGGTACAGCCGACAAGAAATGACTCGGGCGCGGAAAATCTCTATATATGAAGTCTGTCGTCTCCACCCTGATCAACAAGCAACACGAACAACACTCCTTGCAACTCACTCACCACCTCGAATAAATGACGCGTTCCGACATATCACCCCATTCACCTAAAATCATGCGCAAGGTCCTTCCTTCCTTCTCCTTTCCTTCCTTGCTTTTGAATCGTGCATTGAATCATTGCTGATACCGAGCCCAGGCCTTCCGCTTACAAGCCGCCAGCAAAGGTCTTTCCTTCAAAGAAGCGATTCTGGCGAATAAAGCCAAAGCCAAAGACGAAGAAGAGGGAAAGAAATTCGAGAAGCCGGTAGGCGGTATGCAACGGCGGAATCCAGGAAGGATGGACGGCGTGCAGTGGAATGGCGACTCGTTTCTCTGCACACGGCAGATTGATGGCGATGAGCCGGTGACGACGAGTGTTAGTTTCGCCGTGTGGGAGTCAGGCGTTGGGGATGAGCCGCCGAGCGAGGAGAAACGGTCGTATAACGAGCCGATGGTGGTGTCGTTGATGGATATTGCGCGGCCGGCGAAGCGACGAGGTACGAGATTCTCCGTGTCGTCGTAACTGACTGACTGCGAACTTAGCTGACGAATTTTCTAGGCAAGAAAAATAAAGCCCTGCAGCGCATTCTCGATAATCGGAGCGAAAGGTCGGAAGACTGGGAGGGGAGCGACGTCTGGGAGATGCATAGCGAGCATTGGGAGGAGCAGAGTGAGCTTTGGGAGATTCCAGAGGGTGATTATGCGCCAGACGAATGGGAGGAGTTGTCAAGTGAGCTGTACGACGATGGAGAGACGGAGCGTCGTGATTCGCGATGATCTCTGCTTGTAGCGGGTTATACATCCATGTTGGTTATACATCCATTTTGATCATCTTGGAATGAGAGATATTAGTTAATTGTGAGTGAAGGTTTCGGAAGAACAGAGAAAGAGTGGGTAAAACTGCGAAGGCAGGAAACATACCGAGTCGCGAAACCCTTCATCTCGTTTCCCTCCCTCGACGGCACCCTTCAACCTAATCCAAACGCCCCAGTAGCACTCCGATTACATTCCTGATGAAGCCGAAGAGAAGACGACAGGCGGACGAGGGGAGGCGCAGTTCGTTGATTCGTTTCGGAGTCATCACAGGAGTTAAAACCAAGGTGCCGATGGGAAAAGATACAAGAAGGGAGGAGCATACTTCGAGTCTAGGATAAAGAAGAGGCCACCGCTGAGAAGGGAGTGCTCATGAGTTTCAGTCTCGGTCTAAGAAACGAGTCGGATTTGTCATAGACTCATATTCGAGTCACGGAAATCTAACGCGTCGGTGGTGTCAGAGTTGTCAGTGTCATCGAGCGTGAAGTTCGCCCAGCGGCGAGAAACATCGAGGACAGTCAAAAGTCGTGACATAGTGCGTCGACATTGAGCGCGCCGACGGATGATGACGGGGAGGGACAAGAGCAAAGTGTTTGCTCGTGCTTGTCAGCATCTTGTGATCCGATCAAACACCTCTTGCTTCCGTACCACCATGTGCTCGACGTTGCCAATAAGGAGACGCTCTACTTTTCTATCTAACGGGGCTATCATACGACGGCCACAAATATCTACTGCTGCACTGCCCTCGAGAGAACAAGACTCAATCGGGCAGACGAGTCACTCGGAGTCAGTCAAAATTCAAACGAACCTGTCCTGCTACTTCACTGGCCGGCCGCGAGGGTCACTCAAACTCTTCCGCCGACCACTCTAGAAGGATGCGCTGGTCTCTTGCTCCCTGCTCTAGATATGATCTGGTTCAGCTTTCGGTTCTCGAGTCGGCGACGACTGGACTTTCACGCTTCCTCACGGTCTCAACTTGCCTCTCATTCAGCTCGTTCTCGTTCGCTCTCGCAGTCACTACTGCCTGCCTACTCTACACAGGGTCTACCGTTCAACGAGCGCCGACCAGTACTGGCTTATGTCTCGTACATTTGCGCTCGTACCGAGTTCGAATCTCGGAGACCCTTTCAGTGGTTCCAAGCCTCGTAAAATTTTGGGACCCGAAACTACCATATTTTGAGCCCCACCTCCCTGTTCCTCTCTAAACAAGGATTGACCGAAATTTCGTAGCCCCACTGGCACATCTGAATTCCTCCCCACTCTTCGAATCGCAAAGAGACGTCGTTGGTACAACCTCCAGAGCACCATACGTCAAACAATCGTCTGCATCATCTGACTGACTGACTGTATTCGGTTCGAGTTCGACGCTCGGCGACGTCTTTGGCAAATAGAAATCCGCACTCTTTTTTTCTCTTTGATTTCCTTCGTGACGATACTCAAGGTTCCGAATTACATGCTGTCTATCCTGACTGTAAGGACTAACTGCCTCCGAGTATGCATATAGGCACCTTCTGCGTGATCATGCGAGCCAGAACCTTCGGTTTGCTGCATGACTCCCCGTATCGGGCCGTTCTCTTTCGCTTCAGAGACTCTACTGCTGTAACGAGCGTCCACCGCTCGAGCGCGCTCATTCCTCAATCTATGTTCGTTCATCAACGGTTAACGTTTAACGCTCAATCCGAGTTCGATTCTCGGGGAGTCTATGGGGTGCAGGGAATTTTTTTTCTATTGTACAACACAATCCGCTGGGAATGGTGAGTCAAACACCTCTTGCTTCATGCCACCATTGCCATGTTCTCTCTGCGATGTCAAAACAACCGATTCGACGGTCAAACCATGACTACTACTCCGAGTCCGCAGGAACCCGTCTCGGAGATTGCTCAAAGAAGGATTTCAAGTTCAAGAAGGATTTCAACTTTTCAACTTTGTAATTCACCCGCCAGACGCCACAACCCTGGCGGCATTCGAGCTCCCCAGTCGAAAACTATAGCTTACCCGCCAATCCGATCCGATCGATCTATCCACGACTCACGAGCTAGCGGCTTAACTTTGGTTCATTGAAATTCAAGCGCTAACTCAACGTTTGGTGTGTTTACCCTCGCATCTCGTTCCGTCTCCTGCTGGCTCAACGATTCTACTCGGTCATCCGGCACCTAACGACTGGGGAATTCTAAATTATGTCTTGGCGTGTGCGTGTCTTCTAGGACCTTCTTTTTGATATATTTCCATTGAGCCCTCACTATTCGATTTGATTCAGGTTTGCTTGGTCGTTCGTTAATCCTTTGTCGTTTGCTCGGAAGGCTAGCGCGCAGTTCCACACCCACTCCCGGACGAGTAAGCAATCTGATTCAACCTTGAGCCCAATTTTCGAACACGTACGTACTCATTGGCTTCGGCCCTTGCGCCCACTCTACCCGAGAAGATTCGCGGACGTTGCTCCAAGTAACGTGTGCGGTCGGTATTATTCACCCCGGGGGCGTCGCACTGGACGGCAAAACGGGCGCTATCCCGACAGCAGATACAATGCAAACCTTCCCAGGTTTCGGATACTTGTGCAAACAAATTTACCCGTGCTCCTGGCATGCCAGTGGCCGTCGAAAGCGCCTCTGTTAGAAGTATGACACAATACTGACACCGGTTGTCGAAAGTCAGAGCAACATGATTCGGAGTTTCCTTGAGATAAGGTCGGATGTGCCACATAACGGTTAAACGGACTTCGAAACCAGTGAAACACGCTAGGTGCGCGCTTATTCTCTTCACGGATTCGTCAAGTAAAGAATTTTCCGTACAGCACGGGCGTTGGAATAACGGTCTAAGGTACGTCACGGTATAATAGCTTCCTAAGCTTTAATGTATAATTCTTCCGACATTTTTAACCAAATCTGATCCCTATCCAATATATTCAAATTTTTCTGCCTTCACAGCGGACGGTGACTTGGGATTCACGTCAGAGCTTTGGCGCCCAAAAACATATAAATGATTCTCCACCAACCCTACATCGACATTGCACCTCTCGTCCCCTTGACTCATGACATTCACAACGAATCAATCTTCAGCTAAAGTGGGCGTGGCTCTGCCATCCTGGATAGCGGGACTACCTCCCACCATCTTCGTCCCGAAGGTTCACCCGATGAGAAAAGATATATCCCTGGACGTCAATGCGTACTTTCTTGGGCACTGGCCATTCCCTAACGAAAAGGCTCGCAAGAAATTCATTGACTCGGATTTCTGCTTCGGGTTGTGTGCTACATGGCCAGAATCCGTGGACGATAGGATGAATCATGCGTGCCGACTCTTCACACTCCTCTTCCTAATAGATGGTGTGTTCATCTATCATACAATTCGATGGCCTATTGCTGACGAATTTTGGGAGTTCAGACCTTCTTGACGACATGTCGTTGGAAGAGGGTCGAGCGTTCAACAATGGTGTATTATCGCTGATGCAGGGTCATCGGATGCCCATCCGAGACAATCCCATCGAATCGATGTCGTACGATATCTGGAATGAGCTTCATGCATCCGATCCAGTTTTATCTATGAACATTCTGGTGGCTCTGGGACCGTTTATGGAATCCCAGACGGACGCGTTACGTGCTCAGGAAAATATAGGATTGAAGGCGTATCTCAAGTGGCGGAAGTTGGACATCGGCGGGCCGTTAGTCTTAAATTGATTGACTCTATTGATCTCAACCACTGACGCTCAAAACTTCTAGGCTTATCACCGCGACCGGTCTATATTGCATTCGGCTTGCTATTCCAACGACAGACCTCGCCGTCACGGAACCGCTGGATGACATATACATGAAGCATCTCATCTACGGAAACGACGCGTGGAGCTACGATAAGGAGCTCAAAACAGCTCAGGAGACCTGCGGCTCGGCACTCGAGGTTCACGTTTTTTCAAGCATTTCCACCTTGATGAACGCAAGCGGAATGACAGCTCGTTCTGCGAAGCGCGTGTTGGTTTTCTTACAACGCGAGATGGAATTTTCATTCGGCGAGGCGGCGGAAGCGGTTTTGACGAGGAGAGATAGTCCAGAGCTGCAGAGGTATATTAAGATGTTGGAGTATCAGATGAGCGGGTCGGAGCTATGGGCTACCGAGACGTTGCGGTATTACGACTGCACGGCATGTTGACTTGCGCGATTCAGATAATAACTAGATATCAGCTATCCGCTTCACAATTCGCGTTCGTCTAATTTTGTATGCTGTTCAATATTTCAACGCACCGTCTGGTTTTTGTCGTCGTTCAAATTCACCACTCACCCATGTATCCATTCAGGTTGGTAAGATGAGATCCATTTGTCCATTAACGATAATTGTTTCAAGATTCAGCCCGTAAAAGGGGAGCGGATTCGAGGGGGGTGAGGGACGGTCTGATCTGGCAGTGATATTCGAGTCAGCGAGAGAAAGAGAATCGAGACAAGGAAACCAAAAGGAGTCGAACACGAGAAGAACGAATCGATAGAAGAAAACGAGTCGGTGACGGGACAGCGAAAGAAGGGAAGTACGCATTCATGTTTCCAAGGGATATGATACATGCGAATGAGCGTTTGACGGTATACTAACGGAGGGAAGGACAATATGAACGCGGACAACACACCGAGTTTGTCGTCCCAAGGTCAGGGTATGGCGTGTCCGCAGTGAGGTGGGGAGGGAGAGTATTTAGAAAAGAGCCAGGCGGATGGTGTTCATGAAAGAGGAAGAAGGGGGAGGGGCAGAAGTATAGAAGCGAAACCAAAGACAGACAGACTGGTGATCAACCTTGCGAAGAGCACATGCGCCTGTGCACCCGCCGTCACTGTCCTTCCTTCTCCTAGCCGTCCATAATTTCCTCCTCCTTGCCTCGTTTCCCACCCACTCGGTCACGCCACAGGGATGAGTAGGGCAAAGGGCGTGGCATCAGGGGATTCATAGCTTCACTTCAAGGGGAAGAGACTGATGTTGACTGGCGGCAAGCACGGACTCGGAGGATGTCGGTGGTCTAGAGTTTACGCCGTCAGCAGAGGTAAGTGAAGGTGCACAAGGAGAAGAAGGCGGGATAGCGAGAGGAAGGAGAAGGAAAGCGCGCACGGGAAGAGTCAAGAGAGAAGGAGATATTCTGGGGAAAGAGGAGAAGCAAAAGCGGGACGACGACGCACCTACTCAGTAGTCTGCTCAAGATACTCCGCACAGACCTACCCCGACCCCGACGTATCAGTGTATTCCTAGAGTTAGTCCAGCATTTTACTTTCTCCGCTTGAGATTGTCTTCAGGGGGAAAAGCAGGAAGACGAGGGAGCGTTGTGAAACCTTGTGAAACGCAGTCGTGGAAGCAACGTGGAAGGATGATGGTGTGACTGATGTGTGACGTTAACGTCACCTACGGTGACCTCTCTTCGCTCCTCCCACCATGATCAATCGCGAGCGTTGGCCCAAAATCCCCATGCTGTCTTTGCCACACATCCTGCGGTCCTCTAAGCTCTGGCAGATAGTCCTCTCGAGCTCTTTTCGGTTTTCTGCCCGAAATCTGTCTCTTCCGAATCCGGCGAGTCAATGGTGAATTGACGACTCGGTCATGACTCACTTGGAGCGCGTTTGGCACTCTCCATTCATTCGTCCAGCCTCAAGCAGAATCTCTGGCGCAGAAACTCAGGCCAGAGTTACTAGTAGCTGCTCTGGTCCCATCAATCTTCCTTTGAGTATCTACTACGAAGACTCGATGACTCTTTCTCTGCACTCAAAATCAACGTCTTCTGAAAGTTCTTTGTGCTTGCAGTTGTCTCCCCGTCGTCAGTGAGTCCGCCAGTCTGAGACCCACCTCTGAATGCCACAGGAACCCTCTTTCTCGTCTCGGCTTGTGCTCACTCATTTCGATAGTTGGGGCTCACTTTGACGCGCTCTAAATGTCCAGGCGAGTTTCTCATTCGGTGATATTTGTCCGAAGTCTCATGATGTGAAAGAATCATGCAACGTATACCCAATGGTCTACTGCGAAGCGAATCTCGTACGACTGCACTAACGATGCCAATTGATCTAGGAAGACGCTCGTAAGTTTGCGCGACAACAACTGCATTTTTTCCGACGCTCGCTTGAAACCTCCGAAAGTGTAAAAAGGCATCAATATATCTATTTATTGATTTATTCACGGAACAGTTCCTACTTAATTATGATTCGTCGTTCACAGATTATTCATACGAGTTCTCATACCAACCACCCTCCTACCAGCATTGCAAACGCTAAAACAACACTCGCTTGGCTGATCTTTGCCTGGAACTCGGCACCGTTCGACGAAGGAGAAGGCATACCCCCGCTGGCTGATCCTCCACCACCCGACTGACTCTCGCCAGTCGACCCCGGACTCGGCGCAGTCAACGTCGTAAACGGAACAACCGGGCCAGACTCAGTGAGTACGGCGCTGCTTCCCGATATGCCAACCAATTGAACCCGACACGTTCCTAGACTATTGGTTCCAAACTGGCACTCTTCGACCACGCTCTGCGGACCACTCCCCGCGGTCGCGCCGATGAGAATAGCGGTCTCGGAGAGACCAGAGGCGTCTTCTACGAATGTTTCTGCATCGGTTGTTAGACTGTACTCGATAATACGGCGTATCGTGATTGGATTGGAGTAGAGTGAAGTAAATCTTACTCACCCGTGAACGCTGTGGGGGCGCTGAATATGGTGATTGTGTGGCTTGGTAGGATTTCGACGAGTGAACTGAATTCTACGACCTCGACGTAGGTTGTAGCACCCTGCGCATTTGCGGATCCGATAGCGGAGATTTCGATGCGTCCCGGGGAAATAATGGTTTCTGAGGGTTGATTTAGAGAGAGAGCCTTGAGGGTCGCGATCTGAGGCGAGGCTGAACGGAGAGTGGGATTGGTTAGTCGAAGTGGGGATTGATTGGTCCTGAGATAACATACGAACCAACAGAGCATGCAGCGCTAAGTAGGCATATGGATGCGGCGAAGAGAAGGGATCGCATCGTGGGGATGGTGGATGCAAAAACCTGTCTCGCTGCTCGCATATTTGTAGACTCAAAGGTTGGTTAAAATGACGCGTAAATGACTCGTCGCACCTATAAATGAAAGAGAACACACTTGATGTTGTTTTTGGGCTACAACAAGGTCCGAGTACCATCCACTTGATCGGCAGGGGAACGCTCGGCGTCAGCTGGACGAATATTGCCGCTCCTTTCCGCGATGGTGAGAAAGACGGCGGCATCCTCGATGGATTTCATCACAGAAGAACCACATCGTATACCTATAAACGAACCATAGTCCATTCAGTTTGTTTTAGAATCTTAGAAATGGCGAGATATCGTGTTCCCTGATCGGGAGCTGAAGAGTTCGAGAGACTCCCACCATCTTCATCCCGAAGGTTTACCCATGAGAAGAGATAGCTCAGGAAGTCAATGGCCATTTCCTAATTATAGCGAAAAGGCTCGCACGAAATTCGTTGACCGGGATTTCTGCTATGGGTTGTGATTGATATTGATATGTGCCCACATTATTTTACGATAAGGATTATGTTGGCGGGCAGGATTGTTTTGCTTCAGGAATGATTATGGTACGGGATTATCTCGACTCAGGATCATCTTGGGTGCTAGATTATCTTGAGTCAGGATTATGTTGGGTGCGAGATCGTGCACGACCGAGGATTGTTTGCACTAGAGATTTTGTTGGTGATGTAGGAGTAATCACACAGAAGGGAAAGTTATCTTCTTACGCGCGTTACAGTACATTGCCAACCTACAAGATAGAATAATCACAACTCTTGCCAACTTACGATGAGATTAAATCTCAAGGCGTGCAAACGCTGCATGCCTCGACTACGTTCTGCGAGCCACTCCCTGCGTTGGCGCCGAGGAAAATCGTAGTCCCCTCGACGGATGTTTCTGCAGCGGTCGTTAGATTGTACAATACAGTATGCCGTGTGGTGATCAAGAAATGTCACGCACCGGTGAAGGCAGTGGGGGTGCTGAGTACGGTGACTGTGAGGCTTGTCTGAGGCGAGGCTGGAGGGAGAGTGGGATTGGTTAGTTGAGCCTGGGCTTCTTGGCAAATAGATATACGACGAACCAGCAGAGAATGAAGAACCTAGTAGCCCTATCAATGCGGCGAGAAAGAAATGGGAGCGCATCGTGGGGATGGTGGATGCAAAGTCTTGCCTCGCATATTTGTAGACTCGAACGTTGACAGAAATCACGAACAGATGACTTTACGCACCTATAAATGAACGACAGACGCTGATTTTGGGTTGCAAGAGGGTCCGAGCACCCGCCACTTGATCGGGAGGGGAACATTCGGCGTCAGTTGGACGAATGTTGCCGCTCCTTTCCACGAGGGTGAGAAAGACGCCGACATGCTGAATGGACTTTATCACAGTAGAACCACATCGTGTACCTATAAACGAACCATGCTCTATTCAGTTTCTTTTAGAATGCCAAAAAGGGCGACATATTATGTTCCTTGATCGGGAGCTAGACAGTTTGCGGCTTGCCGCTAGGGAGATATCGCGCTATCTTCAAACGAGGGAATTAAAGTAAAGCCATGCCGCATATCACTCTATCCCCCCGTCGTAGATAACTTGAATCCGTACCTGGCGGACTTTCTCGAGCATTCAAAATCAAGAACCCAATTAATATTCGCCATGATCGACGAAAAGGCACCGAGCATCAGGGATTCATTGGTACGCACTGAGACCGAAAGTTCGACGGAGAAAGAAGGAGGATTTTTACGAAAGCGGAGGATACGCACAGAACTCTCCATTCACACCGCTCATCCCTTTCGTGCTCTCCCTGAGCCTGGACCGTGACCGTCTCCGCATCTACCTCGTCCCCTGCACCGGCTTCCACATCCAACCTCAAAGCTAAAGGCAAAAACATGGGGAATAGAACGAGGGAATAACAGGAAAAATAAGGGATACGTAAGAAAAGGACGACGTGAGGTACATACCGATCTCTGAGAACCTTTCACCACTTCCTCAGCATCCACCTGCCCCTCGACCATTCAAACTCGCACCGCATCTACTCAGTCAGCAGAGAAGCCCAAGACAAGGCCAAAGCCAAAAACGGTGTAAAACCCGGGGAGAGGCAAAGAGGCAAGAGTTATGAGCGAGCGAGGATTCGTTTTGTGTTGGTTAGTCTGGATCCACACTGGGGATTCGGGATCCGGGTTACGATTGGATTACTTAGACTGGGGGATCACAGGCTGCTCACAGCGTCCGAAGCGGCAACGCTTCAACGACGGACCGGGCGGCAATACGATCGAGGGAGGGGCAGCTATGGGAGTGAGACAATTCAACGACGCAGTGAAAGCCAGGAGCCTGCGAGTTGACTGCGACGCAGAAGCACGATGACCGTGAAGAGCAAGAGCAAGGTGTTTGGTTGTGCTTGGCAATAACCTCTGATTCGATCAAACGCCTTTTGCTTTCGTACCACCATGCTCTTCTCGCAATTCCGAGACGCTGGGTCTTCTGGCGACGTTTTGCCCACAGATTGAACTCGAATCAAATTCTGATACTATTACTCGCTGCTTCTTTGGACTCTCCACGCTCCGAGTCTCCGACTTTGCTCCGACTCACAAAGCAACGTTCGAGTCTCGGCGATCCCTTGCACCGTCTTTGGGAAAGCCTTTTGTTAATAGGAATTTGAGATCGGACTCCGCTATCCTTTTCATCTACGTCTCTCCGAGTCCGGTGTCATCGAAAAGTGAACTCGCCTCGGCAGCATTCTCTGAATTCCATACCGACGCCGGATTCGGCTTCTTTTTCGGCCATTTGCGTTCTTACCCCATCGACCCCGCGGCCGCTTACAGCTCGCAATCAGAGGTCGATAGTGCACTGCCTGAAAACCGATCATGAATCGTTTCCGTCGTATCACTGACTGTATTCGGTCCGAGTTCGACGCTCGGCGACCTCTATGGCAGGGAATATTGCTTTTTTTCGTCATGCCGGCGTCCGGAGACTGACTTTGCCTCTCGCAATTTGACTGACTCGGAGTATTGTCTTGTGTATGTCTATATGGGATACTCCACATTTCTATCTCACCTATCTCTTCTGTGATGTGTCTTCTCCCCGCATGCATTCAAGGTCAAACTCACGCCTCCGGTTCCAGATTGCGAGACTCTCTATGTAAGTACATTTCGACTTCGGCGTTGTATATTGGCGAAATCAAGAACACGAAATCATACTCACTCATGCAGCCTATAGTATCAAATCACCACCGAAATAACGGTCGTCCGTTTCACCGTGAGATGCGAAAAGGGATCGGAAGCCGCTCGATGTTCAATTCGGGTTCAAGGCCCGGCCGACATATATTTGATTCATGAGCACGTCTTTTTGTGCGTGGTGGTGACCTAGATGCGATCACAAGACAGGAATCGGAGTGAGAAACTGCCAGTGGTGGCTGCGATTGCGATTGAGCTTCCGTCTCTAACGATTACCCTTGGAAATGGAATCGATGCAGCGGCGCGCGGGCGGGGAGAGGAGGTGATAAAATCATTGTGCAGCCAGATTTCGTGGTCTCAAAGTTGGAACGAGGGCCGCTCGGACATGGAGGGAGTTGAGTGGGAAGAGAGTCGATTTGATGGAGAACTCGGTCGCGTTTAGCTCCTGAAATGTTTTTGCAGAGATTCCAAATTCGTCAAATTCGAATGTAGGAGATATTACTCAACACCCAAATTATTCGAGGCCTCCCGCAAAAAAGTCCTTTTTCTTCTCAAACATAGGTCAATTGGGCTGCGAACCCGAATGGAAAATCGACCGACTTCCAATCTTGTTTTTCACACTTGAACGGTCGTTGCGTCGATGGTGATCTGGTATTGCCTGAATTTAGAATGCAGCGCCGGCCGAAGGTTGAAATCTAGATGAGACCTCTCCCCTGTGGAGAAAGTTTCAACTGCGCGCGCCGGAATGTTGTTGCTTGAGGAATAAGGCAAGTAATAAAAAAGCTCTCAGGATTCAGTTAATTCCAAAGGATCCCGAGAATCGAACCCGGAATCCGGATTGAGCGTTGAACAAACTCAGATTGAACAACGAGCGCCGTTCAGTGGGCGGTGGTCCTTGGTTTGACGAGTGAAGTTTCCAGGTGGGAAGGAGGGGGCTCGAGTTTGAATGGGGTTGAGAACGGGTGTGTGCGGGCAGATGACCTGATGCAGAAGGGACAGGTGAGATGGTGGTTATGTGGAGTGTTACACGGGCATACACATACGCACCTCGGAAGAGTCAAATTTTGAGAGAGATTTACAGTCAGGATAAACACCATGAAGAAAATAAAAAGAGTTCTGCTTCATCTATGCTATAAAGGGTCGCCGAGCGTCGAACTCGGGCCAAATACACTCCTCAGATCAGACGACGCAAATGATTGAGGCGGAGTTGTTCGGGAGGTGTACTATCGATCTTTGGTTGTGATTTGAAGCGCGGGGTCGATATGGGGAGGAACTTTGATGTGATGCGAAGACCCTGGTGATTATGAGTTGGAACGGGGAGAATCTATTGATTTCTTTGAGGAAGAAAACACATACTTAGACAGACACTAGGGTGCCAAAAAAACATGAAATTTCACAAGAGGCACATACGGTCTCCGAGACTCGAACTCGGTACGAGCGCAAAGGTACATTGTACACGGAATCTCAACTGATCGGCGCTCGCTGGCCGATAGACCCTGGGTAGAGTACGCAGGTGGTGGTGACTATGAACGAGAACGAGGAATGTTGAGAATGAATTCGGGTTCAACTATGAATATCCACGGTTTTGGAAGTCGTCGACTCGGGGACTGTATCGACTAGTTGATAATAAGCTTGAGAAGGGTTTCGGCAGTGAAGCAGTGCGTCAGTAGCAGCAGTACGTAGATGTAGCAGTCGTACAGATAGCATCGCCAGGTGGAAACGATGCCAGAAGTCGCAGTGACTTGGAATCGGAAAGAGGACATGGCGGTATGGAAGCAAGAGGACTTTGATCGCATCAGAGGCATTTGGCAATTACGACCAAACACTTGGCGCTTACTCTTCGCCGTCATGACGGTCAGCATGCTCACGCGCTCACGGCCAACACGAGTTTCGACTGCTCGCACTCACTGACCAGCGCTGCAGCCCTCCCCCCATTGTATTGGCACCCTCTTTGCTTTGTTTGCCATGCTCTTCGTACTCCTTGCCTCCATCAGGAAAAACTCCGTGGGAAATACCTCGCCGACTAATTCTGTAGCCGAAAATAGCAGTCCGTAGCTGCAGTAGCTTAGGCTCAGAGATACAGACTACTTAGTAGGAGCCTACCTTAGGTTCATAGTTGTATACTGTATCCATACTCGACTGCTGTAGGTACCGAGTTCAAGATAGTATGACGTCATAAATATAATGCACACCATAATTGTTTGTGCGGGCTATTGCTTGCTCTAGAGGTATCAGCACCCACTCTGAGCTACTACAATGTGTATATATTAGTAAGGCATTTCTCTGGCCACTTCTACACATTCACTGATTTATTATTCACCCAAAATGAGGGCATCAACGGTGAAGATGTTGACGCCGTTTACTGCGGGCACATCATGTTTCTAAGAGATCTGGCTTCATAGAAGGTCTTGTATTTATATCTAGATTGCATTTCTTAACTCAGAATTTTTCAAATTGTCGTGGTTCAAGCTATTCAATTCGCCGTTGTTCAATTTACCATCATTCTTGATCGTAAAGTTGAACAACGGCGATTTAATCTCACTCTACACTTACAATACAGCCCCAACTCCTGCCAAGGTACTTTCTTATAACAAATCTAAGATTTTCTATGAGGTCAGAATCTTTTTACAGTGCTCCATTCAACCTCTGAATATAATTCAAGTTTCCCATCAATTTCCTATTTGGGACAGCCAGATCGATTGAAAAAATGTGGAATTAGCCAAGTTTATCCCGAGAAAAGGTGTCTACATCTATGTAAGGATTGAAGTAGAAGTAAGTAGCAGCATCTATGACATTGTCCATGGTCCATTTGCGGTCAATCTGCTTACCACACTTGCCCATCAAATGGCAAGTCCGCACGATATGCTCCACTGAGACAACGGCGGCATTACGACGTTGCGATCGGGATGAGCGATGGACAGTGTAGAACCCGGTGGCGGGCTCAGGCTGATTGAAACAGGTGAACCATTTGATGTACGCGAGGGGATGGGTGTACGAGCCGTAATGAGAGGGTAATGAGAAAATTGCCCGCACTTGGGCAATACGAAGACCTGAAAGAACAGATAATTCAATACAAACGGAGAGGGGAGTGAGAGAAACAAGCCACTCACCTAGCTATCTTACCCGGGAATTACGATCGTAATTCCGTGAAAAGGGGACTGAAAACGGTGGAATTACGTGCGACAACCCCTAGCGTGGGAAGGAATTCAGTGCGCATCAATCTTGATGGTGAAAAGCTCACCCAAATCGCCGGAATTCAGTGCGACGACAGGAATTCAGTGCGTCGTCTCTCAGCCCTCCGACAGCAGCAAAACAAAAAGAAACACCCTACAAAAATCCCAGCACCAACTCGAAAGTGCAAAAGGATTCTTATAGACGAGCCCTAGCCCTTATAATAAATGCGGAAAAATTATAGCCAACTGCGAGGCCTTATAATAAATGCGAATTAAAATCATTATTATAGTCGACTGTACCGCACTATATTAACACTGCCAAAAAATATTGTGGGAACCAAATATGTCCCAAATGGCTTACATACCATGGTAGTGTCACCGCGAATGGCCTGACAGGTCTCGTTGACTTGCTATATGGCCTCGAACGGAAACCGTAGGGCGAAAACCGAAACTCTGATAGCACAGTCAATTGTGCACCGATTGCCTTGGGTATAGGCTCGAATTGACGCGTTTGAATAGAGCTACAAGGGTCTGCCATGATCAGCCTTATCGAACCGCATCAAGGGACTCAAGTACTCGGACGCGTTGAATATATAAGGTCATTTGCGTGCAGAGACAAGTGCACTGCATCAATTGAATACGTCTCACTGATAGGCCTTCAAAACCACGGATCACAGGTCTCTGGTGTCCTGGCAAGGTTTATAGATATCGACTTCAACGGGTAGAGACACTGTGTAAACCCAAACACGCCTATCGAAGCTATACGGAATCCAGCAAGGCACCACCAGAGCAGAGACGTTAAGGTTGGCGACAACCCAAGAGCACGGACGTTAAGGTTAGCGACCCCACTCCCCCGACGGAATTCACCAGAATATAAAATTTTTTCAGGCAGCTTCGGAAAGGAAATCGAAGAGCACACAATCCAGCAAGGCAGTGTACGGGTTAACAACAGAATGCAGCAAGACATTGGCGAGCTAGCCACTCAGACCTCCCCGCTATCGTAAAGGAAACCAAGGTCACCGGAGTGAGAGAAGTAACGTATTCAGCTAGAGAGCAAGGGCTATAAGGCCAGAGACCACAGAGCCTCAATACAACACTTCAAACAATACAGACATTCAGTGAAGGTCAACCATTCTTATAAGGCCAGAATGCTACCCAATACAACCAGAGCCTTATAGTGTTCAATTGAGTCAATAGAATAGTAGAAGACTAGCTACGGTAACGGAGAATGCGGTGCCGCATTCCTTGCAAAGGGTCCCCAAAAGTGCTGGGATTCGGGTGGGCACTGGCAGCGTGGGAGGGAATCCGGAGGGGCACCAATTCAAACACCTCCCGATCTGGCTGACTAGCTACGGTAACGGAGAATGCGGTGCCGCATTCCTTGCAAAGGGTCCCCAAAAGTGCTGGGATTCGGGTGGGCACTGGCAGCGTGGGAGGGAATCCGGAGGGGCACCAGTTCAAACACCTCCCGATCTGGCTGACTTGGTGGAATTCGGAGGGGCAAGCGGAATCGGGAGGGGCAAGCCATCTGACCCCTCCAAGTCTAGCTACGGTAATGGAGAATCCGTCGACGGATTCCGTAAAAGAGAGCCTGTACACGGTGGAATTCAGCCCAAGGTTGACACCGTGGGAGGGAATTCAGCCCAAGATTGTGATTCACCCCCTGAAACCACCGGAATTCACCCCAAGGACTGGAATCCAGCCCAATCGAATCAACACACCGCAATTGTCTGCTTGACTCAAAATAATCCAAAGCACTCACCCCTAGCTATCTTACCCTGGAATCTGGATCCAGATTCCGTGAAAAGGGTACCGAAACCGGTGGAATTCTGCTTGCACTTGACACCGTGGGAGGGAATTCTGGTTGACGTGCTTAACACCAGGTCTCAAATGAGTCTAGTCTCAGGAATTCTGGTTGCAGATGTGATTCAGCCACTGAAACCACCGGAATTCTGCTTGAGGACGGGAATTCTGGTTGCACCCCAAGTCAGACATAGAACAAAAGAGAGCAACCAACTCTTATAGTCACCAGCAAGGGCTTATAAGAATTGCGACTCACTGCCAAAAAAAATTATAAGCCAGAGCCAAGGCTTATAAGAAATTCGATTGAACAGCCGGCTCCAGCCCTCGGGAAAAAAATGGTGGGAACCAAAAGGGTGCCAAATAGCCTGGGAATCAGCCTAGTGTCACCGCAAACACCCGAACAGGTCTCGTTGACGTGCTATATTGACTTGGAGGGAGACCGTACAGCTTGGACCGAATCCTGACTACAACAATCAATTCAGCACCGATTGGCTTGGGTATAGGCTCGAATTGAAGCGTTTGAGCAGGGCTATAAGATAGTGTCATCAGCGACTGAGTCGCAGGTCACCTGACATTTACGACTTGGTCAAACACTGCGTTCTCAGCCATACGGAATACACAAGGCAATACCAAAGCACAGACGTTAAGGTTTGGGACAACTACCCAGCACAGATGTTAAGGTTAGTGGTCCCACTCCCCCGATGGAATTCACCAGAATACAAAATTTTTTCGGCAGCTTCGGAAAGGAAACCGCGGACCAAGCAATCCAGGAAGGCAATACACAGGTTAGCAACGGAAACCAGCAAGACATTGGCGAACTAGCCGCTCACAGCTGCCCGCTGGAACGTAAAGGAAATGACGGGGCACCGAGTCAACGGAAGGACGTACTCAGGTGTATAACACAAAGGGCAACAATACATTACCAAGTGCGGTACACCACAGAGCCTTATAGTAGCCAATCAACCCAGTCTGACCCTGTCGAACACATTCGGAGTGCTCTACCCACCAGGCCGCCTTGAGTCAAAGCAGCAACTGCTTGCCTTGCAGTTTTGATTTCTACAAAACGACCCCGCACCAAGCCAACTTGTATCGCCACAACTACATCCATCTGAGCAGCTATAAGGAGGGAGCATCAATGTCTCATAGCGGGCAAGGGTGTTGGCCTTCAAAGGCTGTGTTTGAGTCTCCAATAGCAAACAGACCCTGCTGATCGGTAATCGTAGCCAAGTCAAACACAACGTACCGGACTCAATTAGCCACTCATTGCCTTGGGTATAGGCTCAAAACGAAGCCTTTGACCGGGATTATGAGGCTATATGCTTGGCGGGAAAATCCGAGGGCATTGAGGAACTCAAGCAATGTACCGACTTGAATATTGCCTTTGAACGCAAGTCAGTCAGTGGTATTGATTGAATGCATCTGGGTATTCTCAATGTCTTGCACTCAAAGCCTAGCATTACAAGGCCCTCATATCCTGGCAAGGGTTAGGGACGTCGACTTCAGACTGCTAGAATCCAGTGGGATATCCAGAAAGACTAGCTATCTTACCCGGGAATCCGTCGACGGATTCCGTGAAAAGCGACCCCAAATTCACGGGAATCCACTGCGAAGCTGTGAAAAAGCACTCCCAAACCACCGGAATCCACTGCGAAGTTGGAAACACACTGCTCGAATCGCCGGAATCCACTGCGCAGTTGACATTTGCCCTCTCAAACTGGTGGAATCCACTGCGAAGTTGTGATTGGCCCCCTCACATCAGTGGAATCCACTGCGAAGCTGAACTTTCCCTGAATTTTCTACGGTTTTTCCAAAATACTTATAACCGCTCATCACCAACTAAAAGGAACGACAAAACAAAGACGCTCCTTATAGCCAACAGCAAAGCCTTGTAATGAACGCAACTCAAAAGGAACTCACACAGCCAACCCAAACACCCAAAAGAATAATTATAATGGCACACGAGCTCTAATAATTAATGTGAAATAAAAGGCGACCGTAATTATAGTCAAAGTCAGGGCCTTATAAGGCACAGTAAAATATTGTTGGAACCAAATATGACCCAAATGGCTTACAAACCATGGTAGTGTCACCGCGAATGGCCCAACAGGTCTCGTTATGGCCTCGAACGGAAACCGTAGGGTGAAAACCGAAACTCTGATAGCACACTCAATTCTATCTACGGTAATGGAGAATGCATGCATGCATTCCGTGAAACAGGGGCCTTAAAGCACTGGAATCTAAGCCGCCTTTGGCAGCGTGGGAGGGAATCTAGTCCGCATCAATTTCGATTGGGAAAAGCTCCCTCGAATCACCGGAATCTATGCCGCCACTCAAAGTATCGCCTCTCAACCCTCTGCCAACAGGAAAACAAAACAGCACACAGTCAAAGGCACCAACTCGAAAGTGCAAAAGGATTCTTATAGACGAGCCCAAGCCCTTATAATAAATGCGAAAAAATTATAGCCAAGTGCGAGCCCTTATAATTAATGCCAATTAAAATCATTATTATAGTCAACGCTCCAGCGCTATAAGGACAGTGCAGAAAAATATTGTTGGACCCAAATATGTCCCAAATACCTTACAAACCATGGTAGTGTCACCGCGAATGGCCCAACAGGTCTCGTTGACTTGCTGTATGGCCTCAAACGGAAACTGTAGAGCGAAAACCAAAACTCTGATAGTGCAGTCAATTCTCTACCGATTGCCTTGGGTATAGGCTCGAATTAAAGTGTTTGAGTAGAGCTACAAGGCTACACTGCAAGTGAACGAATCGAACTATGTCAAGGCACTCAGATATTCACACGTCTTGAATATATCCGGTAGTTTCCGTCCAGACACAAGCACACTGCATCGATTGAATATGTCTCACTCGTAGGGCTTCAAAACCAAGCATTATAGGGCCCTGGTATCCTGGCAAGGTTTAGGGATATCGACTTCAGACAGTACAGACACTGCGTAAACAATACAAGCACCGAACATGCCGATCGAAGCTATACGGAATCCAGCAAGGCAACACCAGAGTAGAGACGTTAAGGTTGGCGACAACCCAACAGCACAGATGTTAAAGTTAGTGGTCCCACTCCCCCGACGGAATCCACCAAAATCCAAAATTTTTCGGCAGCTTCGGAAAGGAAATCGAAGAGCACACAATCCAGCAAGGCGGTGCACGGGTTAACAAGGGAATGCAGCAAGACATCGGCGAGCTAGCCACTCAGACCTCCCCGCTATCGTAAACGAAACCAAGGTCATCGGAGTGAGGGAAGAGACGTATTCAAGTAGCGACCAACCATTATAAGGCCAGATAGCACAAAGACTCAATCCAAGGCTTCAAGGGTCATCACAGTGAACAGAAGGACGTATTCAAAGACTAAGCAACCATTATAAGGCCTGAACAGTACCCAATACAACCAGAGCCTTATAGTGTTCAACGTGGCCAAACCAATACAACACTGTGTTGCACCAGCCAAGTGAACACCATTGAGCCCATGTACCAACAGCCAGAGTCAATGACTTGTAGTGGAGCAAAGCCTTGGTGATATAGCTTGGAATGCGGACGAGAATCCAGGAAGACTAGCTACGGTAACGGAGAATGCGGTGCCGCATTCCTTGCAAAGGGTCCCCAAAAGTGCTGGGATTCGGGTGGGCACTGGCAGCGTGGGAGGGAATCCGGAGGGGCACCAATTCAAACACCTCCCGATCTGGCTGACTTGGTGGAATTCGGAGGGGCAAGCGGAATCGGGAGGGGCAAGCCATCTGACCCCTAGCTACGGTAATGGGGAATGCATGCATGCATTCCGTGCAACAGGGGCCTCAAACCACTGGAATCTAAGCCGCCTTTGGCAGCGTGGGAAGGAATCTAGTCCGCATCAATTTTTATTGTGAAATGCTCCGTCAAATCACGGGAATCTAAGCAGCCACCTGGAATCTATGCCTCTCTCCCTCAACTGTCTTTCACAGGAAAATAAAAAGGAACACCTTTTCAAATCCTCAACAGCAACCCCGGGAATGGAAAACAGAATCTTATAGACGACCCCCAGCCCTTATATTAATGCAGAGAAAAAATACACTCAAGTGTAAAGCCTCTCTCAAACTAGTATCTGGAAAAATATAAGCAACCGAGACTGCTTATCAGAAACTTGGCAAGGAAAACTTATAACAAGCTGCGAATGGCTATAAGAATGGCTTTCCCACGGTTGTCAAAAAATAGTGAGGACACAAAAGCTTGCAAATGGCCCAGAAAGCAGTTCTGTCTCTTCAGAAATGCCCCAATTACTCTGGTTCAATAGCTATAAGGGAAAGACTTGAGGGACTCAATGCACTAGCTACGGTAACAGGGAATTAGGCCCCTAATTCCTTGCAAAGGGGTCCCCAAACGAGTGGAATTACGCCCAACAACGGCAGCGTGAGAGGGAATTAGGCCCAACAACGACAGCGTGGGAGGGAATTAGGCCCAACACATGAAAAACGCCTCCAGAATCTAGGGAATTAGGCCCAACAGCTGGAATCAGGCCCAACACGAATCCTCCCAGAATCTTCGCAGTAGAAACAAACACGCAATAAATATAGGCGAACACAGCACCCTATAAGAAATCAAAAAGGACAACAGAATCTTATAGTCACCAGCCAGGCCTTATAAGAATTGCGACTCACTGCCAAAAAAAATTATAAGCCAGAGCCAAGGCTTATAAGAAATGGAATTAAAATAGCTGACTCTGAGGCCTTGTAAGAAATCGGGAAAAATAGTGGAGACCAAAAAGGTGCCAAATAGGCTACAAGTCAGCCTAGGGTCACCGCAAACACCCGAGCAGGTCTCGTTGAGGTGCTATATTGACTTGAAGGGAAAACGTAAGGCTTGGACCGAAACCAGAATACGACAGTCAATTGAGCACCGATTACCTTGGGTATAGGCTCGAATTGAAGCGTTCGAGGAGGGCTATAAGATTGTGTCATCAGCGATTGAGTCGCAGGTCACCTGACATTCCCGACTTGGTCAAACACTGCGTTCGAAGCCATACGGAATACACAAGGCAACACCAGAGCACAGACGTTAAGGTTTGCGACAACTCCACAACACGGACGTTAAGGTTAGTGGTCCCACTCCCCCGACAGAATTCACCAGAATATAAAATTTTTTCGGCAGCTTCGGAAAGGAAACCGCGGACCAAGCAATCCAGCAAGGCAATGCACGGGTTAGCAACTGAATCCAGCAAGACGTTGGCGAGCTAGCCACTCAAACCTCCCCGCTGTCGTAAAGGAAATCACGGGGCACCGAGTCAACAGAAGCACGTACTCAAGTGTACGGCGGCAATGGTCAACAATACATCAAAGAACTCAATGCAGGCGATCAACCCAGACTGCCTAGTGAGTATCATCCCTTGCAACAACAGCAACTGGTACATTCAGAGTGCTCTACTCACCGTCAGAGCAGCACCTGCTTGCCTTGCAGTTTTGATTTTTACAAAACGACCCCGCACCAAGCCAACTTGTGTCACCGCAAAGACATCCGTCTGAGCAGCTATAAGGAACAAAGATGTCTCATAGCGGGCACAACTACTGGCCTTCAAAGGCTGTGTTTGAGTCTCCAATAGCAAACAGACTCTGTTGATCGGATATCGTAGCCAAGTCAAACACAACGTACTGGACTCGATTAGCCACTCATTGCCTTGGGTATAGGCTCGAAACGAAGGATTTGACCAGCATTATAAGGCTATATAGCTGGCGGGAATATCCCATGGCATTGAGCCAGTCAAGTAGGGCACCGACTTGAATATCGCCTTTGAACGCAAGTCGGTTGTATTGATGGAATGCATCTGGGTATTCTCAATGACTTGCACTCAAAGCCAAGCATTACAAGGCCCTGATATCCTGGCAAGGTTTAGGCACGTCGACTTCAGACTGCTGGAATCCAGAGGGATATCCAGAAAGCCTAGCTATCTTACCCGGGAATTACGATCGTAATTCCGTGAAAAGGGGACTGAAAACGGTGGAATTACGTGCGACCACCCCTAGCGTGGGAAGGAATTCAGTGCGCATCAATTTTGATTGTGAAAAGCTCACCCAAATCGCCGGAATTCAGTGCGTCGTCTCTCAGCCCTCTGACAGCAGCAAAACAAAAAGAAACACCCCACAAAAATCCCAGCACCAACTCGAAAGTGCGAAAGGATTCTTATAGACGAGCCCTAGCCCTTATAATAAATGCGGAAAAATTATAGCCAAGTGCGAGGCCTTATAATAAATGCCAATCAAAATCATTATTATAGTCGACTGTACCGCACTATATTAACGCTGCCAAAAAATATTGTGGGAACCAAAGATGTCCCAAATGGGCTACAAACCATGGTAGTGTCACCCCGAATGGCCTGACAAGTCTCATTGACCGGCTATATGGCTTCGAACGGAAACCGTAGGGCGAAAACCGAAACTCTGATAGCACAGTCAATTGTGCACCGATTGCCTTGGGTATAGGCTCGAATTGAACCGTTTGAATAGAGCTACAAGGGTCTGCCATGATCAGCCTTATCGAACCGCATCAAGGGACTCAAGTACTGGGACGCATTGAATATATACGGTCATTTGCGTGCAGAGACAAGTGCACTGCATCAATTGAATACGTCTCACTGATAGGCCTTCAAAACCACGGATCACAGGTCTCTGGTGTCCTGGCAAGGTTTAGGGATATCGACTTCAACGGGTAGAGACACTGTGTAAACCCAAACACGCCTAGCTATCTTCCCCGGGAATCCGTCGACGGATTCCGTGAAAGAGGGTCCTGAAACAGCGGAATTCAGCCCAAGGTTGACACCGTGGGAGGGAATTCAGCCCAAGATTGTGATTCACCCCCTGAAACCACCGGAATTCACCCCAAGGACTGGAATCCAGCCCAATTGAATCAACATACCGCAATTGTCTGCTTGACTCAAAATAATCATCAGCACTCACCACTGACTGAAAGGAACAACAACAAAACAACCTGACTCTTATAGTCACCAGCCAGGCCTTATAAGAATTGCGACTCACTGCCAAAAAAAATTATAAGCCAGAGCCAAGGCTTATAAGAAATGCAATTAAAATAGCTGACTCTGAGGCCTTGTAAGAAATCGGGAAAAATGGTGGAGACCAAAAAGGTGCCAAATAGCCTACAAGTCAGCCTAGTGTCACCGCAAACACCCGAACAGGTCTCGTTGAGGTGCTATATTGACTTGAAGGGAAAACGTAAGGCTTGGACCGAAACCAGAATACGCCAGTCAATTGAGCACCGATTGCCTTGGGTATAGGCTCGAATTGAAGCGTTTGACGAGGGCTATAAGATTGTGTCATCAGCGATTGAGTTGCAGGTCACCTGACATTCCCGACTTGGTCAAACACTGCGTTCGAAGCCATACGGAATACACAAGGCAACACCAGGGCACAGACGTTAAGGTTGGCGACAACTCCACAACACGGACGTTAAGGTTAGTGGTCCCACTCCCCCGACGGAATTCACCAGAATATAAAATTTTTTCGGCAGCTTCGGAAAGGAAACCGCGGACCAAGCAATCCAGCAAGGCAATGCACGGGTTAGCAACGGAAACCAGCAAGACGTTGGCGAACTAGCCACTCAGACCTCCCCGCTATCGTAAAGGAAATCGCGGGTGACCGAGTCAACGGAAGGACGTACTCAAGTGTACGGCGGCAATGGTCAGCAATACATCAAAGAACTCAATGCAGGCGATCAACCCAGACTGCCTAGCTATCTTACCCGGGAATTGGGCACCCAATTCCCTGCAAAGGGGCCCCAAAATGAATGGAATTCGGGGCAACAGTGACAGCGTGGGAGGGAATAGGGGGCAACACCTGAAAAATCCCTATCTATTTTCCAAACGCCACAGCCTACTGGGAGTGGCTGTGCACGGATGAGAGACATCCGAACTTCGGATGGGGGGGCATCCGAGACTCGGATGTGGCACATCCGAGGGTACTAGGTAATATATATTTGATAATATGACAACTTTTTGAGTTTTGTATGGTTTTCAACCGTTTGACTTGTTGAGTTCAACTGTATGAAGTGTATTCATGTATAAAGGTAACAAATGAAGCAAACGGTGCACCTACCGTGGGACAGTAGTGATGGGAATGCCCATATATGGTAATAGTTGACATCCAATATGTTTCTGAACGGTTTGAAGGCCTGAGTTCAGCCATGTATACCGTTTACTGTTTTTGTGGTCAGTTGGGTGCACCGTGGGACAGTAGTGATGGGAATGCCTATATATGGTAATAGTTGACATCCTATATGTTTCTGAACGGTTTGAAGGCCTGAGTTCAGCCATCATGCCATGAGGATTACCAAATATAGTAATTTACAACTTTCTAATGTTTTAGGGTCTTAAGCTAAAAATAGACTTGAAACCAAAGTTGTAGAGCTGATTGAGTACTACAAAACTCATTATGAACATATAAGCTCAAACAGCTTAGTCAGCTCGCAAAACGCGAAATACTTTCCGAGACGCGGCGCTTTTCAGCAATGAATGGCCAATATCTCAGCAACCAGTGGGCCGTTTCCCCTGAAAGTAGGACCGTTAGAAAGCTGCTTTCCAGGGCTTTCCGGTCATGTCCATATATTGGGGGGTCAGATTTCATCAGAAAACACCAATGAAATGGCCGGGTCCCTCTACCAAATGGGAGCTCTGGCTGGCCGTCAGAGTTCCATCGGGCGAGTAAGGGCAGCTACAGAAGCTAGCCCTGCGCATGGCGGTTCGATTGGGTGGCGCTCAGGGTTAGTCTGCATTTTGCTACGGGGTGATGCACGTAGTGGGCATAATGCCGTAATGCGCCATTTGCATAAGTTTTTCGAATCATAAGAACGAGAATTCGTGATACAGGGTGTACATAGTACATACACCACAGGTACGAGGACCATTTGTATGTAGCGTCTGTTTACAAGAGACTAGCTCAGGCAGGGTGTTAGTAGGTGAACTGGTGGATGTCCAGGGCCGGACATCACTTGGAGGGGGTGCCTGTGGCTGTGCCGATAAGATAGTTCCTTGTTGTACATAGTGATTTTAAGTCATCTTCATGCCATATTCGAGGTGTTTCCCTCTTTGCGAGCTTGCGGAGCCTTCAGCAGCATAGCCCACCCTAGTCAGTATTTGTATACCCTTCCACCGCTTCCATAGAGCTTTGTAAGGCTAAAAGCGTGCTTGTATACTCCTTTCCACCGCTTCCACGGCCTACTGGGACTTGTTAATAGTCACACATATTTGTATACCCTTCCACGACTTCCACAGAGTCAGAAACCATAGTCTGTATTTGAATACCTTTCCACCGCTTCCACAAGAATTTTGTAAGGCTAGAAGCATGTTTGTATACCACCTTCCACTGTTTCCATCGGTTTCGGCACCATCAGAGCACGGCATGCCCGGCATCACCACAGAGCCACCAAGCCGTCGGCAAAAGTCAATCAATCAGTGTTGCCGGCTGACCGAGCTGTTTTTGAGGCCCCGGATGATGAGAAATCATTAAATCATTGAAATGTGGCACCGAAAATAAAAATCAGTGATATGAATCTAGGCGTGAAAGGCGCTTATGTACCGGGCCGGATTCACCGCCCATCAAATCTCGCGCTTCCCGCCCAACGATTGAAAGACGATCAGGAACAATAGATGCGGCATGAATTGACGAGAACGTACCCAGACCCACAAGCTTCCACCAGTTCCAAGATGCGAAGTGGTCGTCCAGAATATCGTGACGAGATCCTGGTCCCATCTCCCGCGTGCTGGTTGCCACGCCGCCGAGATTGGCCCAGGGGCGCTCAATACCCTCTCCATCAGTCTGAGCGGCGCCGGCGAGGTAGTTGAGCGAGAAGGCGAGTTGGCAAAGGAGTGTGGGCATGAATATGCATCTTGGGAATGACGTAGACGTAGCGGAAGATAATAATGTTGAGGCGGACGAGGGGAGGGAGCTTGGCGAGGCGTTTTGCGAGGTTGTTGAACCACTGGCAGACTATGTCGTACGAGACCACCTTACGGAGGCGAGTGTGCAACCACCTCAAGATTGACGCGTAGATATAATCCATATTGGAATATCTGTGCAGCATTCGATTAGAACCGACACAGCGCTGCCAGGAATTACTCACCTCTCGCCTTTCTGCAGGTCGCCGACCCCGTAGGCTGGACGAACTCATGCCGAGCACAAACCCCCATCCCGACGCCCGTGACACTGTATCCCCGTGAAAACTTGGTGATCGGGTAATCGAGCGCCGCGAGACCACTACAGGTACTCATCTAAAGTAGGTGAGCCAAAACCTCGCTCATATACACGCCCTACTCACCTCATCTTGATCCGTCACAGTTAACAAATACTGGCGGTACGGTTCGGGCTCTAGAAAATATGCCCAGCCGGTTCCCAGTCCGGGATCTCGCAGATCGCTGGCGTTCAGTAGCAACCGTAAAGTCGAAGCTCACCTTGTTTCAGCAGGGGCATCCTCCCAATTGCTCGGCAAATTCACACCTGGACGAGGGCAGGCGGGGCATCTTATCGCCAACTTGTCGTGGGTAGCCGCAAGCCAGCGGCTGCGAAGGAGTTGGGTGCACGGATGCCCGAATTCGCACTCACGTTTGCATCCACAGAACGCGACTGCGACTTCATGGATGCCGTTCAAATCGAGGACGACGAAGTTCATGTGCCCAGCTTTTGGTCGGGGGCAGGATGGTCCAAGCTGGATGAGCAAGCCGATAGCTTTGAGGGAGCCTGGTTGGTGTAAAGAATATGCCGTTCCATTTCTGAGCAAGCTGCTTAGCATTAACACTCGCCAGAAACACGCATTGCTTACCTTGATAACGTGGAGCGGATTCCGGAAATGATTCAAAACGCAGCAGTCCTCGCAGTAAAGGAGACCGTCGTGGCACTCACGGCACCGGATGGTGGGAGTCTGAGCGTCGCGCCCAGGGCAAGCGTCATCAGACGCGTCGCCACAGCCATCTAAGCGGAGGTACTCTTGAAGATACTCATCGTGTAAGGGCCGGAGTTCGAATAAAGATTCACTTGTTTGACGTTCTTTGGTTCCGGCCATTCCATGATTCCCTTGATTTTCACCGGGTCCATCTTCATGGAGTTGTGCGAGATTATCACCCCTAGGTACTCAATTTCCGTTTTTTCAAAATCGCATTTTTCTGGTTTTAAATACAGCTTATGTTTTTGCAGAGTTTCCAGAACCCTTCTGACGATTTTGCGATGTTCCTCCAGGGTGTTTGTGAATATCAAGATGTCGTCCAGGTAGACAATCACATGGCCTTCATTGATGAGATCCCTCAGGATATCGTTCATCATGGTTTGGAATGTGGCCGGTGAGTTTGTCAGCCCGAAGAACATTACGAGCGGTTCGTACAACCCTCGATTTGTGCGGAATGCCGCCTTCCACTCATCCCCTTCCTTGATCCGGACATTATTGTATCCCCATCGTATGTCCAGTTTGGAGAAGTATTTTGCGCCTCGAAGCTTATTGACCAGCTCCGAGATAAGTGGCAAAGGATATCAATTTTTTACTGTCATTTCATTGAGCTTTCGATAATCCTGCACTGGTCGTAGAGTTCCGTCCTTTTTCTTTACAAAGAAGAACGCGGAAGCCATCGGGGACTTTGATGGTCTGATCCGTCCGCTTTTTAAGTTCTCCTCTAAGAAGTCATTGAGTTTCTCTTGTTCGCTCAATGAAAGGGGATAGATCTTGCAATCTACGGCCTTGGAGCCAGGCTTTAATTCGATTGCATGATCCCACGGTCTCTTTTCTGGTAATGAATCAAACGACTCTTTCGCAAAGACTTTCACAAACTCCCGATATTGTTCAGGGATTTTGTCCTCTGTCAACTTCTCCTTTTCTGCCGCCGCCGCCTCCGCCATCACCTGTGCCGATGTTCCTTTGGCACGTAATTTGATGGCTGGTGCGAAGTCTACCAGCAGAATTGATTCTCCCTCCTCCACAGCTTCCTCTTTCCCGACACCAGTCCGGGTCTCCTCTCCGCTCATATTGCACTCAGTTGGGCATCGGCTAAACGTGATTTTCTGGTCTCTCCAGTCCACCTCTGGATGATGTTTAAAGAGCCAGTCATATCCAATGAATACACGAGCTTTTCCGAGTCCGGTGATCAGGAATCGTTGGCGTTCTGTGTGAGGTCCGATGGTCATGATCATCTCTACGTAATGAGTGATCTTTCCTTTGGTGTTCTCGGTACCGTCAGCATTGCGCGCTACGGTGTGTGCTTCCAGTTCCTTCTGCTCGAAACCTTCAGCTTTGGCATAGTCCCGATCCATGCAAGTGGCAGTGCATCCGTTATCAAGGAGTGCTCGGATAGAACGTCTCTTTCCAGTGTCCAGGGTCTCCAACCCTATTGGGACAAGCATCTCATGATGGATTCGTTGCCTTTGGAACTCTCTGAGTTCTTCTCGCAGGCGGTTCTCAGAAATTCCCATCGCCTTTCTTGCAAGCCACCGAGTAGCCTCCTGTTTCTTGAGACCAAACGGCACCCGCGTGTGCTTTGGCGCTTCCTCCCCTTTTGCAGAGCAGCACTCGAACTGTTGCGCTGGGGATAGAGCCACAGAGCCGTCATTGGCTCCCTTTTCCTTTTCACTATTTTTATCACTGGTTGAGATTCCAGGGGCCTTTTTAAATGCGCTCCATCGCTTGTTCGCTTCATCCATCCTTCGGTTTTTAATATGACGTTTACGGTTCTGATTCTCCAAGATTCGTATTTTTTGTTTGTTTTCTGTAGCTGCAAGGGGTTCGTGTTCGTCCTTAGACAGGCTACTATTTTCTATATAATTTATAGGTAGAGAGTCCGATGTTTTTGTGTTTTCAATTTTCTCATCTGCATCAAGCAGGGTGAAGCGTCCATATTTCGTGTCAATTGGGGGCACCGGTTTGGCCGTAACCGGGGGCCCCTTTAAAAACCCTTCTCTCGGAGTATCTTTGCGAGAGCTTCCAAATCGTCCTGTGTATAGTCATCGGTTTTGATCGACCGGATATTAAACTTCTTCTTGGGCGGCTCCGGACATTCGCGCTTCATGTGGCCCTCCTGACCACAATTGTAGCACTTGAAGGGTGTGACTTTCGCCTGTGCCCTGTCAACGTCCATGGGTGCTGTTACACCTGGCGCCAATCTCTTGGCCAGGTTCGGAGCCATTCCCTGGGATGTCTTTCCTTGGTTGGGGTTGGAGAAATTGGTGCGCGCGGGAGCCCAAAACATCCCGCCGCCTTGGCCCCATTGGTTCTTCAGGAGCTTTTCTCGCTCCATGATTCCGCTGATGTCATCAGACGCTTCTTGAGTTCCTGATATTTCCCAGGAATCTCAATCCCTCCAGCATATAGCTGACGTCTGACCTCATCTGCGATCAGGGCTTCCAAGGTTTGACACAGGAACGTGTCATGAACTGCTTCTCCAGGAATATATCCTGCTTCCCGAGCCGTGAGTTCATACGACTGCAGGAAGTCGGCCAGGGGAGTCTTTCCCTGCCTAGTTCTCAAAAGGCGCAAGAAGGCCGTCTCACTGACGTTCTTGTCCTTGAATGTTTTCTCAAGTTGCAGCCTGTCTGAAGAAGAGCAGAATGTAATGGGCATATTTTTGGGGTACGTTTGAAGGGTGTATAATACTCCCCCAAGTAGCGCATTCTGAAAGGATTGCAAGATTGTCGGGTGGTCAAAGGTTATGTCTAAAACTTGGCCAGTTTCTTCATTCTCATGCACTGACACAACTCTAAGATGTGTTGTGGCATTCGAAGCCCCGGCATGGAAGATGATTGGGTGCAGGAATACTATCATCTCGTTGAGGGTCGTGCCGTTAGTCGGAAGATAACGTCTTGCAGGTATTGTATTCAACGACTCTTCGAAAGCAAAAATTCGGAATCCATTCTCCGTGCTTGAAAGTCGAAAGTTGGGATCAAAACACTTGGCTTCACCCACTTCGAGAGGTCGGGCATTCACCTCAATTTCATTGTCTGTAAGAGCGAGGCCAACTCTCAATTCCTGGTTTGCTATAGTTGGATTCCATTTTGGTGGGAGACAATTTATCAGCGCTTTGGCCGTGTCGACACACTTACCGGGATTTTTACATCCGAGTTCATTTCTATCCCGTCGGCAGCTGGGACATCCGCAATTCTGTCGTGCCATGCCAGATTGGTTGATGGTGTGGGGTTTTCTTGCAACTGTAGTTTTCCGAGTAGCCAAGGTCATAGCCTCGTCGACCGTTCTCGTTCTGTGGTTCACACGTAGACACTCGGCGGTTTTGCGACGATTTATCGAGTCATAATCTGATTTTCGAATTCCTGGATGTCTCCAGATAGGTAGGGACAGTTTGACTTGATTCTCAATCGTGAGTGCGGTAAAAGTCAAGTTATATTTATGTGCGACCCTAATCATTCCTTTAATTCCCGCTACCTTTAGGTAAGGGTTTTATAGCGCCCAATTTTTACCTGTCGCCCAAAATCACAAAATGTCAATTCGTACATCACCAAATATGTACAAAGCATCAAAGGACCCCGTGACGGTCTGAAGCTCTTCCCAGGCTGCGACGCGTCTGGAGAGGACCTCCGCAGTGTCTTCCAGCCAAGCGCGCCCTCCGCCGGCGTTTCATAGGCTGTCGACGCGCTTCAAAGCCACTTCCCGGGCGACTCCTAGGCTATCAGTCGGCTTAGATTCCTCCCTGTATCTGCTCTGCACAAAAGTCCTGCTGGCACCTTCTGCGCCGTCTGAGCTCTAAATTGGCCTCTACCTTGCTTCCCTCATGAGACTGGCGACACTTTCGTTAATCTTCCTCTTATTTATTATGGCTAAAACCTGTGTCTGTGGTCATCGTACTAAAGGCGGCCGTGCCGCAATGGCGAATCATCAAAATAAATGTAAAGTCCTGTTGGCCAGACACGAAGCGGCGGCAGCACAGAGTATAGCTGCGCAAGCTGCTGAGGCGGCTCCTGCGCCAGATCCGGTACCTGAAGAAGCACCTTCTGCAGTCAGTCTATTATTTTTCTTTCAAATCTTGATTCGAGATTATTAAACCAACGCCGCAGGAGGATATTCGCGCCCCATCGCCTCCGCCACGAATTCCCAGTCCACCTCCGCTACGCCGGAGTGGACGTCCTGGTCGTCGCATTGTTCTGCCCAAACGATACCGCGACGAGAGCCCTGCTGCACCCCCTCCCGTCGAAATCCCCGAACCTCCGCAGAATGACCCTGAACCCCCGCCTGAACCTGAGAACACTGTGCGCCCGAGATGGTTCAAGACATCACCCAACTCATACGGGCTGTATAAAGTTTTTCCTCATCCCCCCACACGCGATCCCGACCAATCCATTTCTTTGGATGATTTATGTGCATCCTCCGACCTCCTTGTGTCTCAAAAAAATCAACCTGATGCGACCCCCACCGTCCCCACTGCCCCTTGGTTCCCTTTCCTCAACGCCACGGTCGCAAGATTGATGGCCTGGTTCCATCTCGGCACCAACCTCAAATCCCTCGCCGAGCTCGACGCTCTTGTCGAGGATGTACTCCTCCAAGATGACTTTGATGTCGCTCATCTGCGAAACTTCCGCGCCGCGCGCGAGAACAAACGTTTAGACGATACTCTTGCCAGCAGCATCGACGAATCCGCCTCCGCTCCAGATGGATGGAAGACGGCATCTGTCAAAATTAAGCTTCCCGCGCCAAAACACTGCGTTGCTGAGAAGGAAGCCCCCGAGTTTGAGGTTCCCGGGCTCATGTACCGACCTCTCCTCGAGGTTATGATCGAAGCCTTCCAGAGCCCCATGTTCGAGGAATACCATACTACGCCCTTTGAGTATCGGTGGGACCCAGCATACGATCCAGGCGATCCCGATGTTCAACTCGACCCCGCCGACGTCACCGTAGACGAACACGGACTTCCTGAACTTCCCGCGGGCCATCAAGTTGTTTACGGCGAGATTTACACGTCGCCGAGAATGCTGAAGGCACACAACGGGCTTCCGAAGGCGGCGACCACGCCTCATCTCGAAACGATTATAGCGGCATATATGTTTTGGTCGGACGCGACACACCTAGCTAATTTCGGGAATGCATCGCTGTGGCCGCTGTACACCTTCTTTGGCAACCTCTCCAAATACACTCGAGCAAAGCCCTCGGCAAATGCTGGGTTTCATCAAGCCTATTTCCCATCGGTACGTCTCCAAATTCTCGTCCAAACTTACTACAATGTTCTCACTCTTGTACTTTAGCTTCCGGACTCGCTCAAAGATTTCTATCGTCAAAAATTCGGTGTCGCCGTGTCTGCCGATGTATGGGCTCATCTCAAACGAGAGCTCATGCATGGTATCTGGGATCTCCTTCTCTCTCCAGAGTTTATCCACGCCTACGTCCACGGCATTGTCATCAAGTGTTACGATGGCATCGAACGGCTGGTTTTCCCGAGATTTTTCACTTACGGCGCCGACTACCCAGAGAAGTAATATCTCCTCCATCTGCCTACCTTCGCGTTAATTATTGCTAGGGTTCTGCTCGCAACCATCAAATATTTCGGAGGATGTCCGTGTCCCCGCTGTTTTGTGGAGAAGGATCAAATTTCCCAAATGGGTACGAAAGTCGACATGCGCCGCCGGCAGAACATACGAGAAGACACTCCGTGGTACAGAAAAACCATCGAAACAGCCCGTCGATGGATATTTGAGAGAGGTTATCTGGTTGCGGGAGCTGCGATAAATAGGATGTTGAAGCCCACCTCGCTCGTACCGACTCGTGTAAGTGCTCCGACTTGCAGGTATCTTCTACTAAGGGTATTGTCTAGAATGCCTTTTCTAAGCTTGCCGAGTATGGCTTCAACTTCTTCAGCATGTTCGTCCCGGATTTCCTGCACGAGGTGGAATTAGGGGGATGGAAATCCTTATTTTTGCACCTGATTCGCGTCCTTCAAGCGTACAACCCAGTTTCTGTTGATAAATTGAATGAGCGGTGAGTAAAGTGAATTTGTATGCGCAGAATTTCTTCCAATCTTCCCAGATTTCGCAATATCCCTACGTTTGGAAGAAGCACAATTCGTCGTTTCCACGCCAATGTTTCAGACATGAAAAAACCAGCAGCACGAGATTTTGAGGACATTCTACAGGTAAATGTCGTTCCTCTATGAAATTACGACGCCCTGAGTATTTGTAGTGCTGCATCCCTGCTTTCGAAGGACTGCTTCCCGAGCCGCACAATACCATCGTTCTCACGCTCCTGTACACCTTTGCGACATGGCATGCATATGGCAAGCTTCGTTTACACACCACCGGTACAGTCTCTGTATGGCGAATCGTGACGACAGAGCTGGGCGCACAGGCTCGCAATTTTTTGAAGACAACATGTGAAGATTATACGACGTACGAGCTTCCTCAAGAACAGAACCGGCGCGCGCGTAGGCAAGCTCGAAAAAATTCGAAGTCCGCCGCGAATACTACCACGGCTCCGATATCCAAAGCCCGCAAGACCTGGAACATCAACACATACAAATGGCACTCGTTTCCTGATTACCCAGACACGGTGGTAGATGTAGGGACCACAGAGTCATACTCTACCGTCTTGGTAAGTTTCAAGTTGTTCTTTGCTATGAAAAATCTGAATGATATGTTACAGGGAGAGCTCGCTCATTGCGCTGCAAAACGATCATATGCTAAAACCAACAAGCGCAACTTTGAACAACAGATCGCGGCACACGAACGTAGAAAACGCCTACTACGGCGGATTAAACAACGGATGAATCCAAGGGTTTCGTCCAAGCCATCCAACACTCCCTCTCTAGCACCTCAACCCAAGGAACAACGCAGCAAAACTGCGGGAAACCTAGCTCCCGCCCACGACACTCTCGAATCTCCGCCTGGCGTCGGTATCAATTGGAATTTAATGGAAATACACAATGAAGGAAATCTCGCCATGTCTGCCGATGAGCAGGCCGTCGCTCTCATCGCAAGCAATATTCTTGAGAGATTCAATCTGCCCGTTTCCGACGAAGAGCCCGAAGAACGCTCAGAGGAGGAGAATTCGGACTCGGAACAAGAGCCCGAGGCAAACGGTATGCGCTTGAGCACCCCGCAAATAGTCAAACAACTCAACCCTTCCACAGCTGTTCCAAAATCAGCCGAGTCTCAACATAGTACACAGTTTGGACCAATCCCGACCAAACGTGCTCGTATGCAGGATGGAACAGCGGCGGATCCCTACTGGTTTCCCTGGCCGGACCGCATTGTAAGTCATTCACAGTCTGATTTCTTTTGTACCCGCCAATTTTCTGACGGTCTCATTATTGTGTATATTAGTCGTGCACGCTCGATATCCTTATGCACCTCCCGCGGTCTGTTTTCTCCCAGAAGCAACTCGACCTCTTCTTGTGGCTCCTCAAAGTCAACGAGGTCGACGACGTCCCAAGCATCAAGCAAATGCAGAAGATCAATTCAGCACTACAGAAAGTTTGCGGCATCGAAACAATTGCTTACGATGGCGCTCTTGGCCACAAGTATTTTGTGAATAGTTTGGCTCAAATGATTGCGCAGGTGCAGTCAATTGATTCTACAAAGGTTAAACCCAGTTGACGAGATAAATACAGGAAATGGCCAATCCTCGAGTGCGGCCACATCTTCATTTCTATCCGGAAGACAGTGGGACCAAGTTATCCGAGGCTCGTCAGGCGCAGCGTTGGTTGCATGAGCTCCCCGACGAGTAGACAACACCAATGGTGCACATTTCGTCACAGGATTATTACATATACGAGCCAGAGGGCTGTCGCGTGCTGAAGCTCAAAAAGAATACAACATCCATTTTCTTTGTACGTCCAACCTCGCACAACCTCTGGAGATGCTGGATGGAATCGTTGAACAACTGGAGTGAGTCTTACTCGGGCTTTGATGACTGAACGTCACTAAACGGTGGTCTTTCAAGGGAGGCTCAGGGAAATGGAATCTGGGTATGGGATATTGAGCACAACGAACCCGTCTTGGTAATCCCCGAAGTCCTAGCCTTATTGGGCGACAATCCAATGCAGAGAGAGTTTGCCTGTCATATAGGGCTTCGGGGGAAGCTATTTTGTCGCGCATGCTGGGTCAAAGGCCATGATGCGATGGAAGGTGACGATGCTGACAATGTACCCCCGCCCACTCAACGTCACAGAGCCGCGAGCGACGCTGGGAGTGTCCACAGTGACGGCGCGAGTGTTGCTGGAAGCGACATTCAAAGTGACCAAGACTCGGGAAGTGAGAAGCCCGAGCGTGTCGGAACTTCGAAACGGAGGGCGGGGAAACGGTTCAAGGAAACCATGGGGGAGATGGTTGACCGTGTCAAGTCATTCATGAAGGTAACGTTCGACAAACCTTTTCAATGCTTCACATAATTCAGCTTGATCCAGACTGGAAGATTGCGACGCAAACCGGAGACTACCGAAAAGCTTCGTTCATTTTTTACGGAGGCCTCAACAAAACTCGACACCAAAACCAAGGTTAAGAACCTGCGCACAGAGACTGGGCTGAAAGATACGTTCCAGCTAGTGTTTATAGAAAAACTATTCGCATCCTACCAGAAAAAACGCGGCACTACCAACAAACAAGCCGCATTGGACGCCGCCGTAGCTGATCTGCCCCAGGAGACAACTAGTCCGGTATGGCGAATCAGAGGTAAGCTTTGCAATTTCGAGCAACTTGATGCTCATGATTTTTGCCGCAGGTCTTGATCCGCACCAAGACACCCCCGTAGAGATTCTGCATGTCGTTCTCCTCGGTTTTGTAAAGTATCTCTGGCGCTGCGCAGCTTAAAGGCAAAGACGACAAGAAAGAGCTTCTGATCGCAAGGCTTACATCCGTTGATGTCACGGGCCTGGGAATCTCACCGTTGGCTGGCAAAACTCTTGTCCAATACTCGGGCTCTCTGACTGGCCGCGACTTTCGTGCCATAGCTCAGGTTGCTCCATTCGTATTGTACGACCTCGTCTCTGCAGAATGCCTTGAAACATGGCAGGCTTTGTCAAAGCTTGTACCGCTCATTTGGCAGCCCGAGATTCACGATATCAACACATATGTGGTGCGTGGTTTTTATTATTGACCCGACACTGTTCTGAACCTCTTTATAGACCCTCGTAACAAAAGAAATAGATAATTTTCTGTTATGTGCTGCCAAGTGGACGACTCGCTGGTTCAACAAGCCGAAATTCCACATCTTCCTTCACCTTCCTGCTCACATTTGACGTTTCGGTCCCGCCATCCTGTTTGCAACCGAGGTGTTTGAATCATTCAATGCCATCATCCGTGCAAAAAGTGTGCACTCAACCCGTCATGCACCCTCTCGAGACATTGCACATGCTTTCGCGCAGGGCAATCGGATTCGACATCTTGTCAGCGGCGGCTTGTTTGTTTTCAACAAGATGGCTGACAGCTCTGCGGAGGATTCGGGTGGGCAGCACACCAGCAGATTCGTGTTTGCGCGTGAACGCTCCGCTTGGAAAAGCATCGGTGACGGTCCACAACGGCTTCTTCAGGGACGAAGTACCGTCAATCATTACCTGGGTCTCAATAACAAACAATCACCCTGCCCAGGTATGTCTTTTCACCTCATCGTTTTGTCTTTTTATCTTACCGACCGTTTCAGGCGATTCGACACCAGACCAATCCAAGGCACGACGAATCGCACAGACCCTCACGGGACAGCGGATACCCTCCTGGTCGAGCAAGCCTGGTCTATATCAAACCAACAAACTTCTGGTCATCGCGAACGGCGATTCATGTGCGCCGAACAGTTTTGCGATTGCTCGGGATTCACAGCGTCCGGGAAACACCTTTGTGGGTCGGATCGAGGAAATCGTAAACCGCGTGGATTTTGATGCGTCAGAGCCTGCTGGGGTGCTGGTCCAGAAAACTGTCGTGAATGCCGCACGCGAGCGGTACGGCATGCCCTCGATTACGCTCACTGGGGAGTGGGTGGTGCTGGGTGCGAAAGTATGATCACTTGCTAGTAGGAGCGAGACAGTCACTGACCCCGCTTGCTACTAGGACCTTCTTTGTGCAGTCAACGTCCAACACAACTGCAAAGACAACCATTGCTCGGCCACTGCAGGCGTCCCGGTTTTCCAAGAACGAACGAAGACGACGCAAACGGCAGCGCGAGTGGCACATGCATCAAACCCGCAAGACATCGTGCTCAACACCGCCAAAATGCGTGATGCTGTGTATGTGCAACAGTACCGCATCGACTCAGTCTCCATGAACGTCGAGCGCGTCATCACCGAGAGTGCCGCCAAAGAGATTGACGCACGGAAAGAAACCGCCCGCGCAGCTCCTGCTCCGGCATCTGCACCACGACCGTCCGTTCGCACTCGTGCTCGACCCCCTTCTCATGTAGTCGAACCCTCACCCGCACCGTCTTCGTCAACCGGCGGCGCTCGCGTCCCACAATCCTTTCTACCCCCGCCTCCCGGACCACCACCGCGAGCATCGGCTCGCCCTGCTCCTCGTGCACCCCCACTCGCGTCAGCACCATCTCCGTCAATAGCCGGCAATCGCTTCCCACACGACTTCCCACTCCCGCTCTTCCATTCACCAGCTTCCCCACTCCCTTCGTTCTCCCCAGCACATGAATCCTCTCAGCGCTATCCCTCTCCCACCGCCTCTCATGCACCAACTCACATACATGCCCTCCCACACCACCTCATGCCTCAATGGAATACAACAACGCCTCTCCCCCATCAACCACAAATCCATTCTCAATTGGAGCACCCCCTCTCTCATCTGCATCCCTCCAGCCCCTCCTCCTTCTTGCCAGCCACCCCCGCCAACCCTGAAGCATCAATGTCCCGCGATGCTGACTTTGACCCACAATTTCATAACTCATGGCCCGGAGATCGGGCCAGCGCGCATGACGGCGTTGGGTGAAAACGCGAGCGGCGTGGTTTCAAATATCAGCAGGGGGGCGGTGAACGTGGAGGGAGAAAACGAGAGGCGGCGGGTTTGAGCAGCAGTGTCGAAACGAACGAACACGCGTGTTCGGCGGATGGTGTATGGGTTTCGACCGTGAGGCGGGGGGCGTCCGAACGGCGGGTTTGGTAGGCGAGCGGCGGGGTTCCGCGATGTAACACAAAAGGTGGGCTTTCGAAGGCACGCGGAGGGAACGAAGGCACCGCGAGCGGCGGGTGTTCGACGCACGAGCGGGTTGGGAACGAGTCGGCGGCGGGATTTGGAACGAGGCGGCAGCGTAGCGGCGCGAACACGGAGGTAAGCCAGGGAGGCGGCTGCAGTCAGAAGAGTGCGTCGAGACGCGGTTGTCGCACACAATCGGAGCGCAAAGACTGCGACCTCGGGTTCAAACGGACTGGGGGAGGCAAGCAGCTGGGGCGCGAGGCGTTGGGAATGGGGCGTCCGATGCTGAGATGGGCGGTTGGTGAGGGCCTTTGTCTTCTTTACCTTGCCCACTCAAAATTTTGAAAGTCAAAGTTGACTCGCATAGGTACGCGGGGGAAAAGCACACCCTCCGACCTTGAAATGCCAGCCGAACGGAGATTGCTCGAACTCGCGCAAAACGGGGCGGATGATTTGACGACTCTCCGTTGACTTTGAACTGGAATTACCCGCGGCCGGCAGGTTCGTTAGCGGAGGGGTCGAGTCGCGGGGTCAGAAAGAGAGAGAAAGCGAGACGGTGGCAATGGCAAAGTGTGCACAATTGTGACACGTCACACCGTGACACTTTCCATCGCGCCCACAATCACCCACATGATGATGATCTAAGGTTGGACACGGGTCCACCCGCGGGTCCCAGACGCCGACCCGTACCCCTACCCGCAAGTACCGTACCCGTGGAAGACCCGACCCGTAAACCCGCACGGGTCACCCGCGGGTATGCGGCAGAGCTCTCGGCATCTTCCGGACAACCCAAAACGCACATCAAATCACTGCTCGGCCCGTTTTCGACTCTTTTCCAATGACGAGAATCATTCCAGGTGGCGGTCTCCCGCGTTTCGGCCGTTTCTAGGGTAGGGGCAGGCTGGGCGGCGTCGGTAAACGCTTCAGCCGAGCATGCCGGGACTCACGGGTTCACCCGCGCGGGTATACGGTATCGAGCGGGTCTGCGAGGTGCTGACCCGTACCCGTACCCGCGAGACCCCGGGTACAAAACCGCGGGTAGACCCGGGACCTGTGTCCATCCTTACCCACATCCACACCGACAGTCCTCACTCGGTAAGTTCCCCTCTTACTGGCTTCATTTCAAATGCGAAAACTCGCTGATCTTTTTGAAGATTTCAGAAAATACTGTAAACCTGTCAGCACGCAAGCACACCCCCGAATCCCGACTCGTAAGTCATATCTCGTATCATTCGCATCGGTCGAGGGAGCAGGGTCTGTCTCTGTGCTTCGAGTCTCCACCCGGGACCCCGCACAGTGGCATGCTTTGCTCTCCTGCCGTTTGCCACTCACCTCGAAGACAACTGACGAGTTTTATTTTGCAGTGATACACCGCGCCATCCCCGATTTCCGCCTGGTGAGTCAACTCTCGCGTCAGCGCAGGGTTCGAGAGAGCGGAGCTGGGCGCTCTGCTTCGAGTCTCCACCCGTCTCCGACCTTTGCCACTCACCGCAAAGCCTTCGAGCGCAATTGACGAGTTTTTTTCACAGGTTTTTTGCATGAGCTGCTCGCACACGAAATACGAGTCACGTCTCAAACTCGTCAAGTTCCGTCAACTCCTCCACCTAATGCGTGGTGCTCACCACATCCGAATAAAGTCCAAGTTGGCCGTTATCAAACATTTCTTCGTATTTTATCTTAACGTCTTCGTTTTGCGGCTCGACGCTCTCCTCCCATGGCAGCTGAGAGTAGTCATGGCCTGGGAATGTAAGTGAGCAAAGCACAGATCAGTGAAGAAAATAACTGAGACGACGCACTCTTGCCGTGTCGGTCCACAAAGTATGGCCAGTTGAGATCCTGATCCTCCCAGGCCTCCTCTTCCTCTTTCTCTTCCTGCTCCTCTTCCTCCAAGCCCTCCCCTTGCCCGCTGAAACCATCCTTCAATGGATCGTCAAGCCCGTTTTGAGAGAGATCAAGGTGCGTCGGACAACTGTTGCCCAGCATAAAACCGCGCATACGCCAACTGTAGGTCTTGAGCGGTGGATCCGAGGATGGGATGCTATCATCGGGCGGTGTTGAAGGGAGATGGGAGGATGGAGAGGATGGCGGAGAGGGAGAATACAGGCGAGCTTGCGGAAGTTGCACGTCGACGCCGACTGAAAGATGCGAGGTTGTGAGACAAATATAAAGGAATGGAGTACAGGACTAACACTGAGCGAAATACTGAGTCTCACCGACCTGGCTGCTCAAAGCTCCATAGCCAGAGAGCGGTGGCTCGAGATCATTAATAGGAGTGGCGAAAAGTCTTGAGAGACTGTTAGTCGGTTGTAGCTGAGGAGGAACACGGTAAAACCTAGCAGTCGCCTTTCGAGAAACCTGTGAAGCGTGTCGGGGACGGCTCAGCGAGGGTGTGTCGGTGTCGCGAGACGCGACGGGAGAGAAGCGGTGGTTTTGTTTGGTCGAGTTTGTCTTCATTCTGGAAAAGGAAGGTGCATCAGGAAAAACCGTCTGGGCCGTAGTTCGCCGGTTAATTAGATAGCCGGAATAGCTCATGATAGCCGGCATATCTTGGCGCGGCGATCTGTAGTGCTCATAGTCCACATAGACCTCCTCTCAAGCATTGTAGAAATACACAGTTCCCACTCAACAATCCATAGCTCTATATTTTCTACACTCACAACTACTGTATCATTTCGACCGGTTGTTCACTGGCCGTTACGCGTTACACCTTTTGTTCACTGGACCAATTGTTCACCGGCCGGTAATCAAAGAAAAACTACCCGATATGGTAGTCCGGCGTTAGCCGGACCGGAAATTTTGACATGTTCTTGCCTCTTTGGGACAGAAAATTGCCCATTACGCGTTACGAGGCGCAAAATTGTTCAGTTCACAGGTGGCCGTTACCCGTTATGTGAACAACCGGTCGAAATGATACAGTACCTTGACTTGAATGTGCAACAAAGTTCGGCCCGACTGCTACCTCGAAGGAGTTGGTTAACACAACGAAATAGACCAGTTTTCCACCGCGCTTAAGGTCCCTCAGGGCCAGGGATACTTAGAGAGACATAAAGATGGGTCTGAATCAAATCTACTGAAGGTCAAGATTTATTCCTTTCTACCCTTGTCAAGGGCAGACTGAGATTAAATATCTTTTTCGAGGCGAAACACGAGGAGAGAGGCGCTCGGTGGCTGTGCGGGCGCTAAAAACGGACTACAAGCCGGGTTTGCGAGACGGTCGAAAACAAAGAAATCAAGTGAGATTCTGCCTAGTAAAAGTATCTACAAGTACATGGGGATTAACATGGAATAGCTTAGCCTTATCTAGTACATTGGTGGAGGTCCATGTCGGGTCAATTGTACCCCGGGAGTCTGCCATGAGATGACAGCTCCGAACGATCTGCTCAACGGAAACGATGGCGGCATTGCGGCGGTGAACGCGAGTGGAGCGGTGGGTGGTATACATGCCGGTATTACGGTCAGGATGGTTGAGGGGTGTGAACCACTCAATATAGGCGAGTGGATGAGGGTAGTTGCCGAATTGGGGAGGAAGCTTGAAAATGGCACGGATTTGGGCAGGGCGGAGGCCTATTTGAGAAGACCAAACCCACGCCGCGAACTGTGACTGTCACGCAGTCACATTCGCGAACTCAATTTCCCTCTACTTACCCCAGGCCCGCCATTTTTTTGCTGGAATTGCCCTCCCACTGGCGCACATCTATTATCTTGCATACCAGTAGTGTTTTCCCTCAATTTTTCCACTGCTTCCGGTCGGTCAACGCAAAAATTGGCATCCCCGCCGACATTTGCGGCGCACCACTGCGTGGAGCTGCCGCGCGGCGTGTATGACAATTTTCTTGTTGACCGACCGGAAGCAGCTCCAAAATTTCGAAGTACTTGCCGCTGTAGTGTTGTGTTGAATAGACTTTTTTTTCTTTGTTTTGTGAGTGGTATTGTGTTACGGACGGCTGGGGTTTTCCACCCCAGACCCCGACCGCTGCGCGGCGCTTTCCGCGCGGCTCAAATTAAATATATGTACAATTGTTTGGTGACGAAATAAAAACACAAGGGTGAGGATCGAACTTGCGACCACCCGCAAAACATAAGACCAATCCAGCTACATACGATACCCATAGAACAACGAAGAGATACTAGGTTTTGATTCGATAACCATATCATAGGGTTACCCCACCGTCACACCGTCACTGTGACAGTTCGCGGTGTGAGTTCAAATTCCCCTACTTGAGTATAAGAAACAACGAAAGAAGATGCGTGTACGCTTACTGTCCCCGGCTTTAATAAATCTGTCCCAGACATAAGTTTTCTGACCCCTTACTTTAATGAAAAGGACCGTGTACTGAAGGGTTTTTGACCTGCCACTGAAAGAAATTTGTGCGCTGAGTGCTATCTTTCTGTTCTTCAACTGAGGTCCTTGAATCAAAGGCTTATGGTTCTTTTCACCATTGTTTATTGTTTCTCTACTATGCAAAATATGTTCAGCTAGAATAAATATTCTGTCCGCGGGACAAATCATTTATGTCCGGCCGCCATCAAGTTCCTGTTCCCGAGCCATCACATTTCCGTCCTGCCATCAATGATTTCCGGTCCAGCCGACAAACGCTTTCTGTCCCCTCTTTAAAGATCTCCCCAATGGCGCACACAAGGCCCCTGATCTTATATACCATTCGAGCCCGTTTTTTGCGTAGATTACAGCAAAATTGTTTCCCTGGCCTGATATGCACTTCCTGAGGTACAATATGTGAATTTCGGCCAATTTCGAGAGAATACAGGGTTATAAGAGGACTCCGAACACTCCCTCGAGGCAAACTCAATTGAATCCCATGGCGCTGACCAGCTACCGAGTCTCAATGAGCAATATTGCTCATTTTAGATGCCCCTTGAAGTCTCTTTGGGCATCCGTTGAGCGCCAATGGTGTGTTAGACCAACACTCGCACACGAGACTCGAGCCTGTGAGGTTGAAGCTGACAGGCCAGAATCAACAGCAAACACTAACCTTTGAACATAAATGTATCAGTAACAAGTCTCAGGTAGATATAGCAGTCTGTTGATTTCGGCACTGATTCGCCTTTGCTTGCATAGCCCGACTCAGCGGCAAGGATTGATTGATAGCGGCATCTTGGCGGCATCCAACTCTGGTGACTTTAAGCTCGTTCAAACTACCAGTGGGTCTCGATCAAATCTGGTGGGTTTTCCAATTACCCCGGTGTAATAATTATGTTCAGATGTAATAGGTCTTGTGTCCGCGCGGCCGAGCATTTGGGTCCCTTGACCATCACTTTTTTGTCCTTGGCACATCAAATTCCCGTCCCGCCATCAATGACTTCCCGTCCACCCGACAAACACTTTCTGTCCAGCCTTTACAGATCTCACCGATGACCTACCTAAACTATCTGATGTCATATACCATTCAAACCCGTTTTTTGCGTAGAATGCGATAAATTTATCCGCCAAGCCATACCTTCAACTCCTGAGATTTAATATGCGAAATTCGGCTAAAACCCGCAGATATACCGGGATTTAGAGAACAATCTGCTCACCAGCATGTCGTATACTGCTCCAGCTAGTAAATGTGCACTCAAATATACACTCAATAGTGTGTCCTTGTGCGGGCAACAAACTCGTGCCGCTGCAACATTCATGAGTACCGCACCAATCGGAAAGTACTCTCTACCTTGGTATTTTTCTTATTCATGAACTGATATGCAACCCTGTTGGTTTAAAGTCTTGCAACACATAAATACAATCAGAGAAACAACTTTGTTGAGCATGTGAAACTTCACTTGTCTTAATCGTCTCTGACTTCCTGTTGAGTTGCTATCGAGCTCCTTGCATTCTTGTCCAGATATTGTGTCCGAAGAAGGGTTTGACTTGGCGTCGCTCTCACCCTTCAAATCAACATAGCCTCGTTCAACCCGACTCCGATTCGCCTCCTTTACCGAAACCTTGCCCGTACGTCCGCTTATCTCATCTCGTCCAACCCGAACAAGCGAATGAATGCTGAGTTTGATTTTGTTATCCCCAGGCGCCGAAACTAGTATGCTCGTTTGAATCGAGGATTCTTTCAAGAGCCACGCGCCGCGGGTGCTTTGTGTGTTCAAGGTATGTGTGTTATTGGTGTGTATATAATACATTCATTCATTCAAGCTCAGCTTGCAGATAATCGATAAATTTGCTATCCACCTTTGTATTGATTCAATTTACTTATTTCTCACTTCGACTGGGTCTAGTCGGCTCATATTGCTGTTATTCGGGGATCAAGTTGAATTCAAGTAAGGTGCGGCTTATCTTCGTTTCCTTTCGCTTGAATTTATCTGACCTTCTTGGTATCAGAAGTTACAACGGGCTTGCAGTTCTTACCATTGATTGGATTCGCGCCGACTTTGTGTGTAGCTCAACTTCGCGGGTACGATGCACTCAACACTATATCAATTTCCTCATACATACTGCTAGTAGTCTCCTACTGACCTTAAACCGTTTAAACCGTCACTTTAACTGAATCGACTCGATACAGGCCGACACTATGCCGGTCTGACTTTTACTCCACTCACCCGTGCCAATTAAATGCTCTACTATGCTTGTATAGCCCCAGGTGAGTTGTTTACTGACTCGATCTTCGCATTCAAGTAGACAGAGGATATGCCGCGGCTGGTAAGCTTTCAAACCACATCCTTTCAATTATTTCATTTCACTTCATTTTGCTCCGTCCAATCCGAGTCATTTTGAATTCCTCTCTGTGTCCATCTCCTTTGATTCAATTCATACAATCTAACCCTCTTCCTGCCTCCCTTTCAAGCGTCGTTCCTCTTGATTCTTCTCATTCCCATCTTCCCCAACTAACGTCGATTCGTGCATGCACGTAGCTTTCTAATTACTGCTACTGCAGTCGTCTTCGAGTTAGATCATTTGGATCTCGTGCTTCTTTCGGTGAGTTTTCGTTGATTACCGCAGGATCGATTCGAAACGGCGTTCAGTTTCCAATTGTTGTGGGTGAGTCATTTCCTTCCTTCTTTTCTTTCGTCTCTCCTCATCCGAAATCAACGAACCAGCTCTTCTTCGTTTAATACAACCCGCGGAATCGAAGTCAACCGGGGTGATGCATCCACTTACCATTGGGTCTTTCAGCTTCGTTCGACCCGATTCGGATTCGACTCGGGTGTAGAAACTGTGCAGGTAACTTACTTCTATTCAACACAATTCACTGCTGAGATTGATTTTTGTATCCCCAGACGCTGAAACTATGCCCGTTTAAATCAGGACTTGTTATATCCGTGCCGGAAAGAAGAAGGAAGAGGGAGAGAGGAGGTAGGTTCCGGTCCGAGACGCAAGGGCAGGAACAGATGAGATGCCGAAGTAGAATTCGGGCTAGGTCGAACCCAGAACTACGGATATCAAAACCACTACACCACAGGTAGGTTAAGGATGAGTGGGGACTGTCAGCCTACACGAGAGGAACACAAGGAGGGAAGACAACAAGGGCGGCTAGAACCCGCAGGCTGGTGGAAACCGATTCGCAATAAGACCAAGGCGGGACTTGGCCGGGCCGGGGCAAGGCCGGACGAAGGAGGTCACGTGATCGGGCCGGACGAAGGTCCGGGCGAATCGGAGAAGCCGGGCGAGCTGGGCAAGGTAGAACGAAGTACAGGAGACTTGCCCGAAAGCCAAGGGATGAGCTAGGATCGAGGTCGAGGCTTGACAAGGTCAAGCAAGTCCAGGTGAGCAAAGGAGGCTTGGCCGAGGGCGTGGGAACAAGCCGGACGAAAGGTCGGCCAAGGCTATAAGGATCCGGACGAGTTCGGACAAGGATGAGAGAGGTGTCCGAACACAAGACCAAGAGATGTTGTCAAAGGGATAAGTCCGGACGAGAGGGAGATGAGCGGGAGGAGATCCGGACAGTGCAGCAGAACAAACGTTAATTATCAAACTAAGGAATACAATCGGGAGACTGTAGGTATTTAAAGTAAGTACGGAGATATGTCCAAAAGAAGCCAGAAGTATGTACAAGACAATAAGAACAATAAGTAAGAAGTGCGGTACAGTAGTAAGAACAATAAAGCAAGAGATGAGTACCGGACGAGAACAATAAAGACAATAAGAGAGAAGCATAGTCATATGATGCATACCAATGATGCCGGGGAAGATAGATGACATAATGTTGAGTCCGGAGGAGGACTGCAGAGTTCGATGCAAGGCATCTCACGTCCGAGCGAACTGAGGATGAGGGGATGAGTCCGCAGGGATGTAGCATGGCCGGATAAGGGAATTGATCGGATCACCGGCCGGGCCGGGGGAACCGGGCCGGACGGATGGCCGGGTGAGCCGGGCGAACAAGTCGGACATGCGGGGAACTCGAGGATGAACAGGAATGGATCGGAGGGAGGTAGAAGTGAATCCGGATGAACCTTGGTTGCGCCTCGTCCAATGTCTCGGCTGAGTAGGTGTCATCAGCATAAGAGAATAGGAGGAGTAGCTGAATGAACGTGATAACCAAGTCGGATGACTTCCCATGGAAATCCAGGTGAAGCGGGGTGAATCGGAAACATAGGATAGGATGCGAGAAGACTCCGTAGGGGGATTGGGATGAACAGAGGAGGACCAGGAGGAAGTCCGCATTGCTCCGGCCGGATGAGTGGCTGTGCAGGCCGGAGCATCGACAAGTAATGCAGGAAGGTTCATCGGCGAAGTCCGAGATCCATATGAGCCCAAGGTGATGCGGGAGATGAATGGGAAGGATAGGATCGTATGTGGGAGGACTGGTATGAGCGGATGGGAACCAAGGTAAGTCTGCACTGCTCCGGCATCATGAGTGATGGATTAGGCCGGAGCATTGATGACGGATGCGGAAGGGTCCAACAGATAAGTCAAGTCAAGCATTGGTATGAATCCAAGTGAGGGAAGGTGGATAGGAATCATAGGATCGGTTGGGTAAGGACTCCGTAAGGAGATCAGCATGAGCGGACAAGGATCAAGGATATCCATATTGCTTCGGCAGGCTGGATGGCTATGTAGGCCGGAGCAAGGATGGTTGATGCTGATAGGTCCCGGGAAGAAGTCGGAGATCCAGATGAATCCAAATGAGGGGTTGACTGGCCGGGAGTTGTGCACGGGCATAACAGGACTTCTGTACAAGAACTCAGCATACAATCCGATCTTCGGGAGCGTTGGAATAAAGGCAATGAATATAAAACAATTAATTACACTACTAATTCTGCAAGCCAAGCGCCAGCCGCTGGTCAGCATTCATCCTCCGCTTCTTCGGCTTCACAGGTTGTGAAGGCTCATTTTCTTTGTCCTCCTCGAGAGCCCTCTTCCGGGATCGACTGGCAGACATGGCAGTAAGCTGCTTTTTTAACTCGGTCGTACCGGCTTCCCCCAAGCTTGGCCGACGCTGGCCTGGTGTTGCAGAGGGTAAGAGTCGACCCTTCAAGTCGCGCTCAGCATAGAAGTCGGAAAGCGAAGGATCCCCGTAGCAGGGAACAGCGCTACGTGAATTCAACCGAGAGAGACGCGCGGTTTGAGATACTTAAACACGCACATCGTTTTCCGCCCCACAGTTACACGATGGCCGGTGCCGCAATATTCAAGTGGGCCAATCGCAACTTTCTGAGTTTTCTTGACAATGTACGAGAACAGCATATGCTCTCGTTCCGTTCCAATTATGCGGGTGAGATCCGCGCTGTCCCTTGTAGAAGTTCATATCGTCTTTCGAGGGCAGGGAAAAAATGAAGACTTACTCGACATCAGGCATGCCTTGGGAGTTTTCTGCGGCGGGAGTGATGGACCAGATCTGCTTCACATGGCGGTACGTGTAGACGTCGCGGTGAGGGAGACCCAAAGCTCGAACTTCGGACTTTGGCAGAAAGACTGGAGAGTAGTGGTTGGGGCGGAGGAATGTTGGTTGATTTAATAGTCCTGCAAATCCGGGATGAGAACGAGTCAAATAATTTCTAATAAGACGAACCTTGCTCCCTAAAGTAAGCTGTCACTGGATCGGACTGATCGGACAGCTCTCCCCCAATTGCTGTCCACAACTCGGGTCCAAACACGAGATGGCCCAGGTTGTGTTTGAGAGTCAATGAGGGGGACAGGAAGGTCGGTTCGAAAACGTCGAACACCGTTGCCGTCTCGTACCGAACCCATGGTTCAGGAAGCTGAGATAGTGCTCCAGTTTGCGCCTGCCACAAACGAATTTTTAAAAGACGGGGGACGGATTAGAAATCATGAGACTTACAACATAGTCGTCGACGAGTTCCGCCATGCGGACAGGAAGTTTGGTATAATCTTTAGCGTACACATACAGCCAATTGATGTAGTCGAGACGCTGTCGCGTAGTCGGAGCGAGCAGACCGTCGAGCATAGCTGGACGGAGAAGGCCTCTGCGTAGCGCATTTGTTAGAAAATAAAGACAGGTCACAGGGTGAAACATACGGAAGCTGTTCCCGAGACTCTTGTAGATATGTTCATATGCGGTAGAAACACGCGCCGCACGAGAAGGGTTACCAAAAACCTCGGCTTCAGTGAGTTGTGGAGATAAGCCTACAATAGAATAAGTAAGAACAGTGTTGACGTTAAATGTGCTCACCAGCGAGAAAGAATAGTTCAAGCACAGTATAGACGCCGACACCAAGAAACACCTCGCTTGCAGCACGGATTGCCTCGATCGCCAGTCCGTTGCGATCACCCGCCTGGCGATCACGCATCCACTTTGCAAAAGCGGGTAAAAAAGCCCAGTCAGGGCTATGAAAGTCGGTGGGGCTGGCGGTGAGCTCCGCGCTGTAACGACTGGCCATTTTTGCGCGTTATATCTGGCTATTTTAAGTCAAGTGCGGCCCTAAACAACCCAACTACCCGCCACGACTATAGTCTTACTCGACTATCAATAGGAAGTCAGTACCTCTGTTGGTGACACTAAGGAGGGTCAAAGTGAGCTCCGAGCTGTTGACCGTAAAAACCATCACAGGAGAAAGGCATTATAATAATAGCCTACTGCAGTACTATGGATCTGTTCCATAACAGAACCCTCAGAAGAGTGACGAAGAGTCAAGTACTTGTGTACTACGGACTTAGACAAAGGTCTACAAGGATGTAGGAGGCGCCGCGGGGGCTATCAGAGTCAACATCAGTCAAAAGACAGATGCCACGGGCTGCCGACTATAAATAGACGGCTGGAACAGCGGAAAGGGATCTCATACAGGAGATGCCGGTGCTAGGATCAGAAGGCAGAGTTATGGCAAGACATGAGGTCTTTGACAGGAGAGTTGATGATGTGATGCTGAAGCCGAACAAGTGCGGCAACTTCATTAGAAATCTATTTCTATATTGGAGTCAGCGCGGATGACTTGGTGGCTTGATAAATTGGACAGCAGACGAGCCTGTGATTTTGCGAGTGAATTGGAATGTCCCAAGAATAGTCTTAGGAGTTATTAGAGGCGTTGATGGCACCACCCGAAGGGTTGCCGCAAGTAACGGATTGACGGGATCACCAATGATGGTGTTCCGCGGGCTTCCGCAATTCAGTGATTCAACCGTGGGAGTCATAATCGCTGACTTTCTACCGTTGGATCGACAAGCCAAGAGGCTGCCGAAGGTCCGCCGGGACACCCAAATACCAATATACCATCTCTCTACTCAATTGGATCGACATTGCTTACTCTGTACTATTTATGTGATGTATTTCTTGGCATTAGTATAAAAGGACCTGTATTTCTCGTTGAGCTGGAGGACATCGCGCTCAGTCTATTGGACAGCGTTGGTGAACTCAGGCAGCAACGTAGAGGCATATATAAAGATATTGTCTACTCGTTTGTCTTAATAGAAATTGTGTTGAAGTTCAGTTCAAGTGTGAATCTAAGCATCGTTTCGAGAGTGTTCACCCGCGGAGGCTTTGCTTTCGAGTAGCTTTGCCGTGGCCTTAGTGTGTAAGGAACTGCCTGCCTCTACTGCCCGCGGACTGCCTATCTCATTGTGAAGATACGTGTGCTCGAGAGTGAACTAGTATCTCCCTGAGTCTGAGGAAGAGTGGAACTGTCCATCTGCTGAAGCATTGCGTTGGAACTGCCGGCGCATAACCGGAAGAGATCTGATTAGTCCTCGTCTGAAAGGCTTGTGCTATATAAAGGAGTGTCAAAGGTTCCTGGAATTTGGAGGTTCAGGTCTATAGCGTAACTGGCGCTATAAGAATTGTGCATTCTGCTGCGGAAACTGTCTGTGGCCATTGTTTCAATCTCGCCCTGATATTCAACTGCGTTGGGTATCTTGTATCCTACCGTTTATAGTTCCTATTTTTAGGAAAGGTCCGCGGACGGAATCACTTCCATCTACGGTGTGTGAGAGCGTGTTTTGTGCAAGGTTCTTACTTGCAAGTCGACTTATATCCTCGTCACTGTGACATCTGGATTTCGGATCGAACCCCACGAACTCTTCGAGAGACATTTGAGTGTATCTTGTGGAGATATTTGTGTTGTAGTGTTGTGTGTGTTGGTTGATTGTGTTATATATATATTTTGGTGGTAGATTCTCTGCTGCGCTATATTTAGCACTTCAGTTGATATATTCAAGTGTCAGCGTTACATCTGGAGCCCACCGCGAGGGGTTCGGTGGTAATTTGTTGATAAAACAAAACGCGTTGCTGTAGTTGGGAGAGTCTAGAGAAGGGACTTTCCTGGGTTGTCGAGAATTCCAGCCCAAACAAATCCTCGTACTAGAAAGACGTCGAGGAGAGGCAGACACCAGCGTAGCCCGTCTCCATTAAATACAGGAGCAGGGTCCAGGAGTTTGCTAGAGCAAGCCAGGGTTGCACTACAAGAACCCGCTCAAACGTCGACTGCAAGGAACAGTCTTATACCCGAGTCTGTAAATTGGGGACCCTCGACGTCTGGCAGAAAACCGCGTACGACCAAAAATTCCAGTACAGGACGGTCGTCTAGTTCGTCACCAGTTAAGAAGAGAAGGAGAGCGCGTTCCGCGGAAGTTATAAATACTTCTGCAGCATTACCCTTTGAGGGACACGCAACCCACTCGGACGGCGAGCTATCTGATCATTTGAATCAGACCATCGAGGCTATTTCGAACTCCGTAGCCAAGATAAACCCCCCACAAACAAACACTATGGCTACCTACGACGAGATTGATAAGAGCAAGATCCCGGATATTTTTGGGAGACATAACCTGAAATTCGATGACGAAACAGGGGATTTGCCCAAGTATTTGGAAGGGATCGAAGATATCATCGCGAAGCAAGGAAAGCTTAGTGAGCAGAGCAAGAAGTGGATAGCACACCACTATGCGAACAGTAAAGTGCAGAAAGAATGGCAAGCTTTGCCCACCTATACGAATGGAACGTATGAGGAATGGAAGGCGGAATTGATGGATGCTTATCCTGAAGTTCGTGCAGTAGAGAAAGGTTCCCGCGCGGGCTGGGCAGCCTTCTTGAAACAGTATGCAGACCGTCCGGTGAGAATAGACGAGGAAGTTGAATTTGCCAACTATTGTCGAAAGTTCCGCGGACGAGTGGCAGTGATGAATAAGGACCGGGAGATGCTTTCTAGGCGCGAGTTGGCGCAAGACTTTTTGAAAGGTATTCACCCTACCTTCAGGGAGACTCTTCGCAACATTGTGATAGCCAGAAGTCCGACGGAACTTACCTCGTATCAGCGAGCACAAGCTGAATATGAAGCGCTGCCTGCGAACAAAGGAAAGGCCTATAAACCGGCCTACACTCACCCTGATGACCTGTACGAATGGGCAGACTTTGAGGAAATATTGAAGTCGTTGATCAAAAGTAATGACTCTATTTTCTTCACAACTCCCTCGGATACAAAGAGGAAGGCTGTTCTATTTTCGGGTAGTTCAGAGGGTGGAGATGAAGCTGCCAAGTTGAAGGCTAGATTGGAGAAGCTTGAGGCTGATTCCAAGGCCAGAGAGGAGAAAATTCTCCAGTCGAATAAGGAGATTGAGGACAAAATGGAAAAGACCCTTGCCAATCATCTGGACAAGTTTACAACGGACCAAAAACAGGTCATGTCCAAGATGCATGAAGCCTTGACAAAGGGGACCTCCAATTATCCTAGTCGTCCTGTGGAAAGAAGAGAATACGGGCCAGACAGGCCATCGTATACACCGGATAGGCCGCCTCTTAGAGAAGGCAAGCCTACGGGCTGTTACTATTGTTGGGATCCTTCGCATTATGTTGCGGACTGCAAACACAGAAGGGATGATATTACTGGGGGCCTGCTAATCCTGAAAGATGGACGTATGTTCTTCTATGATGGAAAGGCTTTGCCGCGGGAACCCAAGAATAAGAGCTACATGACCAAAGTGCGGGATTACTATAACAATCGCACTCAGGTGTACTATAACCAAGAGGCGTTTGAGTATTATTATGCTAGTGACCCCACTGCACCGGCCGCGGAGTCGTTTGCGAGTGAATCCAGGGAAGAGTCAGACTCTCCTGCCACCACGGATAGACTGGACAGAATCGAGGAGTCTGTTGCAAAGATAGCGCAGTTTATGGCGGCGCAGAAGGATTTTCAGTGATTCCGATGAGGGAGACTCGCTCGCGGAAAGCTCCTGAGGATCCGAAAGCCAAAGACCGCGTTCCAGAAAAACAGAAAAACCAACAAAAAGAAACAGTAGCCGAGAGAGATAATGGGAAAGCACCCATTAAGCCAGCCAGAGAGAATAGAGTTGAAGTGTTGCTACCGAAGCGTTCTACTCCACCTACGAGGAAAGTCACCGTTGAAGAAGTCAGTGATTCTGAGGACGAGTCGGTGAAACGGTGCGTGTAGGTGTAGGCGTGAAATATACCGAAATATAAAATCACAAAATCTAATCCAATACGACGTGTGTGTGTGTGTGTGTGTTCGGGGTGACGGGAGCACGTATCGTCCCTCAGAATACTTGTGCAAGCTTCAATCAATCAAGGTCGCTACGTTTGAGCGGGACGAACTACTAGATTGTCTAGCGAGAACGTAGCGGGCAAAACGATTCGCAGCGGGAGAAGCGAAGAGTCACTCTTTCTGAGACTTCGAAATGAGAAATTCTGAGTCTAGCGGGGAGGGTCTCCGTGCCAATAGAAAAGCGTCGCCCGGTAGTGGATCGTCAACCGGCAAGAAGCTTTCTGGATGACAACCGGCGGGCAGAAGGCGCGGCTCAGCGGGACGGGGTTCTTATACGACCGGCGCGGCTCTGGCGAGAAGCGGGGCTCTTATGTCGATGGCGCGGACACTAACAGTGACCCGGGCAGTTACACCACTACGCGGCGGCGAGCTCGAACGGGGGTCTTGGTTATACCGCGGAACGGCTGGCACACGGGGCGTCGACGGCGCGGAATCAAGCGCGAACGGGGGTCTTGGTTATACCGCGGAACGGCGAGAAACGGGGCTTCGTATTTCAGGAGGGCTCGGGCTCAAAGGCTGGCGGGGCTCTCAAAGTTCTGGCGGCTCGGTATGCCACAAGTCTTTCCGTATCACTCGAGTCTCTCTCAGATATCAAGTCTAGTCTCTTTCAAAGTTCAATTCAAATTCTAGAGTCCGCTACAAACTGCCCTTGTCTACGGGTAGGTAATTGACTGAGTAACAAAAAGTACACCGGGAGATTAAATACATGCAGCGGGAGCAGAAACAACCAAATAAAATCATGATGAGAGAGTGTCCAAGTTTGATGCCGCGCCCGCTGGGAACCAATGGTATATTCAGGATTGCGAGTCGTGAGTGAAAAGACTGCCTCCCGGAGAAAGTCCATGCGGGCGGGTGGGTATTGCGCCTTATTGCAGTGCAATGGCGTGCTGGTTGCCATGTCCCCGGGAGGGGACACGAAGTTCTTCCTTCAAATATGGTCTTGCCGCTGGTCGAGTTGAAGTCGAAAAGGCTTCCCGCTGAGTAGTTAGTCAACGGCTCGACAGCGGTCAAGTTCGTCTCGTCTTCCATCTTCAGAACAGTCTAGGTTCCAGGGAAAATAGGGAGAGCCGAGTCGCGTTAGCGGCTCGCCACTCGCCGTTCGGTTTGTCCGCGATCAGCGGGAAATGCCCCCGGCAACTCGCCATGTCCTTCTCATCATTCTGACAGAGCCGTTGGCTGGATAGCCGCTGGCTCCGAGGTGCTCCCGCTGGCAGTCGGTTAAGTCCCGGCTGTCCGTAATCTGCCGGCGTGCTCGATTAAAGCCTGCCGGTGATCCCGTTCGTCGGTAGAGTGGCGGCCGTCCCAAGTTCGAAGTTGAACTCAGTATGGTCCCCCGCTAGATCTCCTTCATGTTGGTCGGCGGGTGATCGCCTAACCTCGGGGAAGTTAGTAGTTCCTCTTAGTCGCCTCCAGCACCTCGAGATAGTAGTTTCCCACTAAGTCTCTTGGCCCGGCAGTGTAAAAATAGTCAGCGGCAGAGTCTCGCACCCATGTTTAGGGAAACGTCGCTAAGTCACTGCTACCCGTTGGTGTCCCGCCAGCTTGTCGACTATCCACAGCAATAAGATACTGCCCGCGAGGACGGGCATATCTTCTATTATCCTAGCCTCACTTCTCCCGCTGATAGGTCCCGAAAATCGATAAATTCCGGGCATTTCATGCCTAGCCGCTGGGCGGCCCTATCATCGGTTGGTGTCAGAAATAAAAATCAGAAGGAAGAACTTCCGTTCAAGGATGTGAAGCCTCTGTCTGACCCTCCCGTACGACCCGCGTTCCCGCGAAAACCAGCAGAGGAGCAACATGGCCAAGGGTCATCAGGTTCACGAAGAACAAGAGTGCCTAAAGATACTCAGCGGCGAGACAAAGCTACCGCGGAGATCGCAGACGCTATTCGGGAAACTGTGATACCAGTCAAAATAGGCACATTGCTGGATAGTAACGAGATGCTCCGGAAAACTCTTGAGATTGGGGGTCCGCGGAAGAACAAGGCCAAGTTTATGAAGACTACTTCTGGTGATATTGTTCCTACCAAGGTGCACAACTTTGTCGTCCAAAGGGTGCTTGAGGATGAAGACTCAGACTCTGAGAGCCCCGCGGATGATGAAAGTGAAGCTGAGGATAACGTTCGAGTTGAGACAACAACTTGTGAAGTTGTAGATGAGGATGGAAAGACTGTGTCGGTGTTGATGTTTGACACGTTCCCTGAATTGGTTACCTCCAATGATCATGATTTACCGGAGGGAAGCGTTATTTGTGGGGACCCTGTCCTTCAATACTATGAGTCTCTACCAGAGGGAGAAAAAGCGAAAGCTGTTAAAGTAATTAGAAGATTTATCTGGGAACACCTCGAGAATTTAAATCGAGTTGTGACTAGAATGGCTTATGCAGGAGGAACTTTTTCAGGGAAGAAGTTAGTCCTCTGTGCGGATGAGTTTGAAGTTGTAGGGCATATTTGCTCTTACCGCGGAAGAATTCCCGATCCTAAGAGGGTGGACGTTATTAATAACTGGGGTCCTTGCGACTCTTTCACGCAAGTGAAGGCGTACCTGGGCACCGTTGGTGTTCTGAGGAGCTTTATTGAAGGGTACGGCGACATTGTTGCACCTATCAACGAGTTAACGAAGAAGGACGTTCCCTTTGTATGGACCGCGGACTGTGATGAGGCGCAGGCCAAAATTAGAGAAAGGTTGAAAAACTGCCCAGCTCTAAAACCCCTGTGGTACGACTGGGATTCGGACATAGTAATTCAAGTGGATACTTCATGGAGAGCTGTAGGAATTATTATCTACCACCTAGACCCAGATGATCCTAAGAAGAAATACTTTGCACGATTTGCGAGTATAACGTTAGGGAAGACCGAGGCGAACTATTCGCAACCTAAACGAGAATTGTACGGGTTGATGAGAGCTCTAGAGGCCATGTATTATTGGATTTTCGGAGCAAGGAAGCTTGTGGTTGAAACCGACGCGTTATACATCAAGGGCATGTTGAAAAACCCTGGAATGGGCCCCAACGCCACGATTAACCGCTGGATTGAAAAGATCTTGATGTTCCATTTTAAGCTGAAGCATGTCCCAGGTGAAAAGTTTGCACCCGACGGGTTATCAAGGAGAGATCCTTTCCCTGGGGATGAACAATTCAAAAATTCGGAAGAGGGTTATGACCAAAATGAACCTCCCGAGGACCATGAGGACGTTTCCGCGGAAGGGCCACAGCCGTTGGAATTCGAGGACTTTAAACACCTTATTGATACCAGAGGTGGATATTTCCAGTCGGAGGAGGAACAGCCAGAGATTGTGGACGTTGATGCAGTTTGTATGGATGATTTCCAACGTGATTGCGAGAGTGCCAGAATGACTGAAGCTAATCTGGCGAGAGCACGCAGAGAAGCGTACTCGAAGGAGAATAAGCAGATCCCTGAGTATATTTTAATGACGGAGCCTCTGATTCCAAATTTAGAATTGAAATGGGATGAGTCGAAGCTGGAGCCTTGGACGAAGAGGCAATCAGACGGCCGTCGGTAGAGGGCGGCGCTGGCGGGGTGTGAATAAAGTCGCGCATCGCAGGGCCCGGGGTGAAACGATTGGAGATCCATGGCTGATATACATGACCCGTCGTTTTACCCGCGGCGTCGACTTGAGGAATAGCGGCCGAGGTTGGATTGTTATCGAGCATGATGAGCTCGGCGTCGACAACGTCGGAGGACTGGAAGACGGTGTTGTACAGTCCGCGGATAGCCTGCGCGTCGGACTCCCTCTCGAATAGAGAGTCGAAGGTGTCGTTCCCAAGGCCCTCGTCCATGAGCTTGAAGAGATACGCGCCGTCGCGGTGGCCGCAGTGGAAACGATTCAATGCTCGCGCGTACAGAGCACCTTGGATCATGAGCTCGTGGGTGTCGGTAAGGAGTGTGGACAGCTGCTGAGCAAGTCGGTGAGGAGAAACGTTCCAGTAGGGGAGCAGGTGTTCGAAGAGAGTGCGAAGTTGAGCCGGAGAGCACTTGTAAGAACAGACGTGGTGTCTGTCCGCGCAGAAGTTACAGACCTCGCTACCCGGAGCGCGCACACAAGCCTGCGTGCGGGAAGCGCAAGTCGCGCAGGGAAAGATTTCTGGCGAGAACCAGGGACCTGCGGTGACGCTCTGTACGAGCGCGGTGGGAATCTGTATCAAAGCTGCAGGAGGTACGGCGGTACCTGTGAATAAAGTCAGTAAATGGGATATTAAAAGATAAGAAAAGAGAAACGTACCGTCGGGCGGGAGTGAACGATAATGTTCGAGGAGTTGAGCTCGAGTAGTGATGGGCGCTGGAGCTGGCGATGAAGGCGCGGGTTCTTGTTCAGGCTCGGGCGCAGGCTCAGGTTCCGGTGACGGAGTGAAAAGGTCCTCGACGGGTTGCTAAGGAAAAGATGATTAAATGAGCAAAAGGAAAAGAATGAAGAAGACGTACCGTTTCTTTTTCTTTCTCCTTCGTCTTGGCCTTCTTGGAGGGCGGCGCGACGAGCTCGTCATCAGTAACTTCGTATTCGGGGGCGGCGACAATGCGCGGGATCTTGAACTCGTTAGGCAAGAGGTCGAGGTGGTCGCGGTCGGTGCCGAGCTCGTCTATACGTTCTTGAGAGGGACGGAGCGCGCGGTACGCGGGGATGAGTGCGGTTTGGCCCGGAACGGTCTTGGCGATCCCCTTGAAGACGTCGGAGATGGTGATCAAGAAGACCTCCACCGACTCTGGGATGGCGTCGAAGTTTTGACGGTACTCCAGCTGCAAGAAAAGAAAGAATAAGAGAACAGTTAGAAGGATAAAAAGAGACGACGCACGAAGACGGGAATAAGGCGTTCAACAGCCTCCAACTGCTCTTCGTCGGGAGACGCGTGCGCGGGATCTTCAAAGAACTGGACAAGGGCGCGGGCGTCGTCGTTGTCGAAAGGAGCCCAGTATTTGGCCAAGGGATGCGTCTCGAGGAGCTCAGCGGAGTTGGAAGTGCTATTGCGGCCAGGGCCGCCCTTGGTGGTGCCGCGACCACGCTTTCCGCCTTTAGCCTTGCCTCGAGCGGGGTGAGTGCCGGCAGTGGAGCGAGCGGTGCGTCGAGTGGTGGTAGCGGAAGCCGTAGACGGAGCTGGGGAGGCTTTACGAGGAGGCATCGCCTGGCGACAAGCACCGGGGAGAAAGAAGTTGTAGAACGACGGGAGTATAGCGGGAGACTGCTCGGCGGCGTAGGCGTCGAGGAGCAACGGAGAAGATGAGTTCAAGCAGCAGCCACACGGTGTAAGACACTGAATGTGAAGGGGATTGTTGTGGTAGGGAAGAAAGAAAAGTGGGCGCCAAAAAAGCACCCACTCAGTCTATAAGGCAAACGGACTTAGAGAAAATTTCTCTAAGCCCACACGCCGTCAAAAAGGATTGAATTGAACCTTGGATGACTCACCTGCGAGAAGGCCAAGAGGTTTGATGAAAGAAGACGAGCAGGAAAGAGAAGTCTCCGCAGTAATTAGAAGGAGGTTTTAAGTTTGATGAAAAACCTATTCTAAGAGCAATTGAGTTGGTGGCCCCGGCGAGAGATAACACGGAGGAAGAGATAAGATAGCACGGAGGGTCGAGCGTACCTATGATTAGGGTTAGCGCTTGGACCGGAGACGAAAATTTTGACCAAGTCGAAGAGATGAAGAGGAATGGGTGGAAAACCCCTGTCTCTACTCTTTCAGACAGAAAATGTCAGCGACGTAATAATGCCGTAATAGTGATTGGCGTCCGCGGAAGCAAGTGTCTAAAAATAGACAGTCTGAGCGAGTAGTTCATGAGGACTTGACCAAAACAAGTCGCTCGAGGAAAAAGGAACAGTGAAGTAGTTTGCAGTTGGTCTAAAAATAGACGTCCGCGGGAGCTGTCATCCTTGCGGTCCACTAGATTTAAAGCCAAAATAAGCACAGAGTTTGGTGCTGGCGATAGACCGGGGACGGTCTAGATTTAGTGAAGGGGAGATGTAACGACTGGCCATTTTTGCGCGTTATATCTGGCTATTTTAAGTCAAGTGCGGCCCTAAACAACCCAACTACCCGCCACGACTATAGTCTTACTCGACTATCAATAGGAAGTCAGTACCTCTGTTGGTGACACTAAGGAGGGTCAAAGTGAGCTCCGAGCTGTTGACCGTAAAAACCATCACAGGAGAAAGGCATTATAATAATAGCCTACTGCAGTACTATAGATCTGTTCCATAACAGAACCCTCAGAAGAGTGACGAAGAGTCAAGTACTTGTGTACTACGGACTTAGACAAAGGTCTACAAGGATGTAGGAGGCGCCGCGGGGGCTATCAGAGTCAACATCAGTCAAAAGACAGATGCCACGGGCTGCCGACTATAAATAGACGGCTGGAACAGCGGAAAGGGATCTCATACAGGAGATGCCGGTGCTAGGATCAGAAGGCAGAGTTATGGCAAGACATGAGGTCTTTGGCAGGAGAGTTGATGATGTGATGCTGAAGCCGAACAAGTGCAGCAACTTCATTAGAAATCTATTTCTATATTGGAGTCAGCGCGGATGACTTGGTGGCTTGATAAATTGGACAACAGACGAGCCTGTGATTTTGCGAGTGAATTGGAATGTCCCAAGAATAGTCTTAGGAGTTATTAGAGGCGTTGATGGCACCACCGGAAGGGTTGCCGCAAGTAACGGATTGACGGGATCACCAATGATGGTGTTCCGCGGGCTTCCGCAATTCAGTGATTCAACCGTGGGAGTCATAATCGCTGACTTTCTACCGTTGGATCGACAAGCCAAGAGGCTGCCGAAGGTCCGCCGGGACACCCAAATACCAATATACCATCTCTCTACTCAATTGGATCGACATTGCTTACTCTGTACTATTTATGTGATGTATTTCTTGGCATTAGTATAAAAGGACCTGTATTTCTCGTTGAGCTGGAGGACATCGCGCTCAGTCTATTGGACAGCGTTGGTGAACTCAGGCAGCAACGTAGAGGCATATATAAAGATATTGTCTACTCGTTTGTCTTAATAGAAATTGTGTTGAAGTTCAGTTCAAGTGTGAATCTAAGCATCGTTTCGAGAGTGTTCACCCGCGGAGGCTTTGCTTTCGAGTAGCTTTGCCGTGGCCTTAGTGTGTAAGGAACTGCCTGCCTCTACTGCCCGCGGACTGCCTATCTCATTGTGAAGATACGTGTGCTCGAGAGTGAACTAGTATCTCCCTGAGTCTGAGGAAGAGTGGAACTGTCCATCTGCTGAAGCATTGCGTTGGAACTGCTGGCGCATAACCGGAAGAGATCTGATTAGTCCTCGTCTGAAAGGCTTGTGCTATATAAAGGAGTGTCAAAGGTTCCTGGAATTTGGAGGTTCAGGTCTATAGCGTAACTGGCGCTATAAGAATTGTGCATTCTGCCGCGGAAACTGTCTGTGGCCATTGTTTCAATCTCGCCCTGATATTCAACTGCGTTGGGTATCTTGTATCCTACCGTTTATAGTTCCTATTTTTAGGAAAGGTCCGCGGACGGAATCACTTCCATCTACGGTGTGTGAGAGCGTGTTTTGTGCAAGGTTCTTACTTGCAAGTCGACTTATATCCTCGTCACTGTGACATCTGGATTTCGGATCGAACCCCACGAACTCTTCGAGAGACATTTGAGTGTATCTTGTGGAGATATTTGTGTTGTAGTGTTGTGTGTGTTGGTTGATTGTGTTATATATATATTTTGGTGGTAGATTCTCTGCTGCGCTATATTTAGCACTTCAGTTGATATATTCAAGTGTCAGCGTTACAGCGCGTGATTTAGCCCAGGTTGGCTGTAGAATCTGAGATTTGAATTCGTTTGAAAGCAGATAAAACTCACTTGGAATACGAGATCGATGCTATGGAATGCAATGACATGGTCTTTGAAGACGAATGCCATGCCGACATGGAATTTGCGAAGCTGTCCCCAGTCAACGACCATGAGAATAGAAGCTACAGTACCTCTCACCTCTTTGGGAACGAGTTTGATAGTTGACTCGTAAACCGAGCGTGGCATAGGATGTGCGGAGGTATGAGTAAGATATTGTATCTGATTGAAATTTAGAAATGTTAGAGAGCCAAATGAATGTCATACCATGAACGAGAGTGGTCCTAGATCAAGTACCAATCCACGATAAGTGTATTCGATCTTGGTAAGTGACAGCTCGGTCAGACGCGTCGTATCCGGTTCTGTCTTGCCAGTTGTTCGCCACATCTCGGGGTAAATGGAGCCTTGATGATTCTGGTTTCCCCGTCTGGCGGCACATGCCGAATCGATGGAGTAGGGGAGCCCATTTCGAGCGGGATGGTCGGAGCGGAATCGTTTGGCTTCAGCTTTAGTGGCGTCGATATCGATGCGCTCCAGTGGGAGTGGGCCGCCAGACTCGAGGATGTCGGAGAAGTAAGCAAGTAGCAGCAAGAAAGCCGCCTCTGCTTCGCGAGACTCTGGCATGGTGAGCGATGCGGGAGATACAAAGGAAGAGGAAGATGACAAGAGACAACAAGATCAACCAACACCACGTGACTGATCTTCTCTGTCAATTACTGTAAAATTCCGTAATGGGTGTCGAAATTTGGGTTGAATTGTCCTCAAGAAATCAGAATTGGAAGTTGAATAACAGGAATATTCAATGAATTTACCTCTTGAAGCGGGTTTCTAAGTCATCAGCAGACGGTTTTTGAGTCGGAATGCTACATAGTGAGCTGTGTCACATTAGGGCGGCTCACCATCACTTCCATCAACCGCTCGGTCGAGTTTCCCAATCCGGATAGCAAGATTCTGCTGCATAATAATTTTTCTGAATATATGGATGGTCACCGGGGCATGCTATGACCTATATACAAGCTCCGGGAGGTTAAAAGTGTTCGTTTCCTAAAGGTCGGACGAGACCACTTTGGCGGGGGACAGATCTCTTATGTCGGCGACAGTTTTACTATGGCCGAGGACAGTAAGCCATTTTGCAAAGAAGATAAAAAAATGTGACGCACCTTCTATCCCAGAAGACGGAACATACTGGGATGGGTCCTCGATGACCAGGGCCGTGTCCAAGATCGCGGGAATACCAGGTTTGCGGGCGCCCCACACAATCGCAAGGCTTGCTCTTAAATCTACTCAATGGCTCATTCAGCACTCCGCTCCTCAACTACCGCTTCGCAGACGCGTCGTTCTACACGCTCTGTAAACACCCAGCCGGCTTCTGATAAAGAGAACCGAAGTATGTCTTCACGCGTCTCACTACTTTATTTAGCCCACGCTGACGCACCAATTTTCTCAGATAACTCGGATGGTGAACATGGTAAGGTTGTGAATTCAATCTGAGCATCTTCTGACAATCTGAGATCTCTATCCTAGGAAAACCTCAAAAATCTCATCACAGTCGTCGTGTGGAGTCTGAAGATGAGGGTCTGTCGTCCTATTTTTTCTTCTTTTTTCATCCTACTAACATTTTCCAGATGACAGTCATCGTGAAGAGGACGACTATCAGCCAGAGCAAGCCGACAGCGACAACGACAACGACAGTGAAGCCGCCGATGCTGACAAGGACAGCGAAGCCGAAAGCGATAGGGAAAGTGAGGAGTGGCGTGGGAGGGTTCGCAAGGCGAGCGCAAAACAGGCTATGATAGGTGTGCTCTCCTTTTTCTTTCCGCTGTCAATGGTACTAACCGAATGTCACGACCTTGCGAAGGTTCAAGCTGAAGCCGAGAAGAATGCCAAGGCGGAGAAGGCTGCGAAGGCTGCCAAGAAGAAGGCTGGTGTTGTCGTTGAGGATGCCCGTCCGCCCATCGACGATGATCATGTACGTTTTTATTACTTCAAATATTATTCGATCTAACATTTTTCCCCCGCTGTAGTTTGCTGCACGTACCGTGCCTACGACACAGCAGCTTGCGCAGCGCAACACCAGGGTTTCGCCCCCGGCCCAGCTTCGGGAAGACGACCGCCCAAGTCGTCGTGAAGAACATGTCTCCATCCACCCTTCACGGGGTCGCTCCGTCAGCCCTCGCCGCCGTAGCTCCCCAATTCGGAGCCGCCAACGTACCCCGAGCCCTCGCCACCGCACCCCGAGCCCGAGCCCTCACCACCGCCGCACTGCAATCCCTCGTCAACGCGCGTCCAGCCCTCAGCACCATCATACTCGGAGCCGCACACGAAGCCCTCGTCGTGCTCCAAGCCCTCGCCGTGGCTCCAGTCCTCCTGTGAGGCATACCTTTCGTGGCCGTAGCCCCGCACACGAAAGTCCTGCACGAAGACCCGTAGTACGTTATTATATTTATTTATCTTTCATTTTTCCGTGGCTCATTTGGATTAGCTTCGTGACATCAACAACAACGTGGTCACCAATCCCATCGCCGTCAACCTCCGTTCCGACCACCACCGTGCTCGCTCTTCCTCGCCCCACCGCTCTTCGTCACCGGGAAGCGCCGCCGTTCATCGTCTCTCGACTCAGACGATGACATGCGTTCCACTCCTGTCCCACGGACCAGCAGCTCAGGTAGCCGACCCCGTGCCAAGGATCTCGATGATGACAGCAAGGAATATGTCGCCTTTGCCAGCGACTAAGTACTACCGGTGCTTGCTAGCACGTCGGCAGGCCTTCCCCGACAGCCGGATGGAGACGGAAATGGTTCGGGAGGCGTGAGGGGAGGCATGCGAGGAAATGGGTGAACGCTTGGTGTTGACGCCGGCGATGGCAAAGCTGGTGCGCCGCCGTGCTACACTTTTACTTAAATTCTTTCATACTCATATTATCCATTCACGCAGATTTCAAGTCGTGGCTCGCAAATGCGCGGGGAGATCAAGATCAAATCCCGCCCCTTGATCGACCCTATGTACGGGTTTGAAAGCGGTCAAAACAAGGAGACCGTTGAAACGCTGCACTTGAATATATCGATATGAGATGCAAAGTGCGCAATGGACTAATCCACTACAAAACACACAAACAACTCAACCAACACACACAACACTCCAACACTTATATATGTCTCAACAAGATACACCAAGTGCTTCCTATTGAGTTCGTGGGGTCCAATCCGAAATCCAGATGTAGTTCAACTTCGTCTACTGGTCTGAACTGACGCAAAACAAGTTCTTTACTGACTATAGTTTAGAGGAAATCCGTCCGCGGACTTTCCAATGAACAAGGTATATCGGTTTTTAGGATACAAGACTGGGAGGAACTCCGACAGTCAGGGCGAATTGAATATATTAGACACCAGCCAATTGCTAGAAATGCCTCGTACACACACTTCTTACAGTGCCACTGCGACTGTAGACCTGAACTTCCAAGCTCTCAGGTACGTTTGACACTCCTTTATATAGCACAAGCTCCAAGGCACTAATCGTATCCCGTCAGGTTACGTGCAGGCAAGTCTGAACACGATGCGTCCGCGGATAGATCGTTCCTAATGAAGACAAAAACTAGCAAGCAGATAACTCCAATTTAAATGCCTCTATGTCCCTGCCTGAGTACACCAACGCCGTCAATGACCTGCGCGCGATGAACTAGACAAACGACGAGAAATACATGGCCTTTTATACTAATGCCAAGAAAATACATGATGTAAACAAATCTGAGTCAAGATACAGAAACAATTGAGTTGGGGTTAGGTATACGTAGGTCTAGCAGCCGTCTGCCGCTCTGAATCGTCACGATCCGTCCATGAAAAGTCATCTATTCTGACCATCTCACGGTTGAATCACTATCTTGGTCATCCGCGGATGTGTATCACTGTTCCGCTCCGACGTGTCTCCCCGGCATCCATGTAGATCCTCTAAATCATATGGTTGCTCCACTCCGTCTAGACCTTTCTAGATCTCTAGTTCTGTTTCCAGACCATCAGATCACCGTCTAAGACATTCCTATGCTTCAATGTCAAACTATCTCATCAGCGGCATACAGGAAAGCGCTTCCGTGATGTACATGCCGAGTCCGCGGAGTATTCTCCGTGACATGATGGATGTCCGCAATCACTTTTCCAGATCTGAGGCACCACCCTACCGTTGATCCAACGTCCGGCACCCTTATGTTCAAGGTACATTGGTGCGGCAACTTGTCTGTAAGTCTTCGGCAGGTCCGCGGCGTCTATGTATCTCATAGACCTTTCGTTTGGATACTCCGCGGGCCTTCCTCCGACATTCCGTCTTGCTTTACTACAAGTCCAGACTGCACTTCAACTCAGTCTTCATCTGTTACTCTTACAACACCCAAAACCTTGGGTTACTCCGTGTGCCGCGGGCCTCTATGATTATCTCCAGTAACGTTACGACCAGCAGCTCGGAGCTCACTCTGATCCTCCTTCAAGTCACCATGAACAGGAGTACTGACTTTCTATTGATAGTCGAGTAAAGCCCTTAGTGTCATGCAGCTAATATGGGTATTTGTGCCACAAGTCACTACAAAAGCTAGATAAATACGCGCAAAATTGACCACGCGTATCACCGTGGCCGCCAACCGCAAGCTAGCCGAGCACCTCAAGGAAACCTCCAATTTTGCATACTGTAGACTTTCGACCAAAGGTTCAGGTGACGGGTGACGGGGACCCGTGAACTGAACAACTTTGAAGGTGGTGACGGGTGACACGCACTTTTTTCGTCCAAAAGAGGGCAAAAAACGCAAAAAATCGCGGGCCGGCTATCGCCGGCCTACCATATATGGTAATTTGCGGTGCTGTGAACTATTTGTTCGGTAAACAATGAAGGTGACGGGTGACACCCCGTGAACCTTTGGTCGAAAGTATACAGTATAAGGTGTGCTATACAGTCGTAAACTAGGAAGCGCAACGTGACGTAGCAGAGCAACGCGCATATTTCGTACCCACAGACGCTTTCACGAGATGGAATTCGCACTACGACTCACGAGCGTCAGAGAGAGGAGACGAAGAGCAGATGATGTGTCGTCGCTGATGACTCAGTGTTGTGGCCTTGTTTGGCCGAAGTTGATATTCCGTCTTTGCTTGCTTTCTCCCACCACCGACCCACAATCCCTGCTTGCCGTCGGACACTCAAGCTGCTAAGGAAGTTTCTCGAAGACTATATGTTTCAACAGCAACACGAGGTTCAAGGACTTGTACCGCTTCAAGTTAGCAAGAGTCTCAAGATGTGGCCTCAACTTTGCCCGCAACAGCAATTCAATATCTCAAGGCTCAAGTCTCAAGGGTGTGGCTCATGCTTCAAGCGTTTCAAGGCTTCTGGCTCATCAAATCCTCAATGAACTGAATGACTTAACCTCAAATGTCAAGGTCATCGCACCGCAGAATCAAGACACCAGTGAAGACACCAAGCCCAATCTCAAGATTGCAAGTCGCAAGTCGCATGTCTTGGCCATACATAGTGCAGTTTGAATGTGGGGATCCAAGGTTGTTTGGTAGGTCTTTCCATCCCCGTCTCGTCTTCCCGTCCCGTCTCTCGTCCTACCCCATTCTCAATGCCTTGCAGGATGAACTTCGAGGTGGCTCAAATGGCGTGTCGTGCATGGGGCGGGGACCATATCTGGCTGTCGTAGTTTCCCGGTTTTGTACCCTATATATTCAATAATATCGAGCCATTTTTCGTGTAATGCAGCGGGCGAGGAATGGGGGGAAAAGATACCGGATGGGTATGCGGGCAGCAACGGCAGCAGCGGAAATGCACGGATATCACGTCAGGACGGCAGAGAGCGGCACAGTCCAGAACTGTTGACATCACCAGACATCACCGAAACTTGTGCTTGGCTCACAACAGATTGTAAATCAAACTTCAATTCGTTGCGCACTTGGTGCATTCGGCGAGGGAACGAACCGGGATAGCGCCACCCGAATCTCAGCAAAAGTTCAGTTTGTTTTGAATCTCGTCTACTGTACTAATTCGACCAGTTTTTCACGTTATGGGTGACGGCCGGTCGTGAACTGAACTCTCCGGACTTGGTGACGGGTGACGATGACTTTTTCGGCCCAAAAAGGGCCCCCAAATCGCAAAATATTGCGGCCGGCACCCGCCGCGAGATGCCGACCTTCCATATATGGCAATTTTGTCGTGATTGCCGTGATGTGAACTACTTGTCTGGTGAACGATTTGGGTGACGGGTGACACCTGGTGAACAATTGGTCGGATTAGTACAGTATCCTCCTCAAAAATAGCTATCGTTCAAAAATCTGGCCTTCCTGTGTATGGGTCGTAGTTATTTCGACCGTAGATTGAATGGGTTTGATGTCAATTTGATGTGAGACACTTTATCTTCCCTTTTGCCATCATTCATCAGTGATCGAATTGCCTTTTAAGGAGATCTTTTGTTTTACTGATCAACTTTGATGGGAAATTGGCCCCAAATTGGGCTCGATACTGGTGTCGGTGGGAGAAAATAAAGAAATAAAGAAAAAAAGAAACTAAAAAAGGGAGGGAATATCAAGGAGATTCCCGAGAAACTTCTGACAGCTGTCAAGTCGTTGCTGTTTCCGAGTCCGATAGCGAAAAGGTTTTTCGCTGCTTTCGAAGGCTTTGCTTAATTCCTGTAAATAATATGGCAGCTTCTACGACATCAGTGGATCTCTCAGCCTTTTTTAAACCGCTATCTACCGGGAGGTGAGTTTCCTTTTGGCTTTTCTTCCCATCCGGCAATATACCGACGGAGCTTGAAATCCACGATCCGAGGCGGCAAGGCTTGTCAATCACGGATTTGCGCTCCAATTTTCCCAAGTCCGAATCAAGTCCGAGTTCAACTTTGCTTCAACTAAATCGACACAACCGCTAGATGCTCAATCTCAGCGGCAGTTCTCAACAGAAGCAAAGATTGAGGTCTAGAACAGAGCTATAACCACTCACCCAACTGGGGATAATTAAAGTCTTCTGCCTGCGCACACCGTGACGAGCCACGGCGGCTCAATCATACTAAGGATTCAATCTGAATTGTAATGCTCATTTCATTCATATGCATCGTATGCCTCTGAGCCGGGGTAAATCATTCTGTCTGTATTCCCCTTGGATTTTTCTTCAGCCATATTCAAAGTGACCCCATTTTATCTCCGGACATTGGCACGATTGCGCTGACTCTTAACTTGAGTAATCAATCTTCACGCACACACCCGCACGTTCATTCAGGTGAGATTATCCTCCATCTGTTAAACTTACTCTCATCAGATCAACTCCTATTCCAGACTTTTGTTGACTTTAAAGTGCGTTGATCTTCAATGGTTATGTTGAACACAGGTGGAATTGACCCCGGGCCCATGTTGTTATATATCTATCGCTATCAGGATCAACCAGCATCATGTCTCTGACTCTCTAAGTGCAGTAACTTGAAGAGGGTAAATCTTCCATGCTACTGTGGTTCAGACAATTCCAGGAGCACACACTCCAAGCCCTTTCCAGTTTTGTTGCTAAGAGTTGAGATTTGAGCAAGCTGACTATCCGGTATTTTGTGTCGAGACTTGAATTCAAATGTTTTGTCGAGTAAATTCCGACCTGACGGGACAAAACCCGGGGGAAACAAGCTTTCACTAGAGTGATAACTTGTCCTGCTGGAGCAACAATATCCAATGTAGTATTCATTTTTTATATACGCACCGGCCCCTTGCCATTATTTCGCCCAGTGCTGCAATTTGATGCTGTCATGAAGATGTCGGAGCGGTGGGAGCGCCGGGCCGGCAATTCAAAGTCCGCCGGTATCTGGATACCAGTATTTCCCACCGCCATCAGTATCGAGCCCCAAATTGCGCTGTGACATGTTACGGAAATAAAATAGATTCAATTCAGGTCCTTCTGTGACCTGTGACTTGAATCTACGGTCAAAATACTAAATAGTACAGTAGTGGGAATGGGCACTGCTAGAGATAAGACTGATCATTATTCATGGACAAAGCTGGTGGAAATCATGGAAAGTATCAGTGTACTCTAATGGGTGCCGAAACCGATGGAAACAGTGGAAGGTGGTATACAAACATGCTTCTAGCCTTACAAAATTCTTGTGGAAGCGGTGGAAAGGTATTCAAATACAGACTATGGTTTCTGACTCTGTGGAAGTCGTGGAAGGGTATACAAATATGTGTGACTATTAACAAGTCCCAGTAGGCCGTGGAAGCGGTGGAAAGGGGTATACAAGCACGCTTTTAGCCTTACAAAGCTCTATGGAAGCGGTGGAAGGGTATACAAATACTGACTAGGGTTTGTGACTCTGTGGAAATCGTGGAAAGGTATACAAAATGGGTGGAAGTCATGGAATGTATCAGTGTAAGATATGCCTCATCCATACGCAGCTAGCTCCTGTCACAGCGTCACACTTTCGACCATCTCCCTCATATCTCGACAACGGGGACGAAAATAAGAAATCTGTTCCGTAAATCGACGGAGAGGTAGTCTGTCTCAATTCTCCCAAAATTAAAAGGCGACTGAGGCAATATTGGCAGAGAAGATAGAATTTTGATCGGGAATCCTGTTAAATCCCAATTTTGTGAGTGGTCTGACTAAAATTCTATCTCCTCCACCAATACTTCCCCAATAGCCTTGTGATTTTGGGAGGACATAGTCAGGATACCTGTCTGTTGATTAACGGAACGAATTCTCTATTTTCGTCTTCGTTGTCAAAATATGAGGGAGATGGTCGAAAAATATAACCCTAACCCTAGGACCCGAGATGTCTCGAGGGTCTAGCGAGGGAGAATCCAAAGTTAATTAAGAAGCTACTAAGAATACATCACAGCGCACATAGCGAGGGAGAATCCAAAGAGAAGAAAGGCTGAGGATTCCCACGCTAGGTGCAGTAAACATATAGTAACTAGTTCCCACAAGCTCGGAGCAATCGGCAATGATCCCGGGCCAAGTCACATGCCTTACTCCACGATGACATAGGGCTTTGGGGATTTGACAGGAAAGTGGGAAATCTGCAAGAGGCCCGCGTCATAGGTGGCTGTGTAGTGCCAAAAGGGGGAGTTCCCCTGACATCATCCCCCCCTTGGAATGCGGCGCCTCGATGCATAGATCGCACCTGAGCTGGAGTTGACGAGCAGTCACGGAAGGGAAGGGAATCGAAGGCAGCAACAGCACTGGAGCGAGGTTTGGAAGGGTATTTGCGGTAGAAAGCAGCGACAGCGTCCGGGGCAAAGACATTAGAGTGCTTCACCCATTGATCATGGGACGGGTCATAACCCTTCCAGCGAACAAAGTACCATAGACTCCCATAGCGGATCTTGGCATCCAATATCTCCTCGACCTCCCATTGCTTGTCGCCAGGAACGTCAAGGACTGGTGGCGGCTCTTCGTGTCTGGGGCGAGTGGGGAATGGATCGGCTTCCACAAGCTGAAGTTTCACGACGGGGAAGACAGGGTGGAGGGCAGAGTACCGGGGCGGCAGCTCCAGTTTGAAGGCACCATTACCAACGACCTTCAGAACCTTGAAGGGGCCGATACTAGGGCTCTAACCCGTCCGTCCCGTCCGTTACGGCCGTCAAGACGGGTTGGGCACCATAGAAAACATATATATATAATCGAAATAAAATTACTACGCTGGTTCATACTGTTAGTTATTGATTTGCGGCCTGCTTCTCAAGCGCGCGCAATCCGCAATCTCGCCTTGACAAACATCAAAGTTTGGATTGTTTCCGCCTTCAAACTCGCTCGACGAAGCCCGATTGTGTCGCGGCCACCAGAGAAAATTCGCTCAACAGCGACGGCAGAGCCTGTAATAGAGTGTCGTGAAAAAATACTGAAATTTAGAACAAGTTTCAACGTACCGGGGATGCAAAGAATATCCCGAGCTAAAAGATACAGCTTGGGGAACTGATCGCGGTGAGCATACCACCACTGGATAGGGTCCACGTTCCATGGTTGAGGCATAGCGGTGAGCCGGAAATAATCAGCAAGTTCATTTTGTGTTGGCGCGGCCGCCAGTTGACTGTACCGACGAGTGAAGTCGAATTTTTGAGGGGATCCCGGCTCTGCTGATCCAGCAGCCTGAGTGTCGGGTTCGGTCAGCGCATTAGTGCCTTTGGTTGCGTAGAACGAGTCGTAGCGCGTCTGTAAGCTCTCCTTGGCGAGCTCAAGATCAACTAGAAGCTCGGGATGCGCCTCGTAGTCGGCTTTCAAACCGCTGTACGACATGCGGGGATCCAACACTGCGGAAAGAAGAAAAAGACGAACATCAGTAAAAGCAGCAAGGAGTCAATAAGGAAACGCGAACGTGTTGCCCATGAGTAGAAACGCGACTGATCGAATTTGGTAAAGTAGTCGCTGAGCTTCTGATGCGCATCGACCAGACCCTGGCGCAAGACGGGGTCAGTCGAATCGGGTAAAGCAGCCAAAGCCTGCTTCAAATGGGATTGAAGCCCTAAGGAAATTGCGTGCGTTGACGAAAGCATGGGCTGTTTAGTGGCCGACATCTGCGTTGTTGCTTGTCGAAACGCCATTAGCCAATCCGTCACCATGACTAGAGCCCCCCACTCAGCGGTCGATAGCTCATGGGGACGTAGTTCTTGTTCTTTGGCAACATAATTGAAGATGGGCGTGCGAAAGCGCAGCGCTCGACCTGTTCAAAATATTGACAGAAGACTCGCACAAAAGCGTGAAATCATACGGAGCATTTGGTGAGACGATGACCAACGAGTCTTGACATCCAAGATGAGCATCAGCACTAGCTCGTTGGCGGTGTCGAGGTCTTGAACAGTGGGTCGTTTCGATGGGTCCGCCGACGCCGCCACAGCGGCGTCTTTCCGTTCCTGATGCCATGCAGCAACTTCCTTCTGCCATGTCTTGCGCCTCTGCGGACTCGACCGAGCGTGTCGAATGATTTTGCGGAGCTGTTTAAAATACAATGAAATCGAGCACATCCGGACAAGTGAACATCATACCTTGAATATCGCCTGGCCAACTAGACTTTGCGGCTTGTCGGTGTCAGTGTCGGCCGCGTCTTCTGTCTGAGTCGCTTCATTCTCACGAGCAGCACTAAGTGGTTCCGTAGTGGCTTCTTGGTAGACCGCTCGGCCCGACTCCGCTTTCTTTGACTCGTCCTTTGTCAACACCCCGATCGCCTCCAGCAGCTATCAAAGACTTCAGGATTATGTTTGCTGACAAAAACCTTCGTGCGACATACCTTCAACGCAGCGAGATGAATTGTATGCGGCATGCATCGCATACGCCCATCAGATGCGGAGAAATAGATATTTTCCACGCGACAACGTCTTTCAAACGCTTCAACCATGGTGTCATTATTGGTAGCGTTATCCATGACGAACGCAGTTATCTGCGGACGCCGGAATATGAGTATTGCCATTGAAACAAAGAACGGAGAACTTACCCGGCCTTTCAAGCCAAAATCTTCAACGGTTTGCCAGACGACTGCGGCCATATTTTCACCCGAGTGCTGGCCAACGAACTCGCGGAAATCAATTAGACACTCCTCTGAATGCAAAGCTATTATTCCTGGAAGTTGGAACTGAAATGAGCAAAGGCATACCTAATTTGCCATTCTTCCCGATGTAATGTACTACAATAGCCAAAAAAGCATAGCCATTGCTAGAAGCCCACGCATCCAACGACAGTACGAAGTCCGACAAGTTTTCCTGTAATAGATATTGATTCAGCTTCATCAAATCGTGAATTCGAGAACGAACCGCGAATATTTGCTTCAAACCAGCTCGCATCTCGACTGACATTCGCTGGATACGTGCTTTCACCGATGGATCGTGGGGAATGTTGAGTCGCTTGCGGTGCGCATATTGTAGCATTTCTCAAAATTCAGGCTCGTTGACGGCCGTGAAAGGCTGGTCACACGCAGCTACCCATTTTGCGACAAGATCCTCAAAGTGATCTTGATCCCAAGGTTCCTGTTTGAAAACTGTGAGTTTGGATGAACCGACCTCGGTTGACTGACACTTACCTCCGCAGCGGCAGCCTGCTTAGCAAACATTTGCTGGATATCCTTGTTGAGCTCCTCAATTTTGTTGGCATATTTTGCTTTCGTCGCCTCGTCCATTGGTGTTGTTCCGGCAGCCCAAGCCTTTTCCTCGGCTGTTGCAGAGCCGTCTCGTGCATCGAGTACCTTGTAGAGACGGTAGAGGTGTACAAAATGCTTTTCGAGGTGCTGCTGGAGACCTGAACAACTGTCATAACGACACCATGGAGACGATAACGAAGCTTACCCTTTGTATTATCTCTCATGCTCTTCGTGATTGTGAATATGCGTCGCTTCCCATGGCGACATTTCCAGTAGCGAGAGCCGTCTTCTTTTTCGCCATCAGAGTCGCACTCGACATCCTCGTAGAATAGATAAATAGGGCTACGATTATTCTGCGCGCAAATGTTATCAGATAGATTTCCACCGAAAAGGATATGGCCTACCCCTCGTTTACGCTTCGGTTTATCCGAGGATGCTGCATTGCTCGAGGACCCCGCCGTACTCGAGGACGCCACGTTGCTCGAAGAGCCTGCGTTGTTCAAGGACGGTGTTGTGACCGTTGGTGCTATCTGCAAGTATCACATTAATAAAACTCGAACATGGAGCAAGATCCTAGACGTACCAACGGCTGGGAGGCTCTATTCTTCCCCTTATCTTTCTTCGATGGAGCCTTTCTGCGAGGCGGGAGAGTCGAAGTCTTGGTGGGTAAGGAATTTGCAATCTACAATATAAATTAGAAGCAAAGCTCGGCGAAATTGAACGGAATACTTACCTCCTCATTCGTCATCGTAATCGATGCTTCACTGTCGCTATCACTGGTCGCCCCGGACGTAAAGTCCTTGTCCTCCGGATCTGTATTATCCCCCTCCGCCGCACGCGCTGCAGTTGTTGGTTTTGGTTTCGGCTTACGCTTAACTTTCTTTTTCGTCGGCCGGTCTGCCTCTGGGTTTCCATCGGAGTCGAGATCCTCGGCCTGGATGATCTCGGACATGTGGGTCGTGTCGCGTTTGCGCTTCGATCGCGAGGCAGAACCTTCCCCACCTTCAGATAACTGTGAGTATTGTGTCCTTCCGATCAGTTCCGCAAATTGCGCACCTTCATCGGCACCACCCAAAATCCGAATACGAAGGGATAAATGGGACAAGGGCCCGATCCCCAACGAGTGGAGCGTGGAGCCAGATGTGACTTGCTGCCCGTCTGCCGTGAAATAGAATTGAGACCGTCGATTGCGGGGAATGAGGTGCAAATCCTCGAGGTGGTTGTAAATATCGTCGAGACAGGTAGTGACATTCACCACTAAGTGAAAATGAGTCGTTTTGTCAATGAAAAGAAAACAATCCAACCCACAGATAGGCAGAGAGCGGCCAAACGCGCCCAGAACAAAGATTGTAAACAGAGATTTCCCGCAAACTCTATTGAGCCGACGTCGGGACATGAATGAGAAGTGGGATCGATGACGTCGGCATCCGAGGATAAGCGGTATGACCAGATGATATCGAAAGAAATTAGGGAATAGCATCGAACCTGAACAGAGCGAGAACAAAATAAGCATGTTTTCACCGTCGATGTTTTTATTACTTGCCAATGAATATTAAAGCCGAGCCGGAAAGGATGGAGAAGTAGGACAAGACATAGGCGAGGTCATGGAGTGAATATTGATTCGCCAAAGAAGAACGGAAGCCAATAATAAAAGCCGATGCAACGAATAGTGGAGTGAAAAACAGCAAGAGATTGATAAAAGCCCAGCATTGCCATTTTGACACCAAGGCTTCGGGGCGTGTCGCAAACAGGGTACCACGAGCTAGAGATACTGCTTGTCAGGGAGCCGGAAATATTGCTTCAAAGCTGCCTACCGGGTAATGCTTTGCGTTTAGGCGGATCCTCGTACTTGACCAGATATTCGTGCATGGCGCGTTGTGCAAGCAGAAAATTCGAGGGGATCTTAAATACTAACCCAAACTCCACTGCCATGCTGCGTGCACACCGTATCCTATGAAACCGCTTCGTATTTGCAAACAAAATAATCACGGGTGGTGGTAAGTGTTTCATTATTTACTACTAGCTGGCTGAAGTAGGAGAGAAGAGAAGGTTCAAGGTGATGAGGGCCACGAGAATTCGGCAGCTCTTTGAGCCTGGGGCTTCGAGTAGCTTCAAGATGCATTGACGAAAAGTCCACGTCGACGTATTGGTCGATGTCGGAAAGGACTCAAAGGAGCGAAAGGCGGTGTTGATTGTTGCCAGCAACAACAGCCGAGCCGACGTCAATCGTTCCGTCTAACCCATCTCACCCGTAAAACGGACGGGCCGGGTACCCGTCCACGGCTTAATCCGTGCCGTACCCGTCCGTACTGAGGTTGATCAAGAGCTCAGACGGTACGGGTTCCGTCCGTCCGTCCCGTCCGTTTTTTCCGTCCAAAGACGGACGGGTTAGAGCCCTAGCCGATACGCCGGTGGGAGAATTTCACCGAAGGGCGGGTGGTGCGGATATCTGAAGCATCAACCCACACCCGGTCACCAACCTTGATGTCTGGAGCTGGTGTCCGCCGGCGGTCATAGTACTGCTTGTACTCTGCCTTGGCCTTGACGAGTGCCGCCTTCGCCTCGGAAACCCCTGACGCAATCCGATCGTGGAACTCGTTTACAGCCTCTAACCTAGAACGTTGAAACGCTGACTATAGGGCAACTATGGAAAACACCCAAGAAATGAAAGGAATTAAATCCCTAATCAAATCTTAAATATAATCCTAACCACTATGAGATCGACGTGCGAGGTTCGGGGTTCCAGTCCAGTATAGACTGTGGCAATCCAACTATTCTAACACTCAAAATATACTAACTTAAGCTTTCGCGATTGCTGACTTTGTACAGAGAACGTCTATACGAGTCCTATGTTGACACAGGAAGTGTGGGTTTCAACAAGGGTTTGAGATGTAACTCTTCTCAAGAGGTTTAGGTGTTTAAGTCGCTTGTTAAGCCAATATATTCCACGCGTAAGATGTCCGATAACTGTTTCACGCGTCCCGTAGGTCAAAAGTTCTTATAATTCCACGCGTAAGTTCCCAAAAGTTTCCAATATTCCACGCGTACAATTCAAGAGATGATCCAACAGACAATATATTTGACGAAACAAACCAAAGAAACAAATAAGCTTCTGGAGTTTATCTCGAATGGAGTCCAACGTCTAGTTGTTCACGAAGCCGACACTGGCTTGACGCTCACAGCTAGAGGAGGGAATCCACTGGAGTACCAGTACAGGAAACGATGCCTTTTATACCTTTCACTAATAAATAATAAGAGACCGAACAGTTGACAAACGGGTATAATGTGAGAGAAACTAGGGCCCGCTATGCCCTCGCCCTATCCTTGGTGGCCAGAACAGGAAATAGATCAAAGGTTCATTCAATCCAAGTCCTTATCCCGATCATTATGTTATGACAGTGGCCCGCTGCGGCCCAATCAATATTGCCCAACTTGGCATTAATGAGTGTCCCTCTTCGGACCTTGCTCCGTGATCGTAATACGGCGGCAGCCAACTCGGCATGACGTGTAGTTCCTTTGTAGGAATATTCTACTTCCGCAAATCCCTCGCAATTGGTTTATAGAATTATTCGTGAAAGCCTCTTGCCTCCAGGAAACACTCCTTCTGGCCTTTCGGCAGGTTCTTATAAGTCCCAAGTTATATCCCACTCATTCTGCCTTTGGTCGGAACACAGGGTGACTCCCAATCCTATTCCGGACGGTTAGAGACCTATCGTGATAGGTCTGTTCTGGAATATTATAACTTCCACGCTATACCAGCGCAGTCGTAGACAGTGCCAGACCTCCCACTTAGTGTATAATCCTTTAACTGGCCGCTCAGGCAAACACCAGTCCTCATACGAGCGTATTCCCGTGGTATTTAATGTATTACGCTTTTAATACAATAGCACTTGGACTGAAAATGAATAAATTCAGCCCTGGCCCAATACCGGGTCTATCATCTCCCCTTTTCATAAATTGAGTGTCCCCACTCAACACTTGGTCCTTATTTTGCGCCCTCTTTGCGCTATCAAAAGTGTTTCCCACAGTCATTCGGCTAACTCGGCTATCGCGACCGGTGTGGTCCCGCGAGATTTGCTTCCGTTGATAGACAGCGGGATCCTCGCTTAGATCCCAAAAACACTTATAAGTGTTCATTATTGCCTATACTGACGCCTACAACCGCCAATTGTTGTGTTCTGAGGGTGCGGAGTTTGCGCGAGCAAAGTGGGTCCGTGCGCATCAATAAATCCACGTGATTTATGTTTGTTTTGCCGCAGCTTTTCTCCCACTTTCTCTGCTCTTCCCACTACAACCACCTATCGCGAATACTCAAACTACAGCTCTAGCTCACTGTCATGGGTACGTGGCTGGCTTATATTTGTAGTTTAGAGTCTCACAGGTCGCCTTGGGCTGTTTTACAGCTCAAGTCACTCAGAACGCTGCCCTCACCATCGAGAACGCATTCAACACTTTTCGCGTCAGCCCGCACACCCTATTCCTGGACTCCATGTCGGTGATCCAGTACCAGGCTGCAGTTGCTGAGGGACGTCACATCGTCCCTTACAAGCTTAAGCCCGAGGACTTCAGCTATCCAGCTGGACTTCGCCCGTTCTTCCCGCTCCACGCCTCGGAACTCGTTCGCGACTACCCGCTCAACGGCGCGGATGTCCACTGTCTTCAACTATTCATCCATCCAGTTACTATCTGGCTACTCCCCTACGTCCGCGACGTCTATCGCTCTCACCAGACGAACCCCGACTGGCTAGCCTGGCTCCTTCAACATTTCGAACCAATTGCTGTGAGCATTCGCGAATGCTCATTTTCAGCGCTTTTTGCTGACTTCAACTTTTCAGCGACTCATCTCCCGTTACTACGAAGCTTTTGACATCACAGAGATCTTCGACCGGCTGCTCGTCGCCATCCACAACATTGGGAGGATGTTCGAGAAGGCCTACCCCGGAAAGTGGAAGCAGCCTTATCGCATTCTTCCCATGTCGTTTGAGGGTCGGGACGTTAGCAGGGTACGTCGTCCCTTATTCGTGACAGATCTCATATTGATAAAACTTCTTGGTTTTTCAGATTCTGCACCTCTCTTTGCAGTTCACCCTGCCCGGGATCATCGAGTTCGAGGACCACTTCCCTTGCACAGAGCTCGGGCCGACGTTCTACGAAGAATCCTGTCTCCGCGATATCAACAACGAATACTTCGACCGTTTCATTCGTTACTGCGCCCTCGTCGCCTACCAAGGGGCTGAGGTTGAGGGCAAGTTCGACGAAGCTAGTGTCGCCAAAATCAAGCCTCTAATGGACCAAAGCGTCTTCCCTTTGGTGAGTTTCCATCCTCTTTCTGACCTTTCGGGATAGCTAATGCTTCTCAATGTTTAGGCCAAATTGGATCAGGTCATCGGCAACATCGACAACCGCTCTTTCATCGACGCTATCCTCAACTCTGCTTGGACAGTCTGGTCCCTCATTCCTGAGAAGGATCGCAACCCTGGTTGGGAAGCCGCCCTGCCCGAGGCTCGTACCTGGGGCTATTCTCTCCCACAGAGATACCGTCTTCCTAGTGGCAAGAGGACTCCTCCGCCAAAATTCAGTCTCTGGCGCGACTGCTCGCATCGCGACTACGTCGCTGACGCCTGGTTCAAGGTCAACAACCTCCCTCTCCCCAGTGGTTCATTAGCGCGACCTCTCACGCCTCCGTCCTCCGAGTCGTCTCGCTCGTCCACTCCCGAGGCAAAACCTCCAGCGCTCTCTCGCTCGTCTAGTTTTGGCAGTGCTGGCCCCGCACTCGGCGGCCCCTCGCCTTCTAGCGTTGCCAAATTCTTCAACTTTGGCGACGGATCCAGCAGTCCGGACCCTATCGCGATTGATACTGCCTCCACTGTAAGTCCTAAGTTTCTTTACTCAGTACTTTGCGCTGATTGTCCCTTGTTAGGACGCTCCCGCTCCTCAGACTCCCAGGGCTGGTTCATCCGCCCCCGTAGTCAGACTTCCAACTCCGCGTTCGGGCGCGTCGTCTGGTAGTGCCTTCGCCGCTGGATTTGCAGCTGGCGCAGCTTCGCGTGGTCCTGACGATGGGCCTTCTGCGACTGGTGGCGAGGAGGGTCCAGACGTTGGTATGGGCAACGACGACCCTTTCGTGACTGATGCCTCCGCTCCTGCGGGCACATCTCAGGTACTCTTTACCTATTCTTCCTTTCATTATTGGTCACTCATGCTTTTGTAGGACGATGCGACGCTTCAGACCCCTCAGGCTGGCTCGACTGCGGCTATCGCGACAGATGCCCCACCTGCGTCTGGTCTTCGCCGAAGCCCGCGTGGTGCGTCCAAGGTAAGACTCTTGTCTTAACATCATTTTCCTAATTGCTAATGGTCTCCCTTTAGACCAACGACGAGCACGAGGAGGCAACGACTGGCACTACTGCTGACGAGTCGGACACTGCGTCCAATTCTCGTTCTTCCAAGCGCAAACGTGCTGAGGAAGAGTCGTTTGAGCCTACTGGAGACGACGACCAGGATAGCGGTCTCTCCGATGGCGAATCCGAGGTCTCTCCACCTCATAAACGTTCGAAGAAGGGCAATCGCGATAGCGAGGAACCGTCGCCCTTGAAGGGTAAAAGCAAGAGCAAGGGCAAGAAGAAGGCTGACGAGTCTTCCCCTGGCCCTGCTGAGGTTCGGACCACTCGTGGTGCTTCGCAGGCTCACAAAGAGGACCCCTACGAGGCGGAAGGCTTTGAGCCGACCACGTTCGATATCCGCGCAGCGAAGGAAGGTCTTGGTATCCTCCCCAAGAGCTTCCAAGCTTCTCTCCTCAGTGGTACAAGCGTTTTGGTAAGTTATTCGCTCTTCCCCTCTGTTCTTTCAACGATTCTGAGCATTCGTGATAGCGCCTCCTGGGCTGCGGAAATTGTATGCTCCGCAATCGCAAGTGCCGTCGCGAGAATGGCCACGCTCGCTGTGATGCCTGCGTTAAGAGTGGCATGTCCCGGTGCTCGGATAGCTTCTCTATCCCTGAGTACCTTCAGGTCATCAATTACCTGGAGCCGCTTACGGTCTTCTCTGACCGAAGTACGTTTCTCTCCAAATTGTTTTCCAACGCAACTCTAACTCCGTTAATGTAGGCTGGAACTCTGCCTTTAACGAGCTCCGCGACGCTCACTATTCCCAGATCCTCTGTGATCGGCAAGTGACTATCGCGAATGCTCGCCTTCTCCGCGCGCGCGCCAACTTGCGTGCACTCATGAACGGTTCCGAGGTGGCTTTCAAAGGCAAAGTCATTCCTGGAATCGATTCTGTTGCGGAGGAGGAGGTGGAGTTCTATACGAAGCTCTTCAAGACTGCTCGTAAGGAGTCTGAGCGCGAGTTTTACATGCCTGATGGCACTCGCGCTGACGACTATTACTATGAGTACGACTCGCAGTACGAAGGCTCGCAGGGATCCGCGATGGACGAAGAGGAAGGAGAGGAGGTGCGTGTGATAGCGGTGGAGGAGGCTGAGGCTCCCCGAGAGCCTTCTCCCATGCAGGAGGACGCCCCTGAGCCCGCTGCCGCAACTATCTCCCTTGACGACGCCATTGCTGCAGATGAAGCTGGTCGCGACGAGTTTGTCGAAGGCTCCTCTGGAGGAGGAACTTGATCTTCGTAAGTCCTTTCTTACTTATTCCCCTATCTTAACTGACTCTTTCAGTTAGATATTATATTTTACGCTATCAGATGGACCTTTCACTATTGCCCCGAATCGGACGAATGCGCGCTCCCAATTGCTTTGAACATTTGTATATCTCGAAATCTCTGTACATATCTCTCGATATTGTCGTACTTTGCTTGATTTCTTTGATATTGTCTTAGCCATGGTTTGGGACTTTCGATACATGGGCCTGATTTGTATATTGCTATACTGCCCTCAAATTGTATCAACGCTGCCTCAAATGAGGCTTTTTCTCCATTCACGAATGCTTGAATCCTAAGTCACCAGTCCTTACTGATGCCTCGTGCACATTTATCGATTAAGGAAATTTTGTCGCGATTGCCTCGCTGTACGGACACCGTTCCGTTTTTCCCCAATAGTAAATAATCCAACTCTTTGGACCTATTTAAGCGCAATCATGAAAGCGTTTTCGTTGGCTCCCCAACTTTATTCTCCATGTCGACACGTCCCTTCGTTAGCCGTCATGGTCTCCCCGTTGTTCCTGTTCTTAAGGGAACTGCCTCTATGCACGAATTCCCTATCCTCACTCCGGACTCCGCCAGACGTCTCGGCAAGCACACGAGTGCAAATGAGTTACTCTCATCGGTACGGGTATTTTCTATCACGAAAGCTAGCCACTGCTAATACTTTCGATCCTAGAACCCTGCGGTTGATTCCAATACCAATCCCATACTGCAGACTACCTGCGTGCAGTCTGGGACTTTCTATAAGTGGTCTCAACCTTGCACGGATTGCATGGTCGCTGGTACTGGTGCTACCTGCACTTTTACCCAACGTCTCAAGTTCGTGGAGGTCTTGGAGGCACGACGCGTCTTTGCCCAGGAGGTGATCTTTACCACCAACTCCAATCCTGGTGCGTTTGCCTACTTCCTGACCTATCGCGATTGCTTACTTTCTTTCCCAGCCGAGGCTTATCGCGAGTGGGAAGTCCAGTTCTTTGCTGACTGTCAAGTGGCTTTCCACCTCTTTAACAAGAGCATCGCTCCTTTCGACAAACAGCGCTTTTCCATGCTGTCCCAAGTCGAGGCCATTCACGACTTTACTCGTCTTAGCTACTTGCACATGCTCTTTGGCGTCTACGATTATCCTACTGATGTGAAGACACTTGTCATTCAGCGTATGCAGGGTATGCAGGAGGCTTTCGAGCTATCGGCTGTGGAGGACTGTATGGTCCAGGAGATAGTGCGACTAAGCTTGTACAGTAATTGTAGAGCTGGTAGTCCCTCTAGCTCTCAGTAGTATAAGATCGATTCCTTTCCACTTGTAGAGTCCCTTAGAGTAGTTCATAGCTCTTAGGAATCCATGTGTTTGTCAAGGAACGACCGAATTCCACTTCCTCAGTCAATCGCGAAAGCCATCTTTGCTTATCCCTATCGCTATCTCATCTTCGGATCGCTCGCGTCAAAAGACCAAGACAGACTGGTGCGGTTCTCTGTTCTACTTCTTATTTCGGTAATTTTCCTGTTTCGGTCGTATTACGCTTTGATTCGCGAACACATGCGGCATCCTTATTCCGCTTATCCCGATCACAGTATTTCTTATACCGATCAAAGTTTCCCTTTATATCTCTGAACTGCAGAGTCTATAGAAATCCTAAGTCCTTTTAGGATTCAACTCCGGCCGCTCATTCCGCTTATCCCGCAATCTATCATGATTGCTCCTACTCCTCCCCTTTTCATAAATTTTAAACTGTCCCCAGTTAAACTCTTTATGACGGAGTCCATCCACTCGCCTAGCTATAAAGAGCTAGCCTTCTACACTCCTTACAGCAGTATCTTTTCTCAGTATCCCTTTCTCAAGAACATGGCTCGCTCTGGTCTCACTAAAGGTCAACACGACGTAATCGTCGGTGTCGCAGACAGTGTTTCTGCGACCAAGTACCCCGACCGTGCCAAGCAGCGCACATTCCTCGACCAACAGACTGTTACTTTGGTGCGTTTTAATATTTTAACACTTTTCACGAATGCTCATAGCGCTGTCAGGACTCGTTCTCTGGCCTTCTCGGCGAGATTGCGAAGGACAAGACTCTCTATGATGCTTTCTATAGCGTCAAAAACAGCTACCACCAGACTGCTGTCGGCTCCAACGGCGTCATTGGAGGTCGCTATCCTCTTATTCTCGAGTTGTGTGCTAAGATCAAGGCCGAGCGCGAGCTTCAACGAGGAAACACCGTAGCTTCTCAGCAAGCACACCGTACCGAACTCGAAGAGGCTCGTGCTCAGGCTGACGATCAAGAGAGCAAGAATTCGCGAAAGCCCCGCGCTCCTCGCGCTAAGGTAGTTCTCCTTATTCCTGCTCGTCTCGATTGCTCATTTACTCTGCCAGAAGGACAATAAAACCAAGAAGTCCAAGGCCACTATCGAAGATGGAGATGAATCTCCCTTCGACGACTCTGAGCTTCCTGGTTTTGTGGACGACGCCATGATTGTGGACGACTCCGTGCGTTTATCATTCATTATTGCTGTCATTCATTCTGACTTTGCAATTTTAGAACGACGCAAGTGCCTCTGGTCACCGGGCGACTCAGTCTCTTGACGAGCGCAACCCTGCGGTGAGTATTGACCTGTCACGATAGCTTCCTTCTCGCCACTTCCTCTTATTGCTGCCTCAGACTTCGCAGTCTGGGAGTACGCGTCCTTCTTCGGTACGCCTCTCGTTTCTTCGCATCAAGGGGATTGACCGAAACTCTGCCTCCTATATCAAGGCTATGGCCATTCTTGCCCGTACTGATCCAAGTTCAGCGTCAGCCATCGTCGTTGAAGACTTCCCCGTCCCACCACCACGGAAACGTGCACGTCCCTCACAGCCACTCGCGCATGAGGACTCAGTCGAGCAGTACGACGGTGCGTTTAGTTTTCGCGATTGCTTCTAAGCCAGCTTCTGACTCGTTTCGAAGCAACCGACTTATCAGTTAACAACCCAACAGTCCGCCAAACTGTTGCCGAAGCGCGGGACGCCGTCAAAAGCTCCACAGCCGATTCGATGGGCGCATTACGACTCCAAGAAGCAGAACTTCGCTCGCGAGTCGGCTTCGAGAATGCCCAACTCCGGTATCACCTTGATCACCGCGAGTACTTGCTCACCGATCTTCGACGCGTCCTCGATGCCCAACATAAGCGGGAACAGGTACTACCCACCGGTAATGCCTAACTACCCTCTTTCGTGAGCAGCTTCCCTTTTTTCACGAAAGGGTGCTAACCCTTTCTTAACAGAACCGGACGCGAGTTGCAGAACTCCCTCAACTGCGGAGGTCCACCTTCCACTCTCTGCCCTTATTGTTCTGTTAATTACCACTCTCCTCGTCATTGCTTTTAGAGTCTACATTCACGCTCATTAGCCGTATACCCCGACCAACTCTTTTCAGTCGTTACAGCCTATCGCGAATTCCAACTAGTATTCTTCTTAGAATATTTCGTTACGCTCCTTTCAATGTGACTCTATGTTTTTGCCTTTGACTCGCGTGGAACACCTCTTTTGTTCCGCTCCGTCCAAGTCTAAGTCCAGAGTCTCTTCGCTCTCTTCATCATCTGAGTCCGACATGTTCTCATTACTATCGGCGCCTTTCGCGATTGCTCCAGGCTTCTTCAGACGCACTTCGTTCAATTGCAGACCCATTCCAACGAACGGATCTTCTTTCGAGTCTTTTTCAATTGGTCCTTTTAAGATCTCTCTCGATAATTCAATCGAGTCGAAAAATTTTAGATGGCCAACTCGACTCTTTTTGTTTTGGTGCTGCTCGAGCAGTACAACTCTAAATTGAGCTGTCCAGTCTTTACAGCTTTTGACCCGCCCTCCTCACATAGAAGAAGGTACGGTTTTGTGTGTTGATACAACCGAGGGAGAGTCTAGAGGACTGGTGTGTTCCTTTTCGACTTCCCTTTAGATGGTAGATTGTGCGCTTTTGTTCGACAGAGTATTCGTGATAGCTATTTGCTTTCTCTTTGTATGCGGTAACCCGGTTTCCTTAGCTTTGGCTCGAGATTGTAATCTGCCCGCCTTAGTAGGAGTACTCTCTAGGTCTGTTGGTGTGTTTAACCGACTAGACCAGCGTGATTTAGGTTTTTCGCGAAAGATGTGGAAGCAAGCTTCGCCGTCCGCAGATATTTTCTGACGAGTCTGGTTGTACCGAAATGTTGACCTAAGTCAACGGCACTTTTAACGAATAATTCGTTCTTCTCGGATGTAAGTCCAAGGTATAATCCTGTATAGGAGGTAGAGATATTTCTATACGCAACAAGTCCAAACTTGGCTTGAGATTTCTACTTTGAAGTATAGAAATAGATGGATGAACCCCTCGCGGTGGGCTCCAGATGAAACGCTGACTATAGGGCAACTATGGAAAACACCCAAGAAATGAAAGGAATTAAATCCCTAATCAAATCTTAAATATAATCCTAACCACTATGAGATCGACGTGCGAGGTTTCGGGGTTCCAGTCCAGTATAGACTGTGGCAATCCAACTATTCTAACACTCAAAATATACTAACTTAAGCTTTCGCGATTGCTGACTTTGTACAGAGAACGTCTATACGAGTCCTATGTTGACACAGGAAGTGTGGGTTTCAACAAGGGTTTGAGATGTACTCTTCTCAAGAGGTTTAGGTGTTTAAGTCGCTTGTTAAGCCAATATATTCCACGCGTAAGATGTCCGATAACTGTTTCACGCGTCCCGTAGGTCAAAAGTTCTTATAATTCCACGCGTAAGTTCCCAAAAGTTTCCAATATTCCACGCGTTACAATTCAAGAGATGATCCAACAGACAATATATTTGACGAAACAAACCAAAGAAACAAATAAGCTTCTGGAGTTTATCTCGAATGGAGTCCAACGTCTAGTTGTTCACGAAGCCGACACTGGCTTGACGCTCACAGCTAGAGGAGGGAATCCACTGGAGTACCAGTACAGGAAACGATGCCTTTTATACCTTTCACTAATAAATAATAAGAGACCGAACAGTTGACAAACGGGTATAATGTGAGAGAAACTAGGGCCCGCTATGGCCCTCGCCCTATCCTTGGGTGGCCAGAACAGGAAATAGATCAAAGGTTCATCCAAATCCAAGTCCTTATCCCGATCATTTAATGTTATGACAGTGGCCCGCTGCGGCCCAATCAATATTGCCCAACTTGGCATTAATGAGTGTCCCTCTTCGGACCTTGCTCCGTGATCGTAATACGGCGGCAGCCAACTCGGCATGACGTGTAGTTCCTTTGTAGGAATATTCTACTTCCGCAAATCCCTCGCAATTGTTTATAGAATTATTCGTGAAAGCCTCTTGCCTCCAGGAAACACTCCTTCTGGCCTTTCGGCAGGTTCTTATAAGTCCCAAGTTATATCCCACTCATTCTGCCTTTGGTCCGGACACAGGGTGACTCCCAATCCCTATTCCGGACGGTTAGAGACCTATCGTGATAGGTCTGTTCTGGAATATTATAACTTCCACGCTAATACCAGCGCAGTCGTAGACAGTGCCAGACCTCCCACTTAGTGTATAATCCTTTAACTGGCCGCTCAGGCAAAACACCAGTCCTCATACGAGCGTATTCCCGTGGTATTTAATTGTATTACGCTTTTAATACAATAGCACTTGGACTGAAAATGAATAAATTCAGCCCTGGGCCCAATACCGGGTCTATCAACGTGCAGCGTGGGGCTCAAAGCCATCCGTGGAAGCCGACCAGTGTCCGTCATGAACGGTACCTGCTGCGTGGAGGAGTGCATGTGGTTGTTGTACGCAAACTCCCCGCTGCAGGCAGCAGCTCATCCCAGTCGTCCCTGCTTGTAATTGGTGAAGAGCCGGACGTACTGCTCGAGTTCCTGGTTAACGCGCTCCGTTTGGCCATCGGTCTGCGGATGGTAGGCCGTAGAAGTGGCTGGGGTGACCCCAACGAGGCGCCAAAGCTCGCGCGTGAACTCTGCAATGAACTGGGTGCCACGATCCGAAATGTACTTCTCCGGCAGGCCATGGTGGCGCCAGACGTTCCGGTAGTACAGCCGAGCAGCGCCAACCGCGTCAATGGTGGTGTGACACTCCATGAAGTGCGCTCTCTTCCCAAGGGCACAGACAACGACCATGACTGCATTCGTATCCATGGGCCTCGGGAAGCTCGACAATGAAGTCGACTGAGACCGGTGTGCCAGCGCTCCTCGGGGACCTCTGTGGGGTGGAGGCTCACCAATCGGCAGTCTACGAAGCGCCTTGGTGCGGCAGCACAAGTCACAAGTCACAACGTACCGGCCGACATGGCGCGACAGTTGGGGCCACCAGTAGTTCCGAGACACGAGCTCCAGAGTCTTGAAACGGACCGGCATGGCCTGCAACGCGCGTGTCATGGTGTTGCTCCAGGATGCGTCGGCGGAGGTCCTTGTCTCGGGGGACGACAACCTTCCCCCGGAAGTAAAGGAGGTCCACCCTTCAATACGCCATTCCGAAGACCGGGCAGACCGCACACCTCGGGCCTTGAGGAGTTCCTTGGCAGTCAGGGCAATGGGCTCTTCAAGGTCGGGTTCCCCGGCAAGCGCATCGCGAATGTCGCGCAAGAGGGGAGCCTCAGGGCCAGCAATAACCAGGGCTTCGGTGGCCCGAACGTGGAACAGCTCGGGTCGAAGCAGGGTAGCGTCCTGGTTATCGTCCTGCACTCCATGGTCCGGTCTCCGAGAAAGCGCGTCAGGGCGACCCATGAGGCGACCCGGTTGGTGGTGCAGCGAGAAGTCGAAACGGGAGAGGTAGAGAGACCACCGAGCTTGGCGACGGTTTGAGCTTCTGGGCCTTCCGGAAATATTCCAGGTTTTTGTGGTCCGTCCAGATCTCAACCGGGTGCTGCGCGCCCTCAAGGAAGTGGCGCCACTCCTCAAGGGCTCGGCACAATCGCAAGCATCTCCTTGTCGTGAATTTCGTAATTCCGCTGCACCTCGTTCAGGGCTTTGGAGTAGAATGCAACCGGATGCCACTTGCCATCGTCACCCTGCTGCTGGAGAGGACGGCACCAGTGGCATAGTCAGAGCTGTCAGCCTCGAGCCGGTACGGGCCGTTCGGGGTTTGGGAGAACCAGAACGGGGTCCCGGAGTCACCCGCCGCTTGAGCTCGTCAAAGGCAGCTTGCTCTTCAGGCCCCCAGGTCCAGGGCGATGCCCTTCTTGGTGAGTCTGAAGAGGGCTTGAGCAACGTCTGAGAAGCCCGCAAGGAACCGGCGGTAAGAAGTTTGTGAAGCCAAGGAACTGCTGCACATCCTTCTTATTCTCAGGCGCTGGCCAAAGCTGCCACTCCTGCAACCTTTACAGGGTCCATCTCGACGTGGTTGTGGGAGATAATCACACCGAGGTACTCAATGGAGGTCCGCTCAAACTCACACTTCTCTGCTCGAAGGTAAAGCTTGTTTGCGCGAAGCCTCCGCAGGACCTCTCGGACGATCTCTCGATGCCGACGGATGTCTGAGTGGGCAATGAGGATATCGTCGAGGGTAGACCATGACGTCGCCAGAGAGGATAAGATCCTGGAAGATGTCGTTCATCATGGTCTGGAAGGTTGCAGGGGAGTTGGGGTCAGACCGAAGTACATGACCAGCGGCTCAAACAGTCCCCGGTTGGTCCGGAACGCTGCCTTCCACTCGTCGCCTTCGCGGATTCGAACGTTGTGAAATCCCCATCGGACATCGAGCTTCGTGAAGTACCGGGCTCCCCTGAGTCGGTTGATGAGGTCGTTGATTAAGGGGAGCGGGTAACGATTCTTCACGGTCATAGCGTTTAAAGCTCGATAGTCC